>OX030948.1:156088098-156564387 GCA_943735915.1 Pherbina coryleti
GGAAGTGGTTTAACGGCTGAACGCTATATCCGGGAAATCCTGCAAGAGTATGTTGTGTCTTACCGAGCAATTTTAGGGGACTCCTTTATTTTCATGCAGGATAATGCTCGCCTCACGTGGTAACATCGGTGCGTCGCTTTATTGCTGAAGCAGCCATTGAGTTAATGGACTGACCCGCCCGAAGCCCGGACCTGAACCTAATCGAACATATGTGGGACGAGGCCAAAAGAAGAGTACGGGCCAGAAATGTGGCTCCATCGACCGTGGATGGCTCGAAGTCACCGCTTCTAGAGGAATGGCAAATAATCCCACAGGAAACTATCAGAAAATAAATCCGTTCAATGAAAAACCGGTGCGAAGCTGTTATCAGAGGCCGGGGTGGTAATACGGGTCATTAATTGTTGCTTTAGTTTTCCCTTGTTACTGTTAATTGCTCCAGCTTACTTTGTTGATGTAATTTTTACTTGATTAATTTCTGTATTTTTATTTGTTTTGCTTGATATAAAATTGACCACTGGCCACAGAATAAAAAGAATTGTATCTTCAATCACAAAATTTCCTGGTCTTTTAAGTGGTGCTCTCAGATTTTTTTTATAGGAAAGGAAAACAAAGAAAAAAGCATTTAAATTACAAAATTTAAGTGAGTCAGTTTCATTGCTCGCCAGTGTAGTTGTGAGTTCTACACTGGCGAGTTCACAAAGACTATACTTAAGATGATGCTAAAGAAACGTATTCCAGCTTTTTTTTTATTCAGTGTACTTGTACATACTTGAAATGTAAGCATCACACAGGTTCACAGATATACAGATAAACCGATATAAAAAGGAATGTCTGCATATACCTAGATATTGAATAATTTTTTGCAAAGATATGAAAAATAATACGAAATGTCGACAAACCGATACATTTCACATAACGAAATGAGGAAATACTGGGTAAGCAGGGTGGAGTAGAAAAAACATAGCTGCATGGTACGATGATGATTGTGAAGTCACAGGTGTACGCTTCGTAAAATTTATGCAATGAGAAAAAGATGAGGAGCTACAAGCAATTGGACGCTTCTTTTTTATTTATTTAAAAAATTACATTGAGGTAGAAGTAAGCATGATTAAAGAAATATTAAATATTATTAAAGAATCCTGAAAATAGCGAAACTTAAAATAAAAATAGGTATTAGCGAAATTTTTATGGGAAAATGTGTTTGATGACCTCCGAAATTATTTGATTTTTAGTGGCAAATTTTTTTGCAACATAATGTTTAAATAAATAATAAAACAAAATGAAATACCTTAAGTTTAAGCATTTTTGGTAATAAATTCCTTTTTAGTGAAGTTATGAGTGCAAACTTTCACAACTCGATATCTTAAACATACAAACAAACAACGCAACCAAGCACCTTGGCGCTCCGAGCAATACCATCACACACACCTGTGAAGCCACCACAATTTCACACCTTCACAGTTTTAGACGTTAGACATCTCTGAGTTTGTGCTGCAGGCTACTCCAAGCAAGTGTTTGCTTCCATAAGAATGCAGAAATTGTTGCAAGGACATAAATATCCTTGCACTGCTACCTAACAACTTCAATAACGGCTAAGCTGTTATCTGTGTGTAGAATTGCAAAATGATAAATGACTGCCATATTGTTTTTGCACACACATACACACTCACACACTTTACAGTTATGCTGGCAAACTTCGCAGACAAACACTGGCACTGGCTTTAACGCATTTGCGTCCGATAAGGATAATAAAGCTTTTCAAATTTGTTTTTTATCACTGTTCGTATAGCTGTGTGTCTTCCCACACACTCGCACGCACACACACACGCACAAACAGACAGCAACAGAGACTTTCACTTCCGTTTGGTTGCTTCTTTTCGAAAATGTGTTTCACTGTTCCATTCTCTAACTACCTACAGCTGCTTTATTTCGTAACACATTTCTAAGGAATTATTTCCTTACATTTTTGACCCAGTTAAGTTAAATTCGGTGAAAAAAAGAAAATTCACTTAGTTTTGCTTTTAAGCGTGCAGAATGTTTTTGTTTTGTTTTTTTTTCATAAAGTGAAATGTACATTCTTAAACTTTCCAAAATTTCCACAACCTTGCATATGGTCTGATTTTCTTTGTATTTTCGATAAAAATGTATATTTTCACCTTCTTTGGTTGGAAAAGCGTGCGACAGGTTGCTTAAGGGTTGAACTTTTCACTTAAAATATTTTTTATTTGAGTAACTTTATAATTTAAGCCAATTTTATTTATTATTTAATTTAATCCGATTGATGTAACTCCAAAAGAAACATTTTGAATGTAGCAACCAGTTCTTCCATTCTACCATTTTAACCTGAAGCGTAAATACCAGTCAAGCGGCCATCAAGGCACTGAAATACCATCGGGTAACCTCAAATCTGGTGATGGAGTGTCTTGACAAACTTAACACACTTGGGCTACAACACCGGGTCTGGATCCTGTGGGTACCGGGACACAAAGGTATAAAAGGAAACGAAATTGAAGAATTGGCAAAGAAAGGAGCATCAACTCCCCTTATTAGTCCGGAATCATTCTGTGAGATAGGCAAAGAAATCCTCTCTTTTTCGATAAAGAAAGAGGAAGGAAAACAAAATGACAAATACTGGAGAAACTTACCAGGAAGAGAACTCTTAGGGGCTTACGACATATGTTAGGTTAGATTTTGTTGGCTGAGCCGGCAGACGACTCGTACACTTAGACCAGTGTAGGCCCGTTGCGATCCCACATAATCTCTTTTGACCTATGAGAGATATCCCTCCTCAACAAACCAGTTCGAACGGATTATGAATTTTATTATATGCTTGATTTCAGGCGTGAGACTTCGGTAAGTCCATTTAAGAAGGGATGGCCCAGAGTTTCCAATCTCCTTTTACTTAGCGCCGGACATCCGCAGAGAAAATGCTGGACATTTTCTACCTATTCTTTGCATTTGCAGCTTCTGCAGAAATCATTTGATGTAAGTTCCAATCGAAGAGCATGTATTCCGATTAGACAATGACCCGTGAGGATTCCTACTATTTTTCAAAGGTTTACCCTACTTAATTCAAGTAGTGATTTAATGCGTTTTAAGTCGTAGCGAGGCCACGCTAGCTTAGCTACCCTACATGTGTCAAGGTGTTCCCAACGTACTTGTACAACACTCAAGGAATTGTTCTTGCACTGGAGGTTATGGGAGGCAGGGGCGCAACCAGGAATTTGTTTTGGGGGGCGTTTTATAACTATATGTATATAAAAGAAAATGTACGTAACTACAGCGGCTATGGTGTAATGAATCCAAATATTGCACTCAAACGTTAATTTTACCACAATGGCAGCAAACATAAGGGGGCATATAGGTTACAAATTTAAAAAAAAACCGACCGATTTTGTAACCTCGAAAATCGATTTTTTTTCAATGGAAGCCATTGTGCCTACTTCAGGCGATAGCCACTTAAACAAGGATTAATTTGATTGTTTGTAATTTTTCCTCAGATGTTCGAGACTGGTTATATCCTGCACACCGTCATATTTTTGGCATTTTTTAAAAAAAATCAAATAACGTCAAAGACCGCTTCAAAAATTCTGAAACAAATTTGTTTTGTATTCTTTAAATGTCAATAAATATGTGTGCAAAATTTGAGAACGATATCTTTTTTTCTTCTATGAAAAAAAAATTCCCGAAAAAAATTTTTTTTTTAAAAGTTTGTAACCTACATGCCCCATAATGATAAAATTTTTATAAATAAATATTTTTTAGAGTAGAAAAAATTTTATTTATTATTTTTACATTAAAAAGATTTTAGTTACAGGATCAAGGCGATTAAGAATAATTAAAGAAACTAACTTATATTTTTAAATCCACTTTACGCTTACTTTCAGCGAGTTTATCTAAAATAACATACACTGATAGTGTAATTTTTCTGTACAGATAAAGCAATGTGAGGCCGTTTACTCTATATTGCAACATCGTGCTTTTAGGTTTTGAGTTCGCGAAGTACTGAAAATGTTCATTAATTTTCACATGAAGTTACTGGAAGAGTTGCAAGGATAATAAGTAAATTATTGTATATATCGCCCATTTCAGATTGAGGTGACCTATCAGTCGCACTGACCATCTCCGATTTAGCTCAAATTTTGTTCCTAGATTGGTTTATTACTTAGAAAATCAAATCCGAAGTTATAAATTTTTATAACCATTTTCCAAGGCCAAAATAGGGTGTATTTTGCAAAGACGTAGCTTAGTCAATTTAATTCCGATTTTCGCAAATAAGGTATCATTGGAAAGGTTATTTTGTCTTTTTTAAGGGAAAAATATAAAACTTTTGAAAAAATTGCAGTAAGTTGGCCCATTCTTAATTTCAAAGTTTAATGCCATGCCAACAACAGACGCTATAATTTTTGAAGCGAAGCTTTTTACGCCTCGTTCTGCGATTTGCTAGAGTGAAATCAGAAAAAACGACACTTTTTTCCGACACCTCTTTTCTTAGAATCGATATTGTTTTTTGCTTGCATCAATTGAACCAGAAAATGTTAAATTAAAAATAATTTCTTGCCCGCTGCAGGAATTGAACCCACAACTCACAGTTCTATCGTTTGTTGGTACTTTCCTCTAACCATTACGCCAAAACCCCTTTTTTCATAACTTTGTTGATTCAGTGATAAACATTAGCTAAAGCTATGTTTCAGCAGATCACTATAATCTATTACTTTAAGAAAAAATTGTGTGTTGGCTATTCTAGGACTGTGTATTGGCTAGCCAACCGACAAAAGTAGCAAACAAAACGAACTAGAGCAAAGATAACTAAATTTACCGAGCTATGGTTTGAATCTTCGGTTTGTCCATGCGAACTAAAAGACCTAACGAACTAAAAGAACGAACGAACTAAAAGAAATATTCACTAAGGATTGTGTATTAGATGTTGTTTCTACTTCCTACTAAAGGTCGTTCTAAATATCGTTAAAAATAAACAACCTGTAAGTTGATTAAATTTTAACAAAATTAATGATTTTTGTATATTTATTCCCTACAACTGAAAAGGGGGCTTTAAGGGAGGGCCGAAGAGGGTTAATATATATGATATATATACTTTGTTATTTTAAAGTTTTGAATTTAAAAATTATTTTAATCGAAAAAACATTATTAAATTATCAAATCTATGAATTTGCGAAAATGCTTCGCTTCTCTCGTGTGTCCAGTGACGCACCTGTGTTTTTTTTTAATATCGTTTGCTTCCATTTTTCTGGGTGTTTCGCTCTTTTTCTCCCTTTATTTAATGGAGTTCTTAAAATTAAGGAACAACTTGCCCTATTAAAAGTAGAAGTGCCAGGTTGTGAATCACTGACAAAAATTGCCGAATTAGAAGTTGGTGTTCCAGGCTTTGTGTCAAAAAAATATTTGCAGTGATAGGCCTGAAAGATTCCGTATCAGTTGCTTCTTTCGCATTGAAAATATGAACACTTTCGTGAACAGATTCCGCAACTGTAGTAACACATAAATTATTCTCCAAAACCGGGCGGAAAAAGTCGTTAAAGTGGCTGAATGTTTGCGTTTTTTTTTTGTTTCATTTGTGTCATGGCTATCACTATCATCTTTTGACGAGCCGGGAGAGTATGGTTAATCAATGACGGAATCATCACAATTTTCTGTAAACAATGATGACCAGGAAGATGATGATGTTGACGATGAGGAGTTGCTGTTTTCCGTTTGCCATTTTATACACTAAAAGAAATTAAAGTTTTATTATTGTGATCGTGCGAATTATTTGTAAATATTTGTAATTTTTATCAACAATTGCGTCACATTTCGATTTATTGAGAGTTACTATCGGCATAATTTTCTTCAATATCGACACATTTTCTGATAATGTAAACGGCTGACTTCTTAACAGTTACTCTTTTATCAAAGCAACGTCATAAGAAGAAAAACTTCAGATGACGATAATAAGTTTTTCATCAAGAACGTCACATGTTGTGCTATAGCGAGTTTATACACTGAGAAAACTCAACGCCTTAAAATCAAAGAAAAAAAGTTATTAAAAGACTGTAACCAAAATATCTTTGCTACAAACAAAAGATCGTTGCACTAATGATTTATTCTATAACTAAGCAACTGCTGCATCTTTAAAACAAAAGACTGAAGTTCTTTGAAGCTAAATCAATCAAAAAATATTTGCCGTAAAGATACATTATTTACTATAACGATTTAATTCTTTGTTAACAAGAATTTGTTAACAAAGAAAAAAGTACGCAAAATCAACAAATTTTCTTTGTTTTCTTGAAGCTAAGCATCGCTGTTTCAAAGACAAAGTCTATAACTTTAAAGAATTTTTTCTACAAAATCATATTTTTCTTAAAAATACACACGCTTATAGTTCGCAGTTACTTTGTGGGCAGTATGTACTATATAAGGCAATTGATGTATTAATATGTATAAGTTCTAATTAACACTAGATTAAATCGTATAGGTTAATGGTCAAGGGGAAGGGGAAGGGGGAGGGGGTGGGAAGGAGAGTGGAGAAGGGGTGAGTAATAGAAAAAAAAGGGGGACATACAAAGATAGTATTAAGGAAATCGACTTTTTTAAAGACGTACATCTTTGTCACAAGAATTTAAGTCCTTGAAATAAAGTATATTTTTCATGGGAATTAACAATCTTTGTGCCTTTGCCGTAAGGATGTTTAATCTTTGGGCACAATCTAACCAATAAAAGTCTTTGTGACAAAGTGTATTTTCTTTGGTTTTACGATTTTTTTCCCTGAGTGTAGTGTGCAAAATATTTCAACAACATAGTCACATCGCGAAATAATGCCGCTCACATGAAATTTATATTAAATTTATTTAAATTTATGTTAAAAATATGATTAGCTTTTCAGTAATAACGTCACAACACGAAATATGCCGATATTTGGGAAATTCAAACGATGACGACTGTAGCACAACTGAGATATGTCGCTCTTGTGGTTAAAAAAAGTTAGTAAATATGAAATGAAATAACGGCACATTATCTTCTCACGCAGAGAATATATAAGTTATGAGAGCGAAATTTTTACATAATATAAAGCATGATATTACGAATAATTCTGCATCAATAAGTCGAAAATGACATTTTTTGAGTTATGACAGTCTTTTAGTAAATGAGCGAAATGTTATTCGGGCGTCTATTCATGATGAAATGGCAAGTCAAACTGAAAATTTTTGACTTGGACATATGTCACAAATCTTCTAAAACCAAAAGGCTAAAAATTACCCTTTACAATTCGATCTTGTGACTAAACCACTTTACCACTCAATGGGAGTGTGCAGAAATTATCATGACAACGAAGCCTAATAAGCCAGAAAATTTATAAACCTCATATCGTTACATGAGTTTGCTAGTGACATGCTCCAAAATATTCGATTGAATATTTCTACGACAAATTTCACCACTACTAGAAAAGAACAGCATAGTTCCGAACCACCAGTTTGTTTTCCGAATAATCAGTAAGATCGAGTAGTCAAATCTATCAGATCTATCACCTTAGAACAGAAAAAGTATTGTTCCAAAGCTTTGTTGGACGTGCAACAAACATTTGATAGAATATGGCATGAAGGCCTTTTATCCAAAATAAAAAAAAAGCGTTTTCTGTCACTCCAATTTTCCAATACCTTGATGATGGTTTCGGGCTGTAGCTCAGGGATTGCTCAAATGATATTAACCTTACTTAAGTGCTTGAATCGTTTCCGGATTGCTGACATAGCATCGGTCCTTCACGGTTCCTCACAAAAAAAAAGTCCAAACGGGTCAAATCGCAGCTCACAAGCGGCCAATTGACATCACCAAGACAGCTGAGAACACGATTTTGAATTTGGTGTGCAAAAGGTCGATTGTGGCATGGGCTGTGTGGCATGGCGCGCTATCCTGCATGAACCAGAGGTCGTCTAAATTCATGTCTAAAATTTCAGTAAAAATAAATCGATTAACATGTCTCTTTAACACCCATCGTTGACCGAATCGTTGTTCCTAGCTTTATTTTCGAAGAAAAATGGTCCACAGATGCCACCACTCCACAATCCGCACCAAACTCTCACTCTCTGTAGATGCATCAGTGGTGACATTTTCCAAAATATTCGAAAGAATATTTTTACGACAAATTTCACCAC
This sequence comes from Pherbina coryleti, assembly GCA_943735915.1. Lineage (NCBI taxonomy): Eukaryota > Metazoa > Arthropoda > Insecta > Diptera > Sciomyzidae > Pherbina > Pherbina coryleti. The sequence goes on from OX030948.1 coordinate 156,096,246, forward strand.
TACTTGAAGAGAACAGCATAGTTCCGAGCCATCAGTTTGTATTCCGCATGAACAGTACTATCGAGTAGTCAAATCTATCGTCAGGCTTAGAAAATCCTACACATGTATCACTTGATTGACCTTTTGCTCCCACTAATCTATCACCTCATTTCGAGACTTGACTGAATAGGTATTACACGTGAAATCCTTGGTTCATAAAAATAAAAAAAATAAATAACTGGCCATTTCAGCCCTTGAAAGGACTTTGACCTAGCTTCTTATGATCAATTGTGTTGTGCGTGTTATTAAGTTTGTTCACAATTGACCGACAACCGGACCTACAGGTTTAACGCCGATTCCGAACGGCGATGAACGGAATTGTTCTTGTTCTCAAGAAGCTTTACATGGCATTTTGATTACTCTCTGAGGTTTGCCATTGTCTGCAGAGAGGTGGGGGCCGTACAGAAAAATTATTTTAAATTCAAATCATTATTATTATTTTTATTATTTTAAATTAAAATAATTTTCTGTCACTGCTGGGGCTCGAACCCCGGTCTCCAGGTTCGTTGACATAGAGGCCACGCACTTTTACCAACCACTCCACGGACGCCACAAATTAGCGAAGTATTAAGTAATTTACACATTATAGCTTCGATCATTTATATGTATAAGCGTGCTTGCTAATTCTGCCGAACATACACTGAGGGAAATAACGAATATTAAAATTAACCATGCTCGTGCATAAATTTTATTTAAATATTTACGTGGATAAATCAAATATTTTCCTTGCACACAGTGAAACTTCTGACTTATTCTCTATTCCTGCAGTTTATCAATGTAGTCTTTTGAATATTCTTGCTTGTCGCTGAATACTCCCGGTTTGTTATAGTTCTGGTTTGGTTTTTGAAATTAAAAGTATATAGCCTAGATGTTTAGCAAAGATGACTCGCGAGTGCGATGGGTGAGTGGAGCTTGGTTTCCCACAAAATCTAACCCATCGCACCCACAAAGCATCTTGGCTAAACTTCTAGGCTATATAATTTTCATTACAAAAACCAATCGAGAACTATAGCAAACCGGGAGCATTCAGCGATAACTTTAGCTCACATCATTTTGATAAAGAGTCAAAGTTTTCGGTGGTTTACATACACTATTGGTTAAAATATTATATGCTTGGCGTGAGTGAATCAAACATTATTTTATTGGCAATGTATCGAAGTATGTGCTTTCGAAGTAATGTATTAAACAATATATTACTTTTGTGAATAACCATAAGTTTCTAATTTCCATACAATTTTCTTTACCCAAGCCGGCATCGGTGATTTTACTATTGTTTTTTTTCTCGGTGCGGCCGTTTGTTGCGTCTTCGCTCGCTTTGGTGCACTTCAACTGGGACACAACCGCTCTTTTGCTGATTTCTTCGATTCTGATGTATAGTGGTGGATACATGTTTCATCTATGGCTACTATTTTATGCAAAAAACCAGTCGGATTTTGTCTAAACATGTACAAACATTGTTCGGTAAAAAAAATATATATATTTGTTTTTTAAATTGTCTTTTACAAATAATTTAGATTAGGTGATGTGTGGCGTATTTTTATTTTTTTGCCTGTAAGGTGATATGTTCTAATGTACAGTGTGGACAAGGATTAGGAAAATGTGACCAAGAATTAGGAAAAGGAGTACATCATGTACAAGATCAAACATACAAATAAAGATAAGAATAGAAATAAGTGACAGGACAGGGAAATGACACTCATAAGAAAAGGGAAGAGGATAATAATACGTTGTCATGTCAAACTGTGTCTAGGACACAGTCAATTGCATCCTTTTCTGAGAGACGGAATACGTGAAAGATACGGAAACATGCTCAATGCATTAGGAATAATGATGATTGTTATCAGACTAGCCTTGACTTTAGAATATTATTAACCCAGAGTTACGAGTACTAGTGGAATGCATTACTCTGAAAATTGGAAGCACGCATATGGTTTATTTTTCTTAAATTGGACTGAGCTTTAAAAAATTGCAAAAACTCATTGGAACAATCATAAAAATAAATAATAATCATGATTAAAAAGAAAATCCAGAACACTTTGTTAAATTAAATAATAAATAAGAAATATAACCCATATTATAATAATTTTTCTCTTATACCTCCTGTTACATACAGTAAAATATCTCGTAGGTCTAAATTTGAATATTTGCTTTAAGCATTTGAAATATTTTACCAAAATACCAAATAAATTACCGGCAAAAACAGGCCAGGAGACAAATTTTTTTATTACTTGTGTAAATAAAAATGGCAATAATTTAAATTAAGTAATGATGTTCAAGGCTAAAAGCTTTGTACAGAGGATGCCTCACAATGCCAGAGGAAATACTTCATAATTTTTTTTAGATTTTTTTTTTTTTTGTATTTTCATTACAATGCAGAGAGGTTGGTTCACAAGAGTACATATCCATAGAAAGTACAAAAGTAGAAAAGCAAACGAGCAAGGAAAAACGAGCTGACTCGAGAAGAGGCAAAATATTGCTGTAGGTCATGACAACAAACAGACGTGAGCAGCAGCGACAGTTGCAGGAAGCTAGCAATCGCAGTGAAGATGATTTTCATTTTGTGCTCCATGCCAGCTAGGATGGCAGAAGTCATCATTATCTATCCGCTTAACACAACTCATGAAGTGATGGAGGAACCCGCTGCTGGAGGCTTCATTTTTATGTAAATTGAGCGCATTTTATCTTAAGGATTAAATTTTTAGCTTGTTATTGTACTCGTTTTTTTTTTTTTTTTCTTTTTTCAACTTGATGTTTACTCTGTCAATCGCAAATTTCGAGGCAAAATATTCAAAAATAAATGTGATGAAAATTGTTTAAAATAGTCAATGGGGAAGAAAGAAAGCCACAGCGTGTAACTGAGGACTTTATAAACGGGGCCACAGCAAATTATGGCACAAAATTTGTAAAAAAAACTTTAATTTTCTTTTACATAAAATACTTCCGTTCTGCTCAGAGGGTAAAGTAACTGGATATAAATTAAGGAATTAATATAAATTTTCAATTTTGGAACAAACGATGTTCCTGATATCATGCTTTTTTATTTGTCACGTCGATTTCAAAGAATATTTCTTGGGTTCATATTGAATTGCTTCCAAACAGTAGATTAAATTACCACTTTTTCTTTGCAAAATTAATAACAGCTTAAATATTGTAGTATTTTTAACCAAAATTATAGAAAACACAAAAGAAGCCACTATTCTGGCAACCAATTTTAAAAATTAACCCTTTCTCCATTGAAATGGGGAAAAAAAATTGAAGAAATTGGGAAAATTATCAAATGCTCCAAGAAAAAGTTTTTTACAGCATTTCATGTGGAAAAGAAGGTTGCGAACAGGGGCGAAAACGAAGAACCACTGTTCGCCAGGACAAATTTTATATAGATATGTCATAGTAAAAAAGCCCTTTTAAGACTTCGAAGGTACACAGAAAGAAAAAACGATGGGTAATTTTAACAATCTTTGCAGTTAGTTGACCACCAATGCAAATTGTTGTTGTAAAAGTTTGAGTTTAACCTCTGTTTTCAGTTAGATTTACGGAATTAAATTGTAAGTTTTACTATCAACGTGAATTGTTGTTGCTTTGTTACTATTATGGTGGTTAGCTCTACCGAAAGAAAAGTAGTTTTTTTCACACTTGCCTTTTGTTGTTGTTTTTCCTACTATTTTAAGAGTTGAGGGTACCAACAATAAATGGTTACTTTTTATGCATGGAATTTTTTGGTTTTTATTGACATTTTTGCAAGGTAATTTAAACAATTACAAATTGTTACATTTATTTCTTTACCATCTTCATCGTTAACTTTACCAGCAAAAAATAGTAGCATTTTACCTTTGTATTTTGTTGCTATTCTTCCAACTATTAAGATAGTTAAGGTACCTTAAAAAAATTGTTGCTTTCATTTAAATACCATCTTGATCGTAAACTTTACTTAAAAAAATAGTAAAATTTCACACTTGCATTTTGTTGTTTTATTTTCCAACTATTAAGTTAGTAAAGTTACTTTTATTTCTGGACCATCGTGCAGCACTGTTTTGATCTTGTGATTTCATATTTTTTTTCGAATAACTTCGTGACTCACTCGCTCTCGCTATCGTTCTTAAATTTTTAATTTATATTGAAACAACAACAATGCCTGAGCTTTGCATGTGGCTCACCAGCAGGCCTTCACTATGCTCGCACTCTTAGCCCTAGAGAAAAGTAGCGTTATTTTACCGTTGCATTTTGTTGTTACGAGCATTGTTTGATTTTTGCGATCAGTCTTTTGTCAGCATTCAATCGTGAAGTTTGTTGAGAATTTTGTACGGTAAGTTTTTGCATTAAGTTTTCCAAAAATGGCAGAGGAAAATATCTGTGAAAATATTTCTGTGGATTGTCCACATAAAGAGCTGATTGAAGTGCTAAAAAATTGGGGATATGATTTCATGTTCGATGAACTAAAATGTAAGTAAAAGTTAAATATTCTCGTCAATGAAAAGAACAATTTTATTCAAGACGCCATTCATACACATTGCATGGACATGTACAGTATTGTTGCGTCGCCTACATTATAGTATGTTTATAAATTGTCGTAGCTGGCTGACTGATATAAATATAAAAAAAAACGACTCAAAACGAGGCATGTCCATGCAAGCATATATGTGCCTATAAATTGTAAATAACAACTCAAATAGTAACAAAACAATTTTAATAGTAACGTAACAACTTTAATAGTAAAGAAACAAATTTAATTGTAAAATAATAAAATTCTTTAATAAAGACCAGAAAGAAACAATAAAGTAGTAGTAATCAAGTAGTTAAAACTTCTATTGTCTTTTTTAACTCGAAGCTATGTATGAAATTTTTATATTTAGCTGAATCCGTTAACTTAAAAAGACTGCGCTTTTTGACGGAAAGTGACATATCGCATCTTTTCCGAAATTATAAAGTGGGCGATAAAGCCGAATTTCGCCACCATTTATCAAACTGGAAAAGAGAAAAGGTAAGGATTAAAACTCTAAATTATTCAGTTAAATCAAAATTTCTGTAAAATACTTATTGCAGGGTTACGATAACATACCAAGTTGCAGCACATTGTCAGTTGATTCACTTTGTTCTGAAAGCTGGAATTTATCGCAATTTTCCAACTCACCAGATGAAAATTTGACCAATTCTTCAGACAGATTAGTAAGATATTATACTTATCTCCTTATTAGGTACATTATAGCAGAATTTTATCTTTTATCCTAGAATGTTTTTTTAAAAGATCATCCTGAAGGTTATTTTGTAACAGAAGTGTTTGCTAAAAATGCTAAACTGAATGATGCGGCAAGAAAAATTTTAATTGAGGCAATTGTATGTTGGCATATAAAGAAAGGTATTAAAATTTGCCGAAATAAATTCATTAATATAGCTAATGAGATACAAGAAGAGTTCAACGAGGATAAGGTAATATTTATACATTTACATAATTAATTGTTTAGTTGTTTCTTTTCAATTTTTTATATATTTACATTACAAAATCACTCAAAAAAGAAATTTTTAATTTTTTGGTATATGTAGGCAATATTTTACCAAAAGATTGGAAACAAACCCTCAGGAAGATTGTACGACAAGTATTACAACACCATAAAACGCTTAAAAATTTTTGGAAGAGAACGGCATACTTATTAGGGCTGAAAAGCTTTTTTATTTTGTATTAATTGTTATAACCGGTGATAACTTAGGGTTAAATAGCATTCTTGGATACACCAAAAGTTTTTCTTCGAATTTCTTTTGTAGGAATTGTCTATGCAATAAAACAGAATGTTCATATACTACACGTGAGATAAAAGAAAAACTACGTTGCGAAACAAATTACAATGATTGTATTGGTATGTCTGAAATACCTAATAAGCGATTAAAACTGACTGGAATGTGGGAAAACTGTATTTTCAATAAAATAGCTTCTTTTCACGTTACAACTAATTTCGTTGGAGACTGTATGCACGACATATTTGAAGGCGTTTGCGAATATGATGTGTGTCAAATTTTACTACATTTCATAAAAAACGGGAATATTTCTCTAGATGTTTTAAACGAAAGAAAAAATGTTTTTGAATACGGCAAAACTGAAATGAGTAATATTTCCCCTTCAATAACAATTGCAAACTTAGAAAAAAAAAACTAAATATGTCTGCACGTGAAACATGGACATTTTCCCACTTTTTACCACTCATGATAGCAGACTTAATACCACATGAAGATGAGTATTGGGAGTTGCTTTGTTTGTTAATAGAAATAATAGACGACATTCTAAAAACCGAATTTGACGACATTCTTTTGAATCAACTTCAATTTAAAATTGAAAATCATCATATTCTATATGTTAAATTGTTTGGAAAGACCTTAAAACCAAAACATCATTTTCTAACTCACTACCCCACCTTTATACGAAATGTTGGCCCACTAAAACACCTCTGGTGTTTTAAATTTGAAAGTAAACACAGGGAACTGAAAATATATACCAATTCTATAACATCAAGAAAAAACGCTCCTCTATCTGTAGCTATTAAGTGTCTGCTCAAATTTGCAAATCGATTACTATTGAAAAGCGGGTTAGATGATACATGCATTGCCGGTAATGTCAGTTTGGATAAATTTTGCAATAAAATATATTTTAATGAAATTCAATATATACTTAATAAACCAAATTGTAAAATAAATGTCTTGCCAAATGAAGTCTACAGTTTTACCAATAAGATAAATTTAAAAGGAACAACTTACGAAATTGGATTTTGCTTGATTTCCAAAGAAAATTTTTTTTTTGAAATATTAGACATATTATTACTAAAAACTTCCGAAATATTTTTTGTTTGTGTTGAGCATAACATTGGTTCATTTGTACGTCATTACCAAGCATTTCCGATATTAGAAAAAAAACAAGTTCATTTCTTTGAGCCAACTGAATTTTATAAGTCGCCATTACATGTAAACTTATTACCGAATGGAAATAAGTATGTTCGACCTAAGTACTACTAAGAATAATAAGAATATTACTAAGCTAACAATTAAAACAATATGCGCATTGTAAAATTACTTTCAGTTTTTTTTTATGTTTGAAGACAACAAAATTCATAAGCTTAACTGATATTTCATATTTTAATAAACTTAACCAATATATTATATTTAAATAAGTACTCTTTCCATAATTTTAAGGTTTTCAAAACACTTATTTGTAAATGTTTACATGTGCGGACAATAAAAACTTATTAAAAAAATTATAAATTTTTCTCATTTCATTACAGTGCTTTCCAAGGTTTGTAGAAAGGTGACGCTCAAAATTGTAAAGAAAAAGTTGTAGCGGTATATTTCAATTTAACAATTGCAATCGAATACTCCTAGCTAGATAGCAATTATTAAATTTAAAATTACTCCACAATGACTCCCTAACAACTTTCTTGTGGCGTACCGAAATACTAGTTACACTACAACATTTTTGGTATTATTGTAAAAAAATTGTTTAATAACAGCCTTTACAGTCAATCAACAACAAAACCTGTTTCATTACAGCTTTTACAGTGCATGAACAATCAAAATTGATATTAAACTACTTTTTAGTTGTCATACTATTACCATAGTAGCATGACATTTAAAAAAAATTATGTGACAATTCCTGTAGTTACACTACCATTACATTTTAATTTAACTATTTTTATAATTAAATGACTATTTTCTAGGTCAATTTTACAATTTTTGCAGTTAAAATAAAAATTACAATTTTTCCATAAATTTAACCGCTTTTGGTAGGTTGGTGCAATTTTAATCTACTTGTTGGTTAGATTTACCGATTAAATAGTTAATTACTATTCTCGGGGCTAGTTTTACTATTTCTACAGTTAAAATGAACATGACAATTTTTTTCCGTAAATTTAATCTCTTTTCCTAGGTTGGTGCAATTTTAATCTACTTTTCGATTAGATTTACCAATCAAAATTTTTTGTGTGTACTAAAAGAAACAGATAAAAAGAAGCAAATTTGCCGGAAAGAAGTCCACAAAGGTACCATTGTTATCCTAACAAAATATTCAACGGCCTCCTAATCAGAAAAATGTCTTGTGGTCGGACGAAACATTGTTGTTGTCGGTTTTTCAGTTTTTCATCTACATATTCATGTTTTAAAAGTTTGAGCTAGTCATTTAGCTTTACAATAAAAAGAAGCTACTCATTCCGGGATGAACTAATTTTATGTAACTTTTTAATTGACAAAACAGATGAAAAATAGACTTTAAATCAGTGATGTTCACGTAGTGCCACGCGTGGTGAGACTCGAAAGCTTTATTCGAGAATCGAAACACGTACACGATCGCATGAACGAAGTTCTCTCAATCAGTTGACGCTGAAACTTCAAAATGGAAGGTTCACGTCGCTTTGTCGTGTGTTTTGCACTGCACAAAAAGTTTGAGGCATATGAAAATTAGTTCGATTGCAGTTATGAGTGCATAATAATATTAATAATAATAATAATGATAATGATAATAAGAGAATAAGATTAATGATACTGATAATAATAATAATAATAATAATGATAATAATAATAGTGATATATATAATGATAATTGTAACACAATTTTTGCTTTATACCTGCACTACAATTTTTGTCAGTGCATAAAGCGAGAGAGCTACTAACACAAGTACAAAAGTTGAAAATTGTAGTAGTATGTATGTGAACACCACTGTTATAGACTAGTACTTCTCTCAAGCAGCAGGTGCGGGGCTTAAATCAGTGGTAATCAACGCACAGTTCAAACAACAGAGACAGCTTTCCGAGTGGCACAGCTTTACACTGAAACAAGAAGTTGTTGAAAGCTCTTACAACATTTGGTGCAAAAAATATCGCCGAGAGTTGGATTTTCAATAAAATCGTTTCTTTTTTATTTTTGTGTTTGTTTTTCGCTATTTTAACATCGAAAACATAAAAAGGTAAAAATAAATAATAATATGTATTAATTTTTATCCTAAAGCAATGCAAAATATTAACGTACATCCATAAATACACAGCGAGTGACTTCCATACCACATGAACGTCAAAGCATACTGACTTGAAATTTGATAGCACAGCAGAGAAAACGAACTTTTACGCAGTGTACACAGTGAGCCGATTGCTACTTTGTGTCCAAAAGCTCAACAACACACGATGTCCGATGGCTATGGGAAACCATGTAGTGACCACCACTGGTTTAAATATTTAATAAATCTGTAAAGCGCATTCTATTGTTAAGTGAAGCACATTCTATCTGATAGCACATTCTCTCGGACATATTTAAATTACAGTCAACGGTGAAATTGACTAATGGTTAAAATAATATTATGGATGATATTTAGTGGAGTAACTCCATAGGTGCAAGACGGTGTAGTGCACCGGGGCCCTTGGGTAATAGGAGCTGCAAATTTTAAAAAAATGTTTGCCAACCTATAAAAAAAAAGTAGAGAGCTTCGATGAATAGTAACGTTGTACGTGGAATAACGTCACGGAATAGTCTATTGATATATAATTAAAAAGTTTCTTAATTAAGGAGATTCACATGTACTAACCTGTTATATTGTCATAATGTCCTTAGTTTTAACACTAGTTTAAAATGTTGCTACATTCCAAAAAACTTTCTAAAACATTACATCCCTGAAAGCTATGTTTATTTTGGCGTCGCACAGTGATTGAGCCCCATACAAGAAATGTAAAAAAATAGAAGTAGTCGTCGTAGCCTACCTCCCATATAACATAAAAATTAAAAAGGCTATATTTTTTCTATTACTTATCCTATGATGAAACCACTTTGTCAGGAATCTTAAATTAAGGGGAGGTTCTAGTAGAAATCGACCTAAAGATTTTGTTTTTGTTTTTTGCTTTGTTTGTATCCTTAGGATCTTGAAAATGTGTAGTCAAAAGGATATTTCCCTATCTAATTTATTTTACGAGTCGTAGCGTATTAAACGAGAGAGTGCGTCGGCCGAAAAACTGGTATAAATGCGCGTTTTTCGAAACACCTTTTTTTCTGGGCTGTATATGATTCCACTTGAGCGACTTGACACACTTGACCGATTTCGATGTGTGACTGCTAAAATTAAAGCTTATTCAAATTAGGAGGCCTTCAGGAAGCGTTTTTTTTCCAACAAAAATGTATTATCATTATTTTTTTAACGTTAAAGCAAAAGAAAAAGGAGGAAAAAAGGGTTTTTTCAAAAGGCAGCCATTTTTTTTTAAAGGATTTTATTAAAATCGGAAAACTACAACGCCCGCAAATTTCATCTAGGTTAACTATATTTTTGGTTTTTTAGTTTCAAATCACTCGGCAGGGCTGTAGATTGTACAGCGCACATCGGCTATCGTCGTACACGGCTTTGATCAGCGAGACCTTCTGCCCCATTTTAAATTATTTTTCATCGAAAAAATTGTATAATGTTCTTGAAATATACATTAATAAATGCCACAAAAGGTGTGGCATTTCAGTTAAGTTTCACCCCTTTCATTCCACCCCTGTTATTCACGTTTTTATAACATTAAAATAAGATCGTACCTTATAAATGGGGAGTTTTCTTAGAGGTTCCATTTTTCCCATAAGAATTAAACTGTCGTACGTGTAGAGAGATCTGGCAAATCTATTATATTTTATGCTCTGTTTGGTTTGCCATTTCGTAATGAATAGACTATCGCCAGAACAACCCAGCAAGAACAGTTCTGGTAAATTAATTGGGTATTTAACTAATAGTGCTACGAAAATTTTGGGTAGGCTATATGAACGAGTTTCTATGAGTTTCTTAAGGGCGTTGGAAAAAAACTACCCGAAACTCATGTACATGAGTAATACCATCCTTTTCTTACTCATGAAGTGTCAAGTATACTTTCACTTATAGCTGTCTCACCTACTCATGTTAATACTGCCGGTAATTTAACCAAGTATTTAACTAATACACCTAATGTAAATATGAGGTAAGCTTGCCTTTACATTCTGTTAGATGTAACGTGCTAAACAGTTAAGCGTTACGAACAAAATACGTAGCACTAACATACAAAACGGTTAAATGTTACGTAATAAATTTGTAGGACTAACGTACAAAACGGTTAGATGTTACGTAGTAAATATATAGGACTAACGTACAGTTAAAAAATTATTTAAAACATTTTATTTTTATTTTTATAATTATAGTTCATGTTTTATTGAATTTTTAAAAATCCTAATATATCAAAAATTATTATTTTTTAAATAAAAATAATATTATTACGATATAAAGTGAATACTACTGCCTCTTCCGCCTTCTTTCATTTACGATGTTGTGTACATTCCAATTAAAGCTATCGTCCTCACTTAGTATCACCAATACAATGAGCGACATGTTGATAGGATGTGAAGTGTTGTCAGATGCTTGATACAACGTCTGCAGTGTGGGAATCACTAAGTTCTCCAAATCATTTTTCGCCATTACAAAACGATAGAAGCGTTCATTGCGATGCAGTAGAAAATACAACAACAGAGCGGTCTGATCTATGGTCACAATGATGCAGAGCTTCTGATAGACTATGTTGAAATCGATTTTAAATGTGGAACCCTCAAGCGGTGAGTCCTTGGAGTCGGAACAACTAAAGAGACTTGTTCTATAGGGATTCTCTTTCGTTGTGCAGTGGTTGGTGAGAATTAAGATCGACAGAAGACTCTGATTAACTAGAGGATAGTGATCATGAAATTGCTGCGAGTTTAGCGCCAGTAGCACCACTTGATTTGAGTATATCCTGCTGCTTGCGGAACGTTAAAATCGAGAGCAGAGATTCGACAATGTCAAAGACAAAAGAACCAGCCAATATAAAGCCAAACCTCAACCATGCGTGATGCGAAGTGCAGGAAAGCAGACATTAAAACACAGGAATGATGGCATTTATTGATAGTTCTACAAAGAAAAATGGAGTTTAAGTTGTAATTCGGTAGCAATAAGCGTAAAGTAGCAGCTATTTGCCGGAAGATGACGGTGGGCAGCTGAGTGAATAGATGCACGGACAGCAATGTGTTTGCAGCCTCCAGATGCAAGTGATACATGAACTCCCTAAAAGTATATGTTGAGATAAATTATTCAGTTAATAGTCACAAAAATGTCTTTCGCTCTATATTCATATTTTACAGGAATCTTTATTTTATTTTTCAAAACAATTTTTGCAACTTACATTTTTCACAGCCGACAAGAAACTTATTTTGGCGCTAACTTTGACACAACTCAGCCATTTTAATGTTTATTTTGTTGTCTCATTCTAACAAAACTGACAAATGTGAAATAACTGAGAATGTATTAGTTTTTCCTGCAAAAGTTGTGATTGTGTTGGAGTTTCGGTTAGGCATGTCTTGCAGGGAACGCTTGCAAATTGTGGAAATTTATTTTGAAAATCGTAGTTCAGTTCGGGAAAGTTACCATGTGCTACATCTATTACGTTGGGACATAATCGTCCATCCAAGGGACTTATTCATGAATTTTTTTATATAGATTAATCATGAATTTTTTTCATATCAGGCATACTTTAAATGATAATACGCATCCGCAAAGACATCGTACATTGCTCACCAAAAAGACCCAAATGAGTCAATTCGCCCAAATTTTGGAAAATTGGAATTCTAGAATGCGCCACATCCCAACCAGCCGCGGTGGCCACATACCCAAAATCATATTTATTAAAAACTTATGGCATAAAATTATCCCTCTAAAGCCAATTTTCAATTTAAAATTATGTTTCTCAGTATATCTGGGAGTTACTTTAAAACAACTTGTATTTATTTAATTTCATTTTGTTATGAATCTACAAAATTACGACTTGAATCGTGACGACAGACAGACAGGCGAACATCGCTAAATGGACACAGGTGGTGATGCTGATCAAGAATATATGTACTTTTCCATACCTAACACGCCTTCTTATGGGCGATACTAACACAGTGATATACTCCAAAATGGTCTTATTTCATTATTATCAAATGATAAAAAGCGAGACATTTTACTCGTCTCCATCACTAGGGAATCAGGACAAAGTGCTTGAGACTGTTTCGCCAATATTGGAACGCAGACCCTCATTAATCATACTCCATGCAAGTCTTTTCACATCTTCAAAATTTTGTTATTAGCTTCTAAACCTCAATAGTAGATTTTGAAAATCATCACAAGTAAAATTCTTCATCACAACTACCAGTTATCATAAATTTAGTCAACAACTGAAGACTAAATTGTTACAGAAGTTAATTTTGTAGAAAGTAGATTAAAACATTTTTACTGCTCATAGTAAAAGCGTGAGCCATAAGCATTATTCACCTGTACTCTAAAGTATTTTCAGTCAGTCAATTTCTTCGCATTAAAAGTAACAACTTCTTTAAATAGTTCATGGCGAATAAAAAAAAAACTCCTGCTGACGTTTAATCGTCCTCAAGGCATTAGCAACACTCGAATCACAGTTCTTATGCTGGACATGCCATTCGCTAAGCCTGAGTGCAGCGCCAAAAGTTGTGAAAGTAGTCTTTGTCACACGCTCCACACGCAGAGCAACAACTAATTACCTCAGAGATTAGCTGTGGCCTGTAGTTACAGTTAAACTCTGAGGCAATCCTAAGGCGAATAGTGGAATGAAAATAACTTCTTTGGCATTTTCTTTTTTAACACGTTTTACCTTTAAAAGAAAACTACATCAGCGTTGAAAATAGCGCAGGACATGGTTAAATGACATTATTTGTGCTGATTATTGTAATGATTAAGGATAAGAGTTGGGGTTTTTTTGTAAGTTTGTCATTCGAAAAGCTATTATTGAGTGAATCATAAGATTGTTTGGGAGTTGTTGTTAAATTAACTTAATTAAATAATAATATTAAACTAAGATGCAACAACACTAAATTCTGTCCCGTGGTTATGCTTCATATGTTTATAAGAAAAACCGAGTACATCGGTCTTTCGGATCGGATCGGACAATTGGACAGGGCACATGCCAAATCAATGAAATACATTTTGGCCAATAAGTGAGAAAAAATTAACTCTGCGATGGTAAAATTTTATTCTTATATGTTTTTCTTTTTTTAATCGTAGAAAATGTCCAATTTATTGTACTAGTGGGTATGATACCTCCATACAACTGAGCAAATATATACGACTAAAGCGACGATAGTCAAATTTTATGCCAGATTCCAACTATTTATTAGTTAAAATCTAACAAAATTTGGGTTTCATTAGACAAGTTGGTGTGAAACCTCCAATACAACTCCAATTTACGATGGAGCCTGCACGCAAAGATAAAAAAACGTTTATCGCCAGTTTGCCGCAAACGAACTTTGTTTGTCGTGCTTGAAATCGTTATTTGCAAACGTTTCAACTGTTGTCATTATAATAGTCAGTTGCGAGAAACGCGTCATTTAGTTGCAGGAAATTAAATTCGTTTGTCATAAACGCAAGTGATTTTTAAATTGCAGCAATTGAAAAATTTGTTTTTCTCAACTAAAAACTTCGTTTGTGTTTACCATCGTTGTATTAACATAACGCTTATAGTTCAGAGTTACTTTTTGGACAATCCTTGGTTCGGATTTGGCCTCATCTAAGAATTTGAGGAAGTTATTTCTGTTTTGCACTTGCTGGCGCCAGTTGGAATCACGAAACTTCGTCAGGTTGTCCACTTGATCCTTTCAATGAAGATGTGGGCGTCCTCCTTTGCTTTAACCTCCGCCGAGCACTGAATCGAATATCTTTTTCGCTGAAGCGTCGTTTTCCCACCGCTGGACATGACCTAGCCAAAGCAGCCGCTCCATTTTTATGCGCTTAACCATATCAATGCCAGCATGTCGCTTATATAGCTCGTGGTTCCATCGAATTTGGTACTCGTCATTGACGAAGGTTGGACTGAAAATCTTACGAAGGATCTTTCTCTCGAAAGCTCCCAAAGTATTTTCATCAGAACTGTTCAACGTCTAGGTTTGTGCTGCATATAATAGTTCGGGCGTGATAAGTGACTCATAGAGCATAAGTTTTGTTTTTCGAGAGAGAGCTCTGCATCTCAATTGCCTATTCAGCTCAAAGTAAGATCTGTTGGCAAGTGTAATCCTTCGATTTATCTCAATTTGGTATTGACATCGTTAGAAGACTTTACGCTGGATCCCAGGTAGACGAAGCTCTTTACAACTTCGAAGGAGGTGTTTTAAAGAGTGTTGTGGTTTCCAAAACACTAGGACTGTTTGTTTGGTGACATATATTTCGTTGTATCTACGTTCACTGCAAAACCCACTCGACTCGACTCTGTCACTAATCTGGAAAATGCTGCACTGACTTTACGCATCAGTTCATCAGCATACGCCAGCAGCATAATATTCTCGTAAAAATCGTGCCACTACGTTTCAGATCAGCAGCTCGGATGATGTTCGCCATCGTTAGGTTGAAAAAGTATCAAGATAAGGAATCACCTTGACTAAAACCTCGTTCGGTATCGAATGGAGGGGCAAGGTCCTTCCCGATTTTGACTGTGTTGTTGGTAATGCCCAGTGTCATTCTGCAAAGACGAAGAGCTTTGCAGAAATATCAAATCCAGACCTGGTGGTGTATAGGTGATTCTTTATTGGCCGAGGGTGGCTTTGTAATCGACAAAAAAATGGTATGTCGCTTTGTTTCTCTAGGGTATCCTCCAAGATTTGTCGTAGCGTAAATATTTGGTCTAAAGTGGACTCACCAGGTTTGAAGCCACACTTATTAGATACAGATATAGGTTCCCTATAAGGTCCAGATATTGTCTAAGCTTATAAGGTTCGCGATTGCCTTCAGTTTTTCACATAATACGCGCGACAAGACCTATATTAAGAAGGCTTGATAAAATTTCACATAATATGCGATATTAAGAAGGCTTATCCAACGGTCGTTGGCGCAAATGGTAGGATCACCAAATAGTAGGATCACCTTACTTGTGAATCGGGCAGAGCACACTGAGATGCATATCACTCATGATATATACGCCATAAACTTCAAGACTTCACTATGCTCGGGCAAAGGAACTTCAATAATTTTGTCTGCAATTGGGGTTTCAGGGATAGCATGTCTATAAGCTGGATTGTTGTCAACGTCACCATTCAGACGTACTGTTCATATCTGTTACTAGATTCCCATTTTAGACCTTGCAAGATAAGGCCTCGGTCTTAAAACCATTGGCCAGGCGTCTTACTTTTTCGAAAAATTTTCGAACCTCATTCCTGTCACCATGTATCTCAATTTTTTCACACTCAGATTTTTCTGCATCCCTTTTCATTCGCCTGAAAATGCGTCCCTTTTCTATCCTCTTCTCTTTGTATCGCTCCTAAGCAACACGCGTTGTAACCGTCTGTAGGCTAGCTTTGCAGGTGGCATCTTTTTATGCAGCGGCGTCCAACGCTACTGATCTTGACACAGTACAAGGACGGTTTCGACAAGGACGATGGAAGTCAATAACCACTATACATAAAGCAGGAAATATGTGTCCATTACACGCATATGTCGTCGATCGGAGGATTGCTTTCTTGAAGCAAGAGTGAGAGTCGGTAGAAGTCTTCGGCTGTCCGTTATTATTGGAGCTTTTCGACTTCTAGCTTTCACTGTGCTGGACTGCGAGCATTCTTGGCTGCGAACAGACGAGTACGGATCTTGGCTGCGACTGGTGAGTTTATTTTAAATACATATCAGTATTTTTTACTATTGCTGAACAAGTGATTTTACTAGCCCCAGATATACATACAGTCTTAGTTCTACTTGATTTCCACTACTTTCTTTGCATTCTACCGACTAGTTTTACTTAAGCATAGCATAAGGGATCAATTGCTACCTTTGACATTACATTGATATTGTGACTTTCGAAATGACATGTCTAAGCCGATTCACCAGTACTATAGCGCCAGCTACTTACTACTAAAGGATATGTGGGTGACTTCTTATATGCAAAAAAAACAAAAATAATTTAAATCCTAAATTTATATTCAAAATTGATTTTTTTGTTCAGAATCCGCCATATTGTCAAAAAATAATATATTGGTTATTCTATCTTTTAAGGACTGTATCGAAAAGAAACTAACTATTTTTCCCCATAGAATTTCTCTCAGTGCATCAGTTTGTATACAACCCTGCACATGCCGTTAATAAGAGTGCAATTCAAGCTTTAGAAAACATTTTTAGAAAACTTTTGTTTACTTTTTGTCGCTATATTCAAAATGCCGCAAATTTCATTAAAAGTGCGAAAACAAATTTTGTACAATTACTGTACAGAAAAGGGAGTTTCATATCGTGCAGTAGAAAAACGATATAAGGTATCACACAAATTAATCAAAAATATAGTGGAACGTTATGGCAAATACGCCACTCTACCTAATTTACTAAAAAATGTCCACGTCGTCCCGATTTGGAGCTAAAGTTATTGAGCTTGATAAAGAAGAATCCTTCGATGTCAGTCCGGGATCTAACCAAAAAAGTTAAATAACGGTTGAAATGATACAAAGAGTAAAGCAGCACAACAATTTAAAGACATATAAAAAGCACTGAAAAAGATTGAATAACAAAAAACCACGGAGAGAAAAGGAGTACGCAATTTGTATCATCATCTTAACAAGGAAAAAATTCAATGTGTAATTATGGATGACGAAACGTATTCAAAATTTGTCTTTTCTACACTTCCTGGTCCCCAATATTATACGAAAGCTAAAGGTGAGGATGTCAATGACAAAAGAGTGCCTCCAGAAACAGCTCATACCACTCTACAAGCAGTACAAGGTGTCGACTATATTATGGCCCAATTATAATTCAGCTCATTACACCACATCAACATTAAAGCTGCTTAAGGACAATGCTATCCATTTCGTTGAAAAAGAGCAAGATTCGTCAATTGCTCCTGAGCTACGCCCAATAGAGCGTTGCTGCGCTCTTGTGAAACAAAGTTTAAAGAAAACCGAAAAATGTGCTAAAAATTCACAAACATCAACAGGAATTGGCAAAGAGCATCTTCTACCCTAACGAAAGAGGTAGTACAACGTTCCATGAAGAGCGTTAAGCAAAAAATTCGAAAGACTTTTAAAACCTAAATTATTTGTTATCAAAACAATTTAATATTTTTCGTAAATGTGTCTTAAAAAAAGTCTTTAATATATTTGAAAATACAGATTAAGTTAAATGGGGATTTTCTTTTCGATACAGTCCTTAAAACTAGATAATAACGAAATATTTTTTTTCCTGTCAGATGATCCAGTCCAAAGATATCATAATTACCCAGAGACGCCGTTTATGCGTTCAAAAATTATGTTTTAAAGGCGTTTGAAGAGGAATGGTATAAATGTTATGACAAATGGTTCGAACGCATTAAAAACTGTATTCTATCTATCTATATATATAAAAAAGGAACTTATGTTTGTAAGGCCGCAATAGACTCCTAAACTACTCATCTGATTAGCATGAAAATTTGTGTATAGAAGTTTTTTGGTACGGTGCGTCTTCGTAGGCTATCAATTTTGATCCAACTTGAACACCAGAGGGCGCTGTAGTACAAATTTTTTACAAAACTGCCTAAAACTCATAAACTGCTAATGCGATTAGAATGAAAAGTGGTATACAGTGAGTTTCATGTACGTTGAGTGTTCTACTGCTATCGTTTTTGACCTATCTTGAACACCAGAGGGCGCTATAGTACAAATTTTTTGCAAAACCACCTTAAACTCCCAAACCGCTCATGTGATTAGAATAAAAATTGGTATATAGTAGTTTTCAGGTACGATGAGTTTTTTAGCACTATCTTCTTTGACCCACCTTGGACACCAGATGGTGCTGTAGTACAAATTTTTTACAAAATCGCATATTTTTAGTTGTTTTCTTAGATTACATGTGCAAATATTTACAATATATAAAATATTTCTTAAATTTAGTAAAGTTAAAAACATGTCCGTTATTTTGACATCAAAAACATGAACATATCCTGAAAACTATGAAAAATTTTACTACAACGATATATTTAATGCAACATCGTTGCTCAAAAATGAGAAAAAAACAATCAGAAATTTAATTTTGCAACTTTCGAGTCAAATATTTCCGCTGCTTTTGTATACATTTTGTTAAATTTGTACTAAAGTACTATGAAAACCTTATTGCAAAAATACTGTTAGTTGAGTATATATATTTTAAATATTTTTTTCAAAAAAGGTCTGAATTTTTGGAGTTTTCCTCAAAAATAGACTCAAAATTTGTTTTTGTTGTAAAAATAATTTAAATTCAAATTCGGCAATTTTCAACTCTATTTAAAAACTATAACATTTATAAGCAAAAGTTATTTCAATTTTACGCAAAAATTAAAAACCATTTTTGTGATTCAAAGCCCTAACCCCTAGATTTTTTCGAACAAAATTTTTTTTCCAATATTGTGTTTTTATAATTTTGAAAAAATATACAAGCTAAAAAACTAATTTATTCCACAAAAATATTTAAGTATCTCTTCCCAATCAAAAGTTATAGCCAATAATGTTTATCCAAAATACATATAAAGGGTGATTTTTTTGAGGTTATGATTTTCAAGCATTAGTATTTGACAGATCACGTGGGATTTCAGACATGGTGTCAAAGAGAAAGATGCTCAGTATGCTTTGACATTTCATCATGATTAGACTTACTAACGAGCAACGCTTGCAAATCATTGAATTTTATTACCAAAATCAGTGTTCGGTTCGAAATGTGTTTCGCGCTTTTTATCGACAAATTTTGTTCAGCGATGAGGCTCATTTCTGGTTGAATGGCTACGTAAATAAGCAAAATTGCCGCATTTGGAGTGAAGAGCAACCAGAAGCCGTTCAAGAACTGGCCATGCATCCCGAAAAATGCACTGTTTGGTGTGGTTTGTACGCTGGTGGAATCATTGGACCGTATTTTTTCAAAGATGCTGTTGGACGCAACGTTACGGTGAATGGTGATCGCTATCGTTCGATGCTAACAAACTTTTTGTTGCCAAAAATGGAAGAACTGAACTTGGTTGACATGTGGTTTCAACAAGATGGCGCTACATGCCACACATCTCGCGATTCTATGGCCATTTTGAGGGAAAACTTCGGAGAACAATTAATCTCAAGAAATGGACCGGTAAGTTGGCCACCAAGATCATGCGATTTGACGCCTTTAGACTATTTTTTGTGGGGCTACGTCAAGTCTAAAGTCTACAGAAATAAGCCAGCAACTATTCCAGCTTTGGAAGACAACATTTCCGAAGAAATTCGGGCTATTCCGGCCGAAATGCTCGAAAAAGTTGCCCAAAATTGGACTTTCCGAATGGACCACCTAAGACGCAGCCGCGGTCAACATTTAAATGAAATTATCTTCAAAAAGTAAATGTCATGGACCAATCTAACGTTTTAAATAAAGAACCGATGAGATTTTGCAAATTTTATGCGTTTTTTTTAAAAAAAAAGTTATCAGGCACTTAAAAAATCACTCTTTATATACAAAAAGCAAAACGCTGTCTATGTGATGGCTGGAAACTTCAAAATTACTTAGCCGATAGAGCTGAAATTTTGGCAGTACATTTTTTTCAAGTACGAGCTGGCTTAAATTTCTGTCACACCCCCTTTTTCCGCCCACAAATCAATAAAAATGCTATATTTCTTACGGTTTTCGTCGATTGGGCTACATTTTGGTAATTTAGTCTGTATGCTTACTGTCGGCAACTTTACTAAAACAGGGTAATGTCCATCTACTAGAAAACTGGGATGAGCATTATATAAGAGGGTGTGGCTCCGCCCATAAAGTTAAATTTTGTATTATCGAATAGCTTTGAAAGTAAAAGTAGCAGTACTTACATACAAACTCAAAATGGAGTTACTATTTGGTGATCTCCTGCTACTGGGAAACTGTAACGGGCAGTCGAAAATAACAGTGGTGTCAAACTATGAGTTTAAGAAAAGTTTTGAATACACCTATTATGTTCCCATATAGTTGCAGGGTGCAGCAACGCGCGCCGGGAAAAGCTAGTTTATAATAAAGTAGAGTATTTCAAAAAACTGGTGGCGTCCGTGGCGTAGTTGGTTAAAGTGCGTGGCCACTATGTCAACGAACTTTGGAGATCCAGGTTCGAACCCTAGCAGCGACAAAAAATTATTTGAATTAAAATAATTTTTCTGTACGGCCGCCACCTCTCTGTAGACAATGGCAAACCTCAGAGAGTAATAAAAATGCCATGTAAAGCTTCTTGAGAATAAGAACATTCCGTTGATCGCCATTCGGAGTCGGCGTTAAGCCTGTAGGTCCATTTCTCGGTCAATTGTGTACACACTTAATAACACGCACAACACAATTGATCATAAGAAGCTAGGTCAAAGTCCTTTCAAGGGCTGAAATGGCCAGTTATTTATTTTATTATTATTTCAAAAAACTAAAAATTTAGTTTTATTCTCAAAATATACAAGGTGGCGCAAAGTTAATCACCATATCGCAAGATGTTATAATTAATCATATTTGACATTTGTGAATGAGACAGTTGCAGAATACAAATAGAAAAGCAATGGAGCGCTATAGTCCGCTGCAGCATGGAATAATAAATGGATATTTTAAAGGAAGTGTTTCCTGATCGCGATATCTCCCGTTTTGGTGATTTAGGATGGCCAGCAAGATCGCCCGATTTAACCATCCTAGACTTCTTTCTTTGGGGCAACTTGAAGTCGGGGGCTTATGCCAATAAGCCTCAGGTAATCGCAGATCTTAAGGAGAATATTCGACAGGAATGCGTTCGCATTATTTATGCGTTCGCGATAACTTTTCACTTATCACCGGAAATCTGGTGGAAAGTCATGAAAATAGCAATAAAGCGGATAAATGTGCATCAACACTGGCAGCAACCACTTGACGGATATCATATATTCTACTGACAACATATAAAATTGTAGAGGTCCAAATAAAGATCTCCATCACTCAAAATCATGTTTTTCTTTATTTAGTAAAATGTTATTAAAAAACAAAATTGTATAATTAACTTTGCACCACCTTGTAAAATATGTAGTAACCTAACTAGAAATACAAATCAGAAATAAACGCTAGCTTTCAGTTTTTGAGTAATAACATCTGTCCATTAATTTGTTTTCAAATAATTTTTAAACGAAAATTGCAAAATTTGATAAAATATTTGTGAAAAATTTAACCTGATTTGTTATTCCACCCTCCAGTTGCACATTTAAGGACAAATGTTTGTAAATATATATTATGAATGAAGAGTAAATTTATGAACATAACAAAAAGCGTTTTCTCAATTCTAAAAAATGTTCCCTAACATCACAGGCCCATAAGAAAGGGCAGAGTTTTTAGCGTTAAATCCCTCCCCACCATATTTTCCAAAATATATACAAAATAAGGAAATTTAGGCTCCTTGACAAAGTAAATTTCCCATTCTATTTGCAAAAATTCACTTAATGATGAGACTGATTTAAAACACTCGGGGCAATACTCGGGGCAATACTGCTGCTACTATATTTATTTATGAGATAGATGGATCAGTTATGTTAAACTTTGAAGGGTCCACATTTTCTTTACCCCAATAAAGTACATTCAAACAATATAAATAAAAATTTTTCCACTTCCAGATCCAAGCACTAAATATATAAATCATTAAATATTAATTTAATATCATAAACACCATTCTTTCAACAACTTTTTACTACTAACCATAAACTGGAAGTTTTATTTTAAGTACGGTCAATCTTATGAATTCGGCCACCATGAGAAATAGACAATACAGAATGAATTAATCATGATTTAATCTTGCCAACTTTCTGCTTCTCTTAGTTTTATGAATACATTTTTTAAGCCCAACTCCCAACGCCTAGCAAAAATGTAATGATAAAAAAGTTATTTCCAAAAGGAATGGAATATAAGAAACTCAACACATTAAATGAAGTTAAAATTGAGTTAAAATCAAATTAAAGCCAACACTTCTAAATCTGCTAATTAGGAAGCTGAACAATCAGTAATGATACAAAAATTGGGTTACGGCGAAGTGGTATGGTCGATATACTCTAAGAAAAAAATTAAAGTTTATTCAATAGATTCAGAAAAAATAGAAAAAAAAAATACGGCAAAGCAAATGCTTAAATGCCGTTTAACAGCTGCATCAGTAAAACTGCTCGAAGGAATAGTTTGAATTTTAAAGGGGAAAAATAATGAGCTAAGGGTTCTCAACCCCTGCGCGAGCTAGAAACCGAGAAAATTTGAAAAATTATTATAAAGGTTATAAGGTGAACAGTAAGACTTAACATATATTTTTTTAATTATTATCATCAACTTTTGAGTATAAACATGTAATGATGCTGATGAAAGCCAAAAATTATTCAATCTAGAAAAGTCTTCAAAAGAAGAGTTTTCCATACCTGGACATGAACGACTAAACGAAACGATCTAAAAGACCTAACGCACTAAAAGAACGAACGATGGATGGAATTAAACCAGGGTTCTCTGGCGTATTGGTCACGCACTCTACCCACTGCGCCAGGCCCGCCACCGAAAGTAATGATTAAGTTGCCAAAAAAGCGAGCACTACGATTTATTTCAGTCCTTCCCATGACGATAGTTAGCAAAGCAGGTTGGATAATCCGTTGCAAAGTAACGCATCTTCTGAAATGAATTGAAAGCAGGCGTTATTTTTGGGAATAGCTCCTTTGTTCAAATGGTTTGGATGACAGACTCTCGATTTTTATTCAAAAGCGGTTGATGGGCACAAATGTAAAAAAGCATTTTTACTAAACATTTTTTAGCAGTAATGCAAGAAATGCAACGAGATGTTGACTTCATCTTCCTGCAGGCGTATAGGTAACTCCACCTCTTCTCACGAGCAGCCTGTCCAAAGGCAGGATAAAGGAGGATGGTCGCAGGTAATGGGTTTGCCCTATCCTGTGTAAATGTAGAAGAGACTACCCAGACTGGAGTTGGTCGTCCAATCTGGGGAGTGCGGGGGTGTGTAGCGTTATGCCTACGAGGGAATAGCAGTAATCCTAAATAAATTTGTTAGCACGGCGATAGTAATTACCTTGTTAGACACACGATCGCAATTCCACTGGCAGATTTACAAGTCTTATGGGTAGTCTTAAATAAGGCTGGGCAGTTTTATTGCAAAATTGATGTTTTGCTGAGTGCAAAAAATGAAGAGCCACCGAAAGATGTTTAGCAGCCTAGTGATGATGATGGATGCGACAGAACGAAATAGCGATCTAGAGTACTTTCTGAGTGTTGTGCCCTCAGCACGAGGGAACGAAATGGTTGCTAGAGTAATTTTGGAGCATCGAGTAGAATGGTGATTAGATGCAAAGAGACGAAATAGCCTGACCTAGTAATTTCAGAGCAAGTAAGGGCACTCTGGGGTGAAAAGCAGGCTAGAGTACTTTCGGAGCGTCGAGGGAACACAAATAAATTAAAGATTTATTCTGAGTAATTTCGGAGTGTCAGTTTTGAGGTGTCTTTTTCACCAATAAAAGTGGATGGTGATCCAATTAACCGTTCGTAATTGGTACTGTTGTATTCCAGTATTGGTTATTATCCATACAATATATTTATTAATTATATATACTAAACTTCATTTTGGTGTGTAACTGGTGTTGAAACTACTATGATAGGGTTTTGGTCGCGATTGTCGTTAGTGTGAGTACTAACGTGCGGAAGATTTATCTGTTGGGCATTAATTCCATGAACCTCGACTGCTTGCTAAGGGGCACCGTAGAATTAAGCCGAACAGACAGTTGTCTACGCTAAACTCAAAATCGGGGTTATGGCAAGATTAACAAAGTGGAACAATTAACAAAATTTTTAAAATTATTTTTTTTTTGTAATTTCAAAAATTAAACGCAAATATATTTACATCAAAAGCAGGGCTCGGATTTCGATGACAAGTCATCTTTTTCCTGCTGCTTAGATATTTCCTGGTTAGTTAGAAGCACCAATTATGTTTACTACATTCTAAATAGATGTGAAAAGTTTTTTCATTTTCCGGTCACATGAACGACATGTCGTCCAACATGCCATGCTGAACTGACAAGTTGGATCGTTTGAAAGAGGCTTGTTGCACTCATGTCTTGTATTTTATTGTGAGTTTAAAAACATGATTAAGCGTTCATTGAAATCACTTTGGATGAGTTGTGAAAAATTAATACAAAATAAATTTGTAAAATGCCTAAGGAAAAGCCAACAAAGCCCTTTCATTTGCGAAAGATGGTCGACGAATTCGGCGATTATATTATACTATTATCGCCTCTGGCCGAAATTCGGCCATCCGTTTCTGTAAGGTAACGAAACTCAAGTTGTTTTTCACATAATGAATTGCTATTAATTTGCATGGAAATTATTAATGCTTACCTTGACGCTTTGAGAAAAATAGTGGTAAAAAACAAAAAAGAAAGCATATATGCGTCAATAACAAAAATTTATTCAACGTATAATATTCATTTAAGGTAAATAAATAAATTAAAAGCAAAGTAAATAAGTAAGTAAAAGTAAATAAACGGTAGAAAAGTATAACAAATCAATCAAGATAAATGATAATTCCATACTAAATAAAAAAATTAATGACTTAAAATTTCAGTATAAACTACATTTTTTGTAAACACCCTTTCATCATTAGCCAAATGTCCTTGTCCATCAATAACAGAAACACGAACGATCTAACTCGACTCGAGGCAACATACAGTTGACCATGCGAAAAAACAGGTCGTCATAACAAAAGTTTGGCGTTCCAGATAAATCTGTGCGTGCTGAACGTACCAACCCATAGCCTGAACAGAATGAACGGCATCAGCGGCGCTCTCTGTCGCAGCATCATCTCGAAATAAACCACCAAGTATTGAACAAAACAAACAATTATCAATGGCTTGGCGACAAGTGTTATATGAAGCAAGCAGCAGTTTAACTATTTTTTCAACGCTGAGAGAAATGAAGAGAAAGCAACAAAAACCACAAAAACAACAAAAACAACAACAATAATGCTACTTAGATTTTTTGAAGTGTTTGCGTCACTCCCGCATTCTACTCTTGCTTTTGAAAGCTACAGCAGCGATGTTCAATAGAGCTTTGTCGCTTTGTAGTTTCTCATTGTCCCATTGGTAAAAAAGCGTTTTACATTTGCTCAGTTTTACCTAATCTTAATGACATTATATTCGAATAAAAATTATATTGTGCAAATCTACTCGAAAATACCTATCCATCGATATAAGTATTATGTGAATATGTTGAAGGTAACACAGAAAAAAAGGGAACACAAACTTTTTTGTGTGCGTATTAATATATAGATTTTCGTCTGATGACAAAATACTGTTTTGTACAATATGTGAAGTTAAAGTTATTGCTGGAAAGAGATTAACCGTGCAGCAACATATTGGTCGAGAGAAGCATACACGGGCATTGGAATTGATGAAAAAAAAAGAACAACAAACAGCTGCTTCCTGCTGAGGCCACGTCTGGGAGCAGTACAAGTTCCAACGAGTTTTTTAAGGGATTATGTGATGCATTTGTGTCGGCTAATATCCCATTGAGCAAGGTGAACAACCCACAATTAAGAGGCTTCTTGAAGAAAAACATAAATTGAGGTATTCGAGATGAGTCCACATTAAGAAAAAACTACATTTCGGTGTGCTATGAAGAAACTTTAAGGAACATAAGAAAAATTGTGACTGGCAAAAAATGTTCTTGTCCATAGACGAAACAACCGATATAGAATGACGATATGTGACCAACATTATTGTTGGAACCATAAAGTCCGATGAGTAGTGCAACACTTTTTTCTTAACATCGGGAGTAATTGATAAGATCAACCATAAATTATATGCAAATTTTTCGATAAATCAATGGTGTTGCTTCAATTTTCCAAATTAAAAAATCAATTTCCAAATTCAGTTATGTTATAGGTGTAAGTACAACCTAACGATGCTTTGATTTTTGCTACTGACGCAGTTCCGTATATGTTTAAAGCTGGTAGATCAATTAAAAGTTTTTATTTCAAAGTCTTACATGTCACTTGCTTTGATCATGGTTTACATGTTACGTTTACAGGATTGCTGAAGAAATTAGATCTAATTTCCCAAAAAAGTTTTTATAAAGGCCCCATCTCGTAGAGAAATTTTTAAAAGTTTGGCACCTTCCATACCGTTCTCCCCGGAACCAA
Source organism: Pherbina coryleti (assembly GCA_943735915.1). NCBI lineage: Eukaryota > Metazoa > Arthropoda > Insecta > Diptera > Sciomyzidae > Pherbina > Pherbina coryleti. The sequence goes on from OX030948.1 coordinate 156,123,411, forward strand.
TCATAACTCGTTGGGATACATGGTTGAGCGGTTGTGTCTATTATTGCGATAATTTTGAAACAGTTAAAAAAGTGGTTGACACTTTCGAAAGTCTTGATGCCAGAGCTATAAGTAAAGCACAAACGCTTTTTTCAAATTGTGAGTTAAAAGGCCAACTAGCGTACATTTAAAGAAATTTTCAACGTATTCCTTCAACAATAGAGTCCCTACAATCGAAAACATTACCTCTCGAAAAATAGGTATCTTTAATTAAAGACCTCGAGGAAAAAATTAGCTTTGCGCGTGGTGAAACTACCAAAAGGATCTATAGAAAGATGAAATAAGTGTTAGGCAAGAACTTAGGATATACTAGTTGGCTCTCTATTGCTCAAATATTGGGGGGTCAACATTTTACCACTATGCAATTCGAAGAGGAACTTACATCCGATGACATATCGTCTTTTAAATATGTTCCTCTTGTTAGTGCAGATGTAGAAAGAAGTTTTTCTGTTTACAAAAACATTTTGGCAGACAATCGACGTTCTTTTAATTTTAATAACCTAATAATGGACCTTGTAATATACTGCAACGCTATGTATAAAAATTATAAAAAATAATACCGAATTTTTTATTTTTTAGGTGCTTTTTAGCTTTCAGGCAGTTTTATGGGGTTTTTAGGTCATTTTTGTCGGTTTTTAGGTAATTTTGCCCTTTTTTAAGGTAATTTTTTGATTTTTGGTCATCAAAATCCGACCCCTGATCAAAAGTATCGAATATATATGTTTCGTGTAGCTTAAAAATTTTCCCATCCCAGTGTTTATATGAAATACTTTTGACGTTTAGTAACGAAATACGAGAGAACTTTAGAGAAAATAATTATCAAAATTTTCCAAAAAAAAAAAAAAAAAAATAAAAAAAAAAAATTTTAAAATAATGCAAAATTGGCAAAGTTATCGTGCTGACACTGTTTAAAAACATAGTTTCGAGAAAAACGCTTTTAACGCTTCTGGTATGTACAACGTGAACTTACGGCTAGTCTTCCATTCAATTTCAGAGGAATGTGAGGCCCTTAGCTAACCAAAAAAATCCTTGTATATTAAAAAAAAAAAAAAAATGTACAATAAACTCAAAATGCATTTAAAGACTGTGTATCTATTGAAATTCTGCAGTTTAAGCTCACATGCATGCATGCATGATTATGGCCAAAATTCACTAGTCTATAAATTACATAGAACGCAACCTTCGCCTTTAGCCGGTTAAGGATATAAACACAGCTGCAATCACATCCTTTAGCAAAATTTAACATTGACTTAATAGTGTTGTTGTTATTTTTGTTGTTGCTGTTGTTGTTGTTGTTGTTGTTGCTGTTGCTGTTGTATCTCTCACAAGCCACAAATCAATTAAGCTTCTACGTTGTTTTGGGCAACCACTGCATAGATGTTGCTGCTAGAAGTCGATGTTTTCAATTTCGTCCAGATGCTGGCAGTCAATTTCGCCTTCTTACAAATTGGGGCCTGATTTGTGGTCAGTATTTCCCATGTTGTGAAGCCAAAATGAATGTTGTTGTTGTTCTTGCAACAGGTAGCCATGTTTATAAACGGAAGTAAGGCAAATTAAATTAACTCGTGCAGCTGCAACAACTCCTCCAGCTCCATGGTCAGTAAAGATGTACGGCATAGTACAAAAACTTATTTAGGCTAATTTATATTTATATTAAATAGCTACCTACCAAAATAATGGTATGAATCTCCTATCTATCGGATTAAAGTGGCTTTATGTTGGAATTTTCTATAAAGTTAATTTTATTTCTAAGCCATGCCTGATGCCTGAGTAAATTCAAAAATAACACAAATCCAGTGATTTAATTAATTTGATAGCAATTTCATTAAATAATATAAAAACAAAAAACAAAATAACTGAAATTATAAGCATTATGAAAATGTAACACTACTCGTATCTATTACAGTAAAAAATATTAATTATAAAATACACACAGCTTAGAAAATCTAATACCTACTTTTTATTAACTGGAAAAAAAAAACAATGAAATCGAGGGTGTCCACAGGGGGTCACTTACCCTCCCCCCCCCGCTGAACTGCAAAAATTTGATATATGTTTATTTCCTAAGTGCATATGTTACATTTTCATATACGTACACACCAATGCATACCTTTGAGCCTCCCTTGAAAAATTCCTGCGGACGCCTATGAATGAAATCAATCTAACATGTTCCAAGCAAAAATATAAATTTAGCATAGAAATTTCCGAATATAGGTCAATCTGTGACCACTAGAGTGGCCCTTAATTTTTTTTTTTAGAAATTGAACATGTGCGGTGCTCTCGTTTATTTATTATCATATAAAAAGTAGATTGTGAAAATTTCAAGAAAAAATATTAATATTTAGACGTGCCGCAAAGCGAAACTTCATTCAAAATATGCCTTTATATTAGAAAAAACTGTTTTTTTTCCAACAATAATTAAAATTAAGACAATTTAATGTTCTTTTCTAGTCTACTCAACATAATATCGTATTTAACATAACATTATCTCACAAACGATCTATCATCCGTTGAAATTGGCTACAAAGTGAGAAAACTACAACTATTTTGTCGAGCGAAAAAAAAAATTTAATTTTTTTCGAAAATTATTTTAACTAACATTCTACAATTATGTTTTACCGATCAACTTATTACATTTAAAACAAAAAATATATGTAATTGAATCTATTAAAAGTGAAAACACTGGTTACCTTCTAACATATATGTCCTTCAAGTATTATTTTTTAAAATAAAAACAGTGAAATTATCTTTGAATTCAAGTGCAAGTCTTACTATAGAAGAATGCAAATTAATTTAACACTTGTACTTTCTGTGTTTTTAAAAAAGTTTATTATTTTTTATTCACTTCACTTAAACACTCTATGAACTCAAGTGGCTGAGCTGGACTAAAAACCTATCTGTAAAAATCAGTTCTTCTCTTATTTAAAGGCTTTTAATATAAACAAAAGTGAGGATGGCTTGATTGCTTTATTATAAACAAAAGTATTTCATGACAAGATGAAATATTGCATCAGCCAGAATATTTGCTGACATAACAAATTTTAAGCTTAAAAAAAGAATCTTAAGACAAAACCATTCTTGAATCTTTAAGATACAATTTTGTTTACATTTACAATTTACTTATTGAATAAAGGGTGATCTTAACTTGCATAGATTTTTGGAAAAAGGCAAGCATACCTACCAGAGTTCCCCCATCGATGTGTTCAAAAGTTGTTAGATTTGCACAAATGTTCGAAAAATTTACAAAGAAGTCAGAAATGCACAACAGAAAAAACTTTATTCTGCGATGAATTGGACAATCTATTTGATATTTCACACAGGGACGTTCTGCACCTAATCCGAAAAGAGGAAGACAGCCAGTTCTTACTACTCCATAGAGAAAATAGAAGACCCGGTTGCATGATTGACGTTGATGACGTCTGAAGAGCATGGCAGAAGCTCAAACGTAATCGGGAAATAAAAAGAAAAACATAGGAAGCGCAAACTCGAGGAGAAGAAGCGGGAAAGAAGTATGATTTGTATAATAATTAAAAGTTGGTTTAGCTTTGTTATTTGAGATCTTACGAGTATTATAATGTAGAAAGAGCACAGGAAAAATATCATATGAATTACAGTTTCCATGAGTATTAATACTACCCAGATAGACAAATGTACCTTTTCTCCTCCTTTTGTGTTGTTCGACGAAACAACAGAAATTAAAGTTGACATGGCTAAAAAAATCCAGGAAGATGACCAGTTTGAAAGTGATAGCAGAAAGAAAGTATTTTTATCCAAAGAAGATATACAAACATTTATTAATAAAAATATCGTCGACTTTTTATCACCACCATCGATGAAACTTTCCCAACGTTTCAAAATTGGAACAGATTTTCTTTAAGTACATTCGGAAGATTGGAAATCTCAAAATGAATTCACTGATGTTCTGAAAATCGTTACTTCTCTAATAGTACTGAACGACACAGCTTAACATGCGGTTAAATCAATAACTGATTTTAATAGCCTCCTAGCTAAAAACACTAACTAACGGGATTATCTCCTAAAAGTATATATGTATTTCTAATTGTTTGATTGAGAATTTAAAGATTTTACTTTTTTAAATGTAGATTATTCGGGACTATCGTAAGAAATATCCAGGATACAGTCGTGAAATTTTATTTCGGCCCTACGAGCAATAACTAAAGTAAAAACAATTATGAATAATAAACGGTGTTAAATTTAAATAATAAAAAAAAAAAATTAAAAAAAACAAATCTATTGATTAAGATTTTATTTTTTGTTGTTATTGTTGTGTTAGGAACGTACAAACTTTATACAATTTATAATTGGAAACATAAACTTTTTCAAAATAATTAATTTTACATATGTATTTTCGAAAAAAGTATTTTTTTAAAAAAGTTTTTTTGCTCCACGAAAAATTTTGAGTTTCCGCATTTTTTACCCGATTTCGACACATAATATCTCCTTGGAAAGAAATGTTTATACTCATACGCCAATAAAAGATTGGAAAAAAATGATTACATTAATTTCATTTGTTTTCGGAAAAAAAATATTTCTTAAAAACAATAAAAATGTTGTAATTTTCGTATTAGTCAACCGTTTTCGACGAATGATAGCACGTTGGAAAAAAAAATTATATGCCTAATGCGATATTATGTTTCGTTGATTAAAAAATCACACAAAATTGTCTTAATTTTAATTATTGTTGAAAAAAAAACAATTTTTTCCTATATGAATGTGTATTTCGAATGAAGTTTCGTTTTGCGGCACGTCTAAATATTAATATTTTTTCCTGAAATTTTCAGAATATAATTTTGGAATGATAAGAAACAAACGAGGGCACCGCACATATTCAATTTATAAAAAAAAAATTGCGCATACAGTTAAGGGCCACCCTAGTGACCACTCAATGTTTTTAAATGATAAGGTTGATTGCAATATTATGACACCAACTGTAATTTTTGATATCTTCATTGAAATACTAAACACCGCACAGTGGATCGTTTGGTATAAGTTACACGAGAAAATTATATTTAAGAGATTTAACGCTCTTTTAGGTACCTATCAAAAGCAAAAATAAAAAAATAAACGAAATATGAACTTAATTGAACACGAAGGCGTGACACCTAATGATGTAAAGTGGAAAGAAACACATCGATCTTTTGCTTTTTAATTTTCTACAAGAGCGCAAAGTTCAACAAAAGTCAATTTTTATTAGTGACCGCAAATAACGATTATCGCTATCAATCAATCATTCTATAACAATTATTTTTTATCGTAGTTTTTTCGATAAATCATTTTGTGATCGTTATTTTTTCAATCAGAAATAAAAGCTATTATACGATCGTTATTTTTTTGATCAGATATAAAAATCGTTTTTGATCGTTACTTTTTTCGATCAGAAATCAAAGTTAATTTATGATCGATATTTTTTCGAGCAAAAGTTATTTGTTGATCGATATTTTTGCGATTAGCAATAAGAATTATTTTTTTTGCTATTTCTTTCGATCAGAAATAGAAGTTATTTTTTTATCGATATTTTTCAACCCGAAATAAAAGTTATTCTTAATATATTGAAAACAAATTTGAGCTTTAGGCCAAGTATGTTGACAACAAGACAACATGAAGACAAAAAAGGCAACAACCAACAACAGCAACAATGGCTCTGTATAGAGCAAATCACACAGCAGACTAGACAGACTGTTTCGTTGGCCGCTACACCAACTCATCAGTAGTCTTGCATGATTTTTCACTGTGATCCACTCAAGCTACTTAGGTTCTACTAATACTGCCAATATGCAGAGAAAGTTATCCGGAAGTTTATTTTTGACGGAGAGAACGCTTTTTACATTAGCAACTGAGTTCTTATCTACTTATGATGCACCCTGTGTCAAGGTTAACCTTGATCGTATCATACTTTTAGACATAGCCTGAACTCATGTGCATCTTCGAAATTCAATCAGATTGGTTTACCGCTATCAGAGCATATTGAAGTTGTATTATTTTGTTTTTAGCTCCTCCCTTTTTTCCTCTCCCTTAAATAATGAAAGGTCATATTCAAATTTTAAAAAGTTATTCTTAATAGTTATTTTTTTTATTTTTTGATCAGATATAGAAATCATTTTGTGATCGTTATTTTTTCGATCAGAAATGAAAGTGCTTTATTGATCGATATTTTCCGATCAGCAATAAATCTCATTTTTTATAAATATTTTTAATCATAACTTTTTCGATCAGAAATGAAATTAATCATTGATCTATATTTTTCGATCAAAAATAAGTTCTTTTTTATCGATATTGCTAAGATCAGAAATAAAAATCAATCATTGATACTTTCGATACTTTTCCGATTAGATTAAAAAAATTATTTTTTGATTGAAATTATATAGATCAAATTAAAATATAAATAATAATATAAATAAAACTTGAAAAATTAGAGAAAGCGCCATATCTCGAAAACGAAGTAAGATAGGAAAATAATAACATTAGTTTAGACCCACAGGTAGAAGGGTTGATCGATATGATAGCCAAAAAAATTAGAAAAAAACGCCACATTTCGAAAACGAAACAAGATGGACCAAAGAGATCGATTTTTTTTGGCGCACATGTATTGCTTATTCAAATCCTTGTTCTAGTCCTTATTCAAATTCTTACCTAAGATCCTTGACAAGATCCTCGTTCAAATTTTTCAAATTTTGTAAATGTGAAATACAGGGCTTGCAGGCATATTACAAGTGTTCTCAATAACCTTCCCAAAATAGTCATAGCAAATGGTAAAGACACCGGAAATTGGAAAACTTACTTTTTAAATGAAAAAAGAGTTTGCTGTGTCGTGGACACATCTTTAGGTTTTGACATGACTGCGTTTTGACGTAGAATATGTCCTTCTCGGAGGTACGTAGGGTGATTGATAGTGATCAGGTGTCGGTATTTAGGTCACAATTTGAGCCTTTGGTGTGCCTAAAGCACTGATCGTAAAATGTTGACGTTAATTCTTGTTGTTCTGCTTGATCCTCACTGGGAGAAAAATTCATGTTTGAACTCTCTAACTTATATAAATTTTACACAATTACATGAAATATAAAGCCAAAATTTGATGTTTTTGTTTGCTTAAGCTTGCTACCTATTTATCGACGGTTTCCGGTTTTTTCGACGGTGAAGACAGCGCCATCTAGCGTGAAGACATAAGTCTTATAATTAAAAAAAAAGCATACTTTTGGGGGCATGTTGTTTTTAACAGAATAGCGTAGCCCAGTAATTCTGAGTAATATTGAGGGCATGCTTTTTTAACAGAATCTGTTATTGAAATGTCAAAATTCCGCAGCCAATTAAATATCCAGGCATATTATCGACAGTGAAATTTTGACATTTCGACTCTCCACATGGGTTGTTGAACAAATTTTGTTTACTTGTTTAAGTTTGCTTCCTATTTATCGACATTTTCCGGTTTTATCGACAAAACCATAAAATTTGTATGGGAGCTTCCCTAAGGAGTGGTCGGATTGAATAGGTGTCAAAGGCAAAAATGTTCCTTTTGCAAAAGTAATGGGGATCGGTGATACATATTAACCCTTTCCGGCACTCTTTTAAAGGTCATATGCTCAGGTGTATGGGATAATTATTATGCTAAATATTTTTTAAGAAACATGTCATCAAAAGCGAATTGAATAATTCTTCGTCTTGTGTTACGACATAATCAAAACTACTGAATTTTTTGTATGCTTGTCCTTATTCTTGTCCCTATCTTTTCCTTCGTTCCCAAATTGAACCTCATCCTTTTGTTATTATTTTTTTTATTTGTCCTTACAATTTTCCTACTTTATTTTCCAAACTCTTGTTTTAAATCATATCTGAATTCTTGACCAGAATCCTTACCAGAATACTTTTCATTGTGTGGAAAGGTGTGTTTAAGGGGTAATAATTCTTGTAATGATCCTTTTCCACTTTCATAGTCCGGTTTCATTGTGTTATTTTGTTGTTTGTGAGCAGTGTTAGTTGCCAAAAAAAAAACCGATTGAAATCTTTTGTTGTAGTTGTTGACATTGATGTTGATGTTAATGTTAATGTTGATGTTGATGTTGATGTTGATGTTGATGGTGATGGTGATGTTGATGTTGATGTTGATGTTGATGTTGACGTTGATGTCGATGTTGATGTTGATGTTGATGGTGATGGTGATGTTGATGTTGATGTTGATGTTGATGTTGATGTTGATGTTGATGTTGGTGTTCATTTTGATGTTGATGTTGATATTGATGTTGATGTTGATGTTGATGTTGATGTTGATGGTGATGTTGATGTTGATGTTGATGTTGATGTTGATGTTGATGTTGATGTTGATGTATATGTTGATGTTGATGTTGATGTTGATGATGATGTTGATGTTGATGTTGATGTTGATGTTGATGTTGATGTTGATGTTGATGTTGATGTTGATGTTGATGTTGATGTTGATGTTGATGTTGATGTTGATGTTGATGTTGATGTTGATGTTGATGTTGATGTTGATGTTGATGTTGATGTTGATGTTGATGTTGATGTTGATGTTGATGTTGTTGTTGATGTTGATGTTGATGTTGATGTTGTGTTGATGTTGATGTTGATGTTGATGTTGATGTTGATGTTGATGTTGATGTTGATGTTGATGTTGATGTTGATGTTGATGTTGATGTTGATGTTGATGTTGATGTTGATGTTGATGTTGATGTTGATGTTGATGTTGATGTTGATGTTGATGTTGATGTTGATGTTGATGTTGATGTTGATGTTGATGTTGATGTTGTTGTTGATGTTGATGTTGATGTTGATGTTGATGTTGATGTTGATGTTGATGTTGATGTTGATGTTGATGTTGATGTTGATGTTGATGTTGATGTTGATGTTGATGTTGATGTTGATGTTGATGTTGATGTTGATGTTGATGATAATGTTAATGTTGATGTTGATGTTGATGTTGATCCCGTCAATTTTTTTGTAATTTTTATCATGTGCCCGAAGTCCTCACCTTCATTTTCGTTTCTTAAAATTTATCGTTACGCCAGTAGTCATAGAGTTAAAATTCCATTTTTACTGCATTATGTGGTTGCCAACCTGAAATCTAGACTGTAAGAATTGTTTTTGTAATTTCGTTGTGATGCGTAATAACACATCTATGCTGTCGTAAAACAAAATTTACCGCAACACGCCTCCTGAGTGAGCAATAATTCCATGCAACGATATTACATTTCTGTTACATAAGCTGCTATATTCACGACCTGACGACGGCAGAATTTTTTTTTATTTTTGTCGTAAGGCCAAGTATTAATCCTTCATTTTCCTTTTTAAACATTAATCGTTGCTTATATACTCACCTAGTAAAAATTCGATGCAACGGCTCTGTGTCCCCATGACGTCAGACCTTTTTTGTCTAATTTTGTTGTGGGGATTTAAAACATGTCTTTATTGGAGTATCATATTTTTGATCTTAGTATTAATACTCAACGAGTAATAATTCCATGTAACAAATTTTCAGTAGCGTTGCTTAAGCAGCTCCCACCGCGTCCTGTTGACGTTTTCTACTTTTGTTTTATTTTTATAATGAAGTCAAAGAATCAATTTTTAGGGTCAAGTGAGACCTTATTGCACATCTGCAAGAGCTTTCTAATGATATTCGCTATCTTCATATATTGCTTACACGTAAGTTTATAAAATATCGTTAGCTTGAAAAATGTCACCAGATCAAAAGTTGAGAAAAAAAATCTATGCTTCATTGATTCTGAACTTTGGGAATTGAACCTAAATTTACTTTATTCTTTCATTCTACTTTGCTTGAAATATTATGTAAAATTATTCAATGACTTCTTTGTGGTTTTTACACGACTCGATTCTCTATTTTTCATTTATTTAACAAGCTATTATTTGCTTTTTCAAAAGAGAAGCCAAAAAAAGCCAAACATTACAATTACATAGGATTCACACACGATTTAAGATTCTACAACAAAAAAAAAAAAAAAAAAAAAAAAAAAATTGCTTCTATTTCATTTACATACTAAAGTTTTTGCCAACATATCATATGGAGAGCAATAAACACTGGGAAAATCTTGCGCCAGCCACAGAGAGTTTATTTATGTTTTTCCGCAGAATCCTTTCGAATTTACATTCCGTCTCACACTGGTTCGGACTTGGATGCTCTTGTTGGATATTCTGAATGTGCATTGTGGATTGTGTGGGTTTGATTTATGGTAGAACAAGTAGCTCAATAAAGCAAAATAAGTGTTATGATGTAGCTGATTGTTTTTTATGGCATTCCTTGGTCCTTTTATTCTTTCAAGGATTATTAACAATATTAAAAAGCTCTAAAAAAATGATTTGTTATCGATTTAGGTTGACATGTTAAATAATTTTGACAACATCTGGAATACACCTGCCGAAAAATTCGGATCGAAATACATCATCCAAGGGTCTTTTTATTTGTGTCTTAGCCATAAGAAGCATTCTATTCAATAAACAATATAATAAGCTCATCTATCTATTAGAATTTTTTTTTTATACTTTTCAATTTCTTCCTAAAGTTTCCTAGCAAAACAAATATTTTTGCCTAAAAAAAAATTGAAAAATTTTGTTAAGTCTTAAAGGATAATCAAAGTATTGGATAATTGATCTATAAAGGCAACAACCAGCTACTTCTCAACCTTCAGTCGTTTCGAATTTCGTAATGTGTTAACTGAGAGCCGTCAACACCAAAAACTTTTTAAGCTTACTCTCTAAGCCATTTAAGCTTCCGTTAAATTGTTCCTTTAAATAATTTTTTTTTCTTTTTTCCTTGTTACATGCAAAATACTCAAGTCTTTTTCTGAGGCAGAGGCGTATAAATGCCGCAGGGAAAAATAACAATTTGAACTTATTTTGCAATTTACTCGATAATAAAAAGATACCGCCAAAAGCTTCACATAATCCATGATGGATGATGCTAAGGAATATAATTATTACTTGAGAATATTGGCGAAAATAAGATGTGCCAGAGTGTGCCCGGATTGTTTTCAATATTTAACGAAGGCGTTATTAAGTAGTTAATTGATAAATAATCGAAAAATATCTAAGGGGCAAATATTTGGTTGCAATCAACTTGAAAAATCTTGCTTCTCAATACCAGTGAGAATTGAAATTTTGCCCTAATAACAGAGGGCAAAAATATTTTCAAACATAAAATTTACAACATTTCTTAAGACTTTAGGAATGTTGATCATGAATCTTAAGTCCATTTCTCTCCATCACATCTAGATCTCTCACAATAAGGTGGTCTTCCAGAACTGAAGAAACAAAATAGTTCTGGCATAAATATTGAAAACTGACATAAAGGTAATAATTTTTGTTTTGAAAACTTCCGTTGTCTTTAAGCCCGTACCATCAAAAAAAAATTTTTTTGCCTTCATCTTTAAAATTCTTTTAAAAATAAATCATTAAAAAAAAATAATACAGGGTGCGGCTAAAGTAACTATATGATTTGTTTTTTAAATAACTATTGAATGGAATGAAAAAAACAAAAAAATTTATGATAAAAAGAAAGTTACTTTTATGTTATTTTTTTACATTAATTATGAAAAATAATATCAGTTAAATGAGAACCGTTTTCTCTAACGCAAAAATGTGCTCTTTTTATGGCATTTTCCATAACTTTGTTGAGTGTTTCTTGTGGTATACGATCAATTTCTTCTTGAATGTTGTCCTTTAGTTGCTGCAAGGTTTGGGGCTTATTCACATAAACTTTGTCTTTGAGATAGCCCCACAAGAAAAAATCCGGTGCAGTCAAATCTGGTGATCGTGGTGGCCATCTCAAATCGCCGTTTTTAGAAATTATCCGATTTGGAAATTGTTGTCTTAATAAGTCCATCGTTGCACGGGCTGTATGAGCTGTTGCACCATCTTGTTGAAACCATATATTGGCGTTTGGTGGCAATTGCGGAAATAAAAAATTTTGTAGCATTACTCTGTAACGTTCTCCATTTATTGTTTCACATACACCTTGATCGTTTTCAAAAAAAAAAAGGACCGTAAACTTTTTGGGTGGTAATGCCACACGAAACGGTAACACGAATTGCGTGTAAAGATTTCTGATGAAGATTTTTGGGATTTTGGGATCCCCAAAATCTGTTGTTTTGTTTATTTACGAAACCGTTCAAGTGAAAATGCGCTTCGTCGGTCATCATTAAATTTGACAAAAAATTTTCATTTTGATCAACGAGATTTAAAACTGCTCTAGCATATTCCAAGCGCAATACGAAGTCCTCAGGATTTAGTTTTTGGACTACTTGGATTTTGTAAGGGAAGAGGTGCAAATCGTGTTTTAAAATTCGCCGAAGAGTGCGGTCAGAAAGCTGCAACTGGGAAGATCGTCTTCTCGTTGATGTCTCCGGATTCTCTTCGACGCTCTGCACAGCATCAATATTTTCGGCCGATCTGCCAGTTCGAGGTCTGCCCGTACGTCTTGAATCTCCGACAGTCCCATATTCAGCAAAATTATTCACCAACGAACGAATGGTTGGACCCGTTGGAGCAGTTCTTACACCATAAAATCTTCTGTATGCACGTTGAGTATTAATTATCGAACGATGATTTTCAATGAATAGAAAAACAATCTTAGGCCGTGTGCGAATTGATCTAAATTGACTGACTTTTCTAAATTATTGGAAGTTTGTCGGTAATGCAGTGCTTGTCTAAAATTTAGTAAATTTTCGAGTAGACTTTTCATGACTAAATTGAAAGTTACCATATTTTTGTGTCTGATCTTTTTGGGAAACTAAGTGGGAATTTTGAATTGAACAAAAGGGAAAAAGGCATCCAAATTGATGAATGAATTCTTACAGGTTAATTTTTTTTAATTAAAATTTTATATATTGGTTGCTTAACAATATTTTCTTTGTAGATTTCATCCGAATTAAGAAAACATAAGCTCTTAATTGCCACAAAAAACCTACGTTATGCAGTCGATCATCTGGCAGCGTTGAGCTTTATGTATTATTGCATGCTCGCCAATATGAAGAAAAGAGATAGCAATAGGTGCTACAATAGGTTCTTAAATTTAGTTGTCAAATGTTATTTCGCACAGTTAGGACAGCTTTTTTGCTAAATGTTTGCAGGGCTGAAAATTTCCATTGAATAGAAAAGTCATTTCCTAAATTTTAGTCTAATTCGCTCACAGCCTTAGTTCTTTGCGCAATTGTATAGCGTTCATTTTTAAATATTCTCCCAAGTTTAATTTCTGAAATAGGAAAAAAGAAAAAGTTAAATACTCGCAAGCAAAGAAGTTACAATTGTTTTACATCATATAGTAACTTTAGCCGCACCCTGTATTTAGTTTTTAAAGAAAATGCTTCTTTTTAAAAAAATAGGGTGTAGTAGACGACACTGATGATGAATTATTCAAGATCTTTTGAAATTGAACAAAATACAATAGACGCACCTACTTTTTTACACATTTCCGTATCTGAAGATAAATTGAGACAAAACGAATGATGCAGTTTAAGAGAAAATAACACAACAGAAAGTTTTAGAATGTATTTTGAAAATTTTTTAATACTTATTTACCGTTATAAAATAATATTCAATTCATGGGCGGTGCATAATTATAGACGTACTTTAATATTTAATACAAAAAACAAAATAAAGCACTTTTGCTTGCAGCAATTAAATTTCTTATAAAATTAATAATACGTAGGGCCTCCTTTCTGCTTAATAAGCTCCAATATCCTGTTTGGCATAATCTGAACTAACTTTAAACGTACATTCTGATTTATTGACTCCCATGACTCACGGCCATTTTTAGGTCTGTAGTACTGCCATATTGCTTATTTTCAGCGTACATTTTTCGAACCATTATTCCCCAGATGTTTTCAATTGGATTTTGGTCTGGGGAACAGGCTGGCAATTGCAAGATCTTAACATTATTTTCTTCCATCCACGAGCGAGTCGCATTACTTGTGTGTACGGAGGCATTATCTTGCTGAAAAATTAAACCACCACTACCGAAATTTCTCTTTGAAAAATGGCGTGGTTCTTTACGTCGATCTCTCCAGTAAAAATTGAAACCATCCGGACCATCTAAATTAAATTTTATCTCATCAGAAAAATTATCTAAGATCAAAAGATGGTTAGCATTTTTAAAAAATATGGTATTGACAAAAAACATACTTTGTTAAAGTCAGTGTTCATGTTTGATCTTCCGAATTCGAGGCGGCCTACTTTATGACGGGGTAATAATTTTGGCACTGACTTTAATTTTTGTCGAGCAACATGGGTACAATTTTTTAAGACCCGATTAACGGGCCACTTTGAGACATTTAACCGTCAATCATTTGCAATTTGTGTTCCGCTCTTCATAGAGTTGCTCGCAGCTTTGATGATACAACGCTTATCGCGCAAAGAAAGCTTTTGTTTTCTACCGCCTTTTTTATTTTGACCGTAATTAATTGGACTTTTATAAAATTGCGAACTAAGTGGTCTGATCGCTTAAGTCTTCTGGAAATTTCACGAATACTGACACCTTCTTCTTTAAAAGCGGAAATTTTACCTTTTTCAGTGTCAGTTAAATATTGCCCACGTGGCATTGCAAAAATAAAAAGTCACGAGTTAACAAGAAAAAAAAAACACGAATAAATGAATTGTAAATGCTTTACCGGCGACAACTCTCACATAACTAAGGCAAATCGAATGTGCGTCTATTGCTATGCACCAGCTTAAATTGAGAAATATCATTATAACGGTAAGTAAAGAGCAAACAATTTTGAATGTTCTTCACCTAAGTTGTTAACTGCATATGTTCTCTTTAATGCATTCAATAAAATAAATTTTTCTTTTAAAGTCCTTGTGAATTTAGTAACAATAGAGTGCGCCTATAGTTCTGCACCGCACTGTATAACATCAGCAATAAAAAGTTGGTAGATTATTGGATGAATTTTTTTATTTGTTTTGTTTTGTTAGAAATGTGCTTCATAGGTCGAACTAACGTATCCACTATATTTTAACAGTTGGATTTTCTTGAGAAAAAGTTGCATATTTTATTAACGACTTTATTCTTGAGTGAAGTTTTGAAAAAAAAATGTTGACATGATTTATGGAAATAGAAAAAAATACGATAAAAAATTATTGATCTTTTCTTTGACGGCATTTGATCAATAATCCTTTGAGTAGTGGATATGGTGGAGAGAAATGGTCATCAGATTCGTGATCAGTGTTCCCATATGATTTTTAAAACATAGAAAATTTCGAATACTAAACCAAAAGTTATCATTTTAATCCAGAGTTATACATTGTGGAACGATTCTTAATTTTCTTTTAATTTTGAACTAAGGATTTGGAATGTTCTAAGCGTGGTGGAAGGCCATGGAAACATGTGAATTTGAATCTGAGTCTAGTGTTATGCCTTCATCTCAGTCAATTCAAGTTATAAGGAAATTTCTTCTCTACCAGCCACTACAACCCCGGGTCATAAAAAATTAATAATTTTTCAATGTCAATTTATTAGAAATGAGGATTGAAAACACAGAGAGGTTAAAGCAAAAATTTACACTTTTGATTTTCATTTTCTTCTTAGCCGTGTTAGTAAAAATTTTTTCCAGAGACTAAACAAGGTTGAGCCAAATTCCTTGGGCTGCAAAATTCAAAAAAATTTTTAACCCTCCTAGTAAGTCGTGGGGTAAAATATGAAACCAATCTTCCTTTTGAATAAATTTCAGTCACCAATGCGCAGTAATTGCGTAGTAGAGGATAAAAACGCATTTTAATTACTTAAGGCTTTAATTGCAAAAAAAAAAAAAAACTAAATGAGCGAGAATAATTGCATGATGGCTATTGGTATGACTCTAAATTATAGTTTTGATCCAAGTAGTCTGGATTTCAAGCGCAATAAACCGTATTTAACAAAATTTCCATTTGAGTCTTTGTTCTTCTGAAACGACGACATGGGGTCCTTAAAACTTTTATGAATTGCATGGACCCCTAGGACAAAATGGATGCTTTTTTATAATTAGTTCTCTCATACGTTTTGGTGCACGGTTTTTTGGTCATAAAATGAAAAACACAAAAAATTTTTTTTGTTAATTATTGAGTCATTCATTCACTAGCTACAAATTGTAGTAAGAACAATTTAATCGAAATGATCACCATTAACTTTCCAGCACGAAGCGAATCCGGCTAGCCATCGATCGCAGCACGTACGACATGCATGGGAAATTTTTCCACTGCTCGGACAAGAGCACGCTTTAGAGTGTGTCGAGTAGAGCAAGCCATACCCTCTAATACTGACCACAATTTATAATCCAATGGGTTCAGATCAGGGCTACCCGCTGGCCACTGATCTGTGGAAAAGAAGTCCGGTACATTGTTTTGTCAAATTAAACATATGGGCCTTACCAGAATCTTGTTGAAAGGTCCATGGCTTGTTTTGGAATAATGCCGTGTTAAGAGGCTATAGAATCAATTCCAAAACATATGATTTATACACTTTCGCCGAAGTTTGACTTCTTTTTCACCAAAATGGAGCTTGATTACCCCATCATAAGCGAATCCACACCAACCCATAAAAAAATCTGGGTGGTGACCTCTCTGAACTTTCGGAACGAGTTCTGCTGCATATCGTGATGACAGAGCATACACTCTATCAATCTGTTTATTGAACGATTCCTCTACGATAGACATTTTTTCGTCAGTAAAAAGAAGTCGACTGTAGGCATTATCCGCGTGCTTGTAACGAAGTAACGCTTTCAATTTTCGCTTATGTTGTTCCTTTAATGCTACCGTGAGAAGTTGCCCGGTACGTCTTTTGTATGCTCTGAGCCCTAAGTCATTTTTAAGACTGCGAGAGATCAATTGCGCAGAGATATTCATCTCTCGCAACAATATTTTCTGCTTTTACAGCGGTTTTGCCTGATTCCAGGCTACACCGCCTTGATGGCTCGTGGTGTTCTTACAACACGCGGATGGCCGGATTTTGCACTGTCAATTCACACCAGTATCCTCAAATAACTTCACAGTACACCAATATACCAAATTACGAGTGTCTTCGAGTGGTCGCAAGATCCGAAAGATATCGCCCCTTTCAATTCCACATTTTTTTAAACCAACTTTAACAACACTATTTTCGAGCGAGCCCCATTCCATGATTATATACAACTGCCGTCGAAAACTTTTTCGCGAAAAAGAAGCATAAATGCTATATATCAAATAGGCGTCAAAACAAAGCGAGTGCGTTTAGTAGTTCACTCACAGTGAGACTTTCAGTCGTGTACCATTAAAACTAAACTACCATTAAACTTAGAATTTCATTAAAGGATTGTATAAGAGCAACTCCACGTTCAACTTCTTGCTTTCGCCTTAAAAATATTCTAGTAGCCGAATACACAACGACATTTCTCTCTTACATGTTGTCGTCGTGTCGTCATATTGTTGCCGCATCCTATGTGTCTGCACTGTGATATCTGGCTTCTACACTTAAATAACGTTACGATACCTTTAAATGGCAACCGAACGGGATAAAATTGGTGAGGATTGTATGTAACACAAAAAGTAACAATAAAAGGTTCTGAGAGTTTTGAAAAGTACAACTTTGTTTTTTCCCATTTATAAAATTATCACCCTTATATATGTGTACTTTCATTTAAACAAAACAATATAATAAATAAAAAAGTGGGAAACTTTAAAAACAGTAAAAGAAATAAAAAATCACAACATTTTCAAACCGAAAAGAAAAAAAATTTTCCAGCTTTGGTTACATTTTCACATTCTGACAACGCTGCTTCTGACAATTCTGTCTGCTCTGCTGCTCTGACATTCTGACAACGCTCTGACAACGCTCTGACAACTTAGGGTTACCAGATGGTATCCTAAAGGAGGACATGTCCTCCTTTTTCATTAAAAATTTCATGTCCTCCTTTTTGACGCAAATGTCCTCCTTTTTTACATATTAAAAATATTACATTTTGTATTTTTTGCAATAGTTTCTTCTCTCCGTCATTTATTTTTTCTTATTCTCATTACTTTTTTTTGCCATTCCATACACTCCCAATTCGGACGATTTTTTACCTTAAATTTACAACCATGTAGTGAACAATTTGGCAACAAAGCAAAACTTTTTGACGTAGAATACGTCGTTCTCGGAGGTAAGTAGGGTGGTTGATAGTGATTAGGTGTCGGTATTTACATTACTTTTTGAGCCTTTGGTGGGCTTAAAGTACTAATCGTACAATGTTGATCTTAGCACTTGTTGGTCTGCTTGATCCTCAATGCGACAAAAATTCATGTTAGAACTGTCTAACTTATATCAATTTTACACAATTACATGAAATATAAAGCCAACATTTGATGTTTTTGTTTGCTTAAACTTGCTACCTATTTATCGACGGCTTCCGGTTTTTTCGACGGCGAAGACAGCGCCATCTAGCGTGAAGACATAAATCTTATAATTAAAAAAAAGCATACTTTTGGGGGCATGTTGTTTTTAACAGACTCGCGTAGCCCAGTAATACTGAGTAATTTTGAGGGGCATGCTTTTTCAACAGAATCTGTTATTGAAATGTCAAACGCAGCCAATTAAATATCCGGGCATATTATCGACAGTGAAATTTTGACACATGGGTTGTTGAACTTGATAGCATTGAACAAATTTTGTTTGCTTGTTTAAGTTTTCTACCTATTTATGGACAGTTTCCGGTTTTATCGACAAAAGCATAAAATTTGTATGGGAGCGCCCCTAAGGAGTGGTCGGAGGGAATAGGTGTCAAAGGCAAAAATGTTCCTTTTGCAAAAGTAATGGGGGTTGGTGATACATATTAACCCTCTCCGGCACTCTCTTAAAGGTCATATCCTCAGGTGTATGGAATAAATATTTTTAAAAAAGATGTCATGAAAAGCGAATTGAATAATTCTACGTCTTGTGTTACGACATAGTCGAAACTACTGTATCTTTTTCGTTTCGTTTTCTTTTGTTTTATTTTCGGATTCGTTATAAGCTAAAACGTTTTGATGTTAACAAATGTATGGTACTTGAATTGTTATGACTTTAAGTTTTTTCTTTTATTGTTTATTTTATGTTTGATTAGTTTTTCTGTCTTGACATTTATTTAAGTGAGATTTTTCTGAATTCCTTTCGAATAAACATGTTATTATGGAAATATATAGTGTTACTCTATGGGTGCTCCTTTTTCATCTTCCCTTGAATAAATGTCCTCCTTTTTGTCATCCGTTGTCCTCCTAAGCCAAATTTTGAACTGGTAACCCTACTCTTGATAGACTTTCTTCTTCTTTAACTTCAGCAATTTCAATTGAATTTGTATAATATTGGACAGGGCGGTTCGAGAATATATCGCCTTGTGACTAGTAGAAGATGCATTTTCATTTTCAGAAATAAAATTTGTTGATGACATAGTATGTTCTTCCAGTCTAATAATCTCTGGAGAGTTGAAAATGTCAATGCTCGGTAGGGTATCCAAACACTCTTCTATGATAGCAGTTTCAACGAGTCTGCCAACAAATATATCGTCGAGCGCATAAAAAATTTGGGAGGACGATCCTCACAAGGCAACGCGTGAGGGTCAAGGGGGCGATCTTCACATGGCAACGTGTCTGACTGCCTCAACCTGGTGAGGCCAGCATTATCCATGTCGAACTCGTCTCAAGTCGACTCAAACCTCTGCGTGGTGTCCTCTAGAAACGGCAAACTGGCAACCGTTAGTTTGACGGCTAATCTGAGCGGCGGGCTCCCCCTGCCTTTAAAGGGTTGTGCGTTGGGTTTGAAGCCCACCACGTAAAAACAAATTTCAATGAAAACGACAAGAAAAAAAAAAAAAAATAAAAAGATAAAAATGATCCCCACATCTGATGACGACTACCGCAAACGAAAAACTGACAATGATTTACGGATATGCACCTGGAACGTCCGAACCCTTAATTGGGATGGTGCCTCTATCCAACTGATAGATATCTTAGAAAGATACAAAGCTGATATCACTGCAATCCAAGAAATGCGATGGAAGGGACAGGGTTGCTCACGGCAAGCATCCTGTGATATCTACTACAGCGGCCATGCGGAGATGCACGAATTTGGATGCGGATTCGTGGTTGGCAAGAGACTACGACATCATGTTCTGCGATTCACACCTGTGAACGAACGACTTGCCATAATCCGTGTCAAGGCAAGATTTTTCAACATAAGCCTGATTTGTGCGCACGCTCCGACAGAAGATAAGGACGATGAGACCAAAGACAGCTTCTACGAGCGCCTTGAAGAGGCCTATGAGCGCAGCCCCCGCCACGACATAAAAATCGTGCTTGGTGACTTTAACGCCAAGGTGGGAAAAGAAAATATCTTTGGTCCAACAGTCGGAAAGTTCAGCCTCCTCGACAATACCTCCGATAACGGAATGAGGCTGATTGACTTTGCCGCAGCGCGAAACATGGTCGTTAGTAGCACTAGATTCAAGCATCTAAATATTCATAAATCAACTTAGCTGTCTCCTGATCAAAAGACGCGCAACCAAATTGATCACGTTTTGATTGACGGAAGGCACTTTTCTAGTGTTTTAGATGTACGCACGATCCGTGGTGCCAATATAGACTCGGATCATTATCTTGTCGCAGCCAAGATCCGTACACGCCTGTGCGCAACCAAGAATGCGCGCAATCCAGCAAGAGAAAGCTAGACGTCGAAAAGCTGCAATCAAAGCAAACAGCCGAAGACTTCGCTACTCGACTTTCACTCCTGCTTCAAGAAAGCACTCCTCCGATCAACGATATATGCGCGCAGTGGAATCATATTCCCCACTTTATGCGTACGGCTGTCGAAGAGGTGATTGGCTATCACCGCCCTCGCCGAAACCAGTGGCACGACCAAGAGTGTCGCGACGCCACTGCAGAAATAGATGCCGCCTACAAAGCCACCCTGCAGTCGGTTGTAACGCGTGCTGCTAAAGAGCGATACAAAGAGAAGAGGAGGGAAGAGAGACGCATTTTCAGGCGAAAGAAAAGGGAAGCGGAAATGCGTGAGTGCGAGAAAATTGAGATGCATGGTGACAGGAATGAGGTCCGAAAATTTTTCGAAAAAATAAGACGCCTGGCCGATGGTTTCAAGACCGGGGCCTCTTCCTGCAAGGATGAAAATGGGAATCTAGTGACAGATATCCAGAGTACACTGATGATGTGGAGGGAACATTTCTCTAGACTTTTGAATGGTGACGACGAAAACAATCCCGCTAATAGAGATGACATACTGGAAACCCCAATTGTGGACGACAACGTTGAAGTTCCGCTGCCCGACCATAGTGAGGTCTTACAAGCTATAGCTCGGCTTAAAAACAACAAAGCCGCAGGAGCCGATGGCTTACCTGCTGAGCTCTTCAAGAATGGAGGCGAAGCTCTATTTAAATGCATTCATGAGCTCCTATGCAGAATATGGTCGGAAGAATGCATTCCAAACGATTGGAACCTCAGTGTGCTCTGCCCAATCCACAAGAAAGGCGATCCCACAATTTGCTCCAACTACCGTGGGATAAGCCTTCTGAATATCGCATATAAGGTCCTGTCGAGCGTACTATGTGAAATACTGAAGCCCATCGTAAACCAGCTGATTGGACCTTATCAGTGTGGCTTCAGACCTGGCAAATCCACCATAGACCAAATATTTACGCTACGACAAATCTTGGAGAAGACCCTAGAAAAACAAATCGACACACACCATCTTTTTGTCGATTACAAAGCCGCCTTCGACAGTCCAATAAGGAATCATCTATATTCCACCATGTCTGATTTGGTATTCCTGCAAAGCTCATCCGCCTTTGCAGAATAGCACTGCGCAACACCAGCAGCACAGTTAAAATCGGGAAGGACCTCACTCCTCCATTCGAAACCAAACGAGGTTTCAGACAAGGTGATTCCTTATCGTGCGACTTTTTCAACCTAATGATGGAGAAGATCATCCGAGCTGCTGATTTGAGACGCAGTGGCACGATATTCTACAAAAGTTTTATGCTGCTGGCGTATGCTGATGATATCGATATCATTGGCCATAATACGCGCGAAGTCAGCGTCCAGCTGCCTGGACGTTGAGCAGTTCTGATGAAAAGACTTTGGGAGCCTTCGAGAGAAAGATTCTTCGTAAGATCTTCGGTCCAATCTGCGTCAATGGCGAGTACCGAATTCGATGGAACCACGAGCTGTACGCTGACATCGACATAGTTAAGCGTATTAAAATCGAGCGGCTCCGCTGGCTAGGTCATGTTGAGCGAATGGAAAACGACGCTCCAGCTAAAAAAATATTCGATTCGATGCCCGGTGGTGGTCAACGCAGAAGAGGACGCCCACATCTTCGTTGGAAGGATCAGGTGTTGGATAACCTGACTACACTTGGTGTTTCCAACTGGCGCCAGCAAGCGCAAAACAGAAATGGCTGGCGCAATTTCTTATACGAGGCCAAAACCGACTTACGGTTGTAAGCGCCAGATAAGTAAGTAAGCATAAAAAATTTATACATTTTAAGTAAGGTGGCTGAAATACACACGCAAAGAAATTTTTCGTTTACCACAACTGAAAAATTCACCAACTATACTTCGTTTGCGAGCTGTATTTGCCGCAAACGAATATTCAGTTGTCACAACTTAAAAATATATCTTATACATATATATAAACCGCAAGCTATTTCGGTCATTATTATTTATTATATTAATAATCTTTCTCATTATGTCCGTCGGTCTTCTTATGGATTCCACCTCTGTTGCTATCTTCGTCCGCGTATTAAGGAAACTACCAATTTCCTTATATAGTAACAATTTGTCCAAAAAGTAACTCTAAACTATAAGCGTTATGTTTATACAACGAAGGGAAAAATAAACAAAATTTTCAGTTGGGAAAAACGAAGTTTTCAATTGCTGCAATTTAAAAATCACTCGCGTTTATGACAAACGAAATTCATTTCCTGCAACTAAATGACTCGTTTCTTACAACTGAATATTTTGTTTATTTTTCGTTCAACGTTTATGACAACTGTTGAAACGTTTGCAATAAACGATTTCAAGCACGACAAACGAAGTTCGTTTGCGGCAAACTGGCGATAAACGTTTTTTTTCTTTGCGTGTATGTATGATGTTATGCGTTAGATCTTATCTGACTTATTTCCAGAGAGTCCATTGAAAATGAATAAAAGTTATAAAATTAACAAAAGCACCCACTTTGTATAGAAAACAAAGCAAATTTTACAAGACGAATAGATGTGAACAAAAAACAGCTGATTGATAACGAAACTACAGTAAACATTGTAATGTTTACTTCGTACTTTTTTATATTAAAGGCAACAAATAAATTTTTAAACAAGTCTAAAATCTTAGCACATTATAATAATATGACATGATAGCACACCTCGTGAATATCCTAATTGTATCTTTAATTTGTGTTACTTTTTAACATCTGGCACATTCCTTATTAAGCCCAAAAAGTAAATAAAAAGAATAAAATTTTAAAGATATTCCATTTCTGGATAACCTTAAAAATATTAATTTTCCTTATAGAAAAAAGTAATAAATCCCTTAAAATAAAATTGGCAAATTCAACCATAACCAGAATTCCTCACACTTAAGGCGAATGAAAAGCGTGAAAAAGCCTGTGCTTTTTGGCGGCCACTTTTTTACGCCTTGTTGACAGGCATTGAGTGTCGTTGGCGCAACCCTAGGCTTGCTTCCATTTTCATACCATTTGTCATTCAAATAAAGCGAATGTCAATGGGTGACATGTTGACAAGAACCAAAAATCAATTCACACACACACATCCATACACATATGAGTGTATGGATAAAAAAAAAATACTGTTGAAACGTTCTTTCATTCAGTTGAATTTCATTGATTTATATTTAATTAAAATAACCCGAGCAATTTTACGTAAATGGATAATATTTTCTTGTTTGTCGCTTGTAATGTTTTTACTAAACGAAATTAAACATTTCTCAGAGCTTTTAATTAGGGCACATTTTCAATATGAGCGCGTACCATTAAATAAATTAATTGACGCGTGCGAATTTATTCCATTGTCACATTGACTTGATAGATTTTTTGAGTGAGGTTAACGTACGATGAACATTAGAAAAAATACATGATATGTTGGTTAAAAAATCAATGGATTCGCTGAATATTGCCCTTAAAGTGTGAAAAATCAAATTGCAAATTGCTTGTTTGACTTATTAGTCTTTCAATTTTACAATTATTATCAATTTAATAGTCCCTAGGGTAGAACTTATAATTAATTGTATGATTGCGACTCAAATCTCACAGCACCAGATGTCTGACATTAAATTAAAAATGATTTTCTAAAATACATCGACACTGCATGGAATTGATACTCAAAGAGTGTAGGAGTTAAAGATTTGCACAAGCCCAATCGTCATTTTTTGCCACTCGAATAACAATCGTCGTCAGCCACAATCGCACACAAAAACTAATGCACGCATACCGCTCGACTTCGTAAACAACGATTGGTGCTAAGCACAGTTTGTAACGATTGCGAATATATAAATACAAAGGCAGCATCCAGACAATGCAGATATTCGGATGCTTCGCTTAACACTCGAGTGTTTGCTGCTGCATGCATTTTTGTTGTTTTTATACTTCTCTGCCGTTCTCTAGCAGCGCTTTGTGTTTTTTGTTTCCCTTTGCTTTAACATGTATTTACAATTTTTTTTTCTTTGTGCGAATGGATATAAAACAGTGTCGAGCAGAGATAATGAGATGGGAAACTTACTGTGAAACCTAAATAAGAGCGTTGAGCGGCGCGTTACCAGCCGCTTTGCGTTAACGCTGAGTTGTCATCCCTAAACAAAAGCGGCGGCTTTATGTCAGATGCGCAGGCAGCCAACAAATTTTTCACAGAAATAGCAATATTTTCGAAGTCTGCAGCCAACTTTACTTCCTAACGCTCTGTCAAAATTGGATTTTCCAACCGCTCAGCGTTGCCGTCGCGTTATTATGGTTTGCTTCATACAATTCATATTAGCATGACGATTTTTTGACAGATAAACAACGCTGACGCTCTTGTTTAGGTTTCACAGTTAGTTTCTATTGTGAATTCTGTTGATTTTGACAGCTAAAAATGCTTCTTCTCCAATTTTTTATGCAATCACATATTGTGTATGTGAGTTCACCTCACATTTGTCAAAAATAGGTCCTACACCCAAAAAAGTCTTGCATATTTAAAAGAAAATTGTTTTTAGCTGAGCAAGAATATTGTTAATAAAAGTTTATAAAGAACTTTTGTTAATATAGAAATGTCAGTAATGTCAGTCTAATTTATGAAGTTGCTTTGATAATGCACAAAAATATTTTTGATAGAAAAAAATTGAATTTAAAATAAAAACACTTGTTCTATTTACAAGTGCTGTTGTTAGCAGAAAAACATAATTAAATTTCTTTCAAGAACAGCTATATCTTTGTTTTAAAAACTCTGTTCTAATTTTTAAATGCATGAATTTGTTTAAACAAAAATTGTAAGCTGGTTTTCCCTATGTGTACACTGGTGACTTAGCTGTCGAAAGTGAGATATTCACCAGCGCTCATGTCCATCCTGAGGGGTGAATTCATCGAGAATCCATCGCGAGGGGTGAGTTTGTCATGAAATTTTACTAACACATTTATAACATTTGCATTAGTATTGACTACATTTTGGCATACGGCTATCTCTTTTTTGCCGAAGTTTCCAATCTCTTTATCTCTGGTCTGCAGGCAGACTCCAAGCAGAAAGGGTCACGTCACTTTGTTCGCTTAATTTAGTTTAGTTTAGTTTAGTTTAGTTTATTAATAGAAGTCTTTGGAGTACAATTCCTTACAGACTAAATGTAGATAAAAATAAAAAAAATCAACAATGTTTATAAAACAATTCTTATAAATAAAATAAGAATATAATAAAATTCTATGTTAAAAAAATACTATTAACAGAATTTTTGAATAATTGCTTAGGAACAAAAAGATCAATGTCGTAGGATACACTTAACTCATTAAAAAGTAATAAAGCTCTTGTAATTGGCTCATTTAGGGCATAATTAGTTTTGTAATATTTTATATAAAACAATTTAGATTTTCTTAAGCTCCTTACGGGAATATTAAAAGTAATAAGTTCTAATAGCACTTGACAATCAATTGATCCAGATATAATGTCAAATACAAATAAAAGAGATGTGATCTTGCGCCTTGATTCAAGAGATTTTAAACCTAAGAGCATTAAACGAGCATCGTAGTGTGGCAAAGGCTCATGAAAGTTGGAAGTACGTAGTGCATATCTAGTAAAATTCTTTTGAACTTTTTCCAGCCGAAAAGAAGTTGAGACATAAAACGGACTCCAAATAATAGAAGCATGTTCTAATCTCGACCTCACAAACGCGGTGTACAAAGTTTTAAGAGTATATGGATCCAAGAACTCTTTACTGTGCCTACGAATAAAAGCAAGTAAGGAATAGGCCTTAGGTATAAGAAAATTTACGTGGTCAGTAAATGTGAACTTAGAATCAAAAATAACCCCCAAGTCACGGTAAAGAGAAACGGATTGAATAATAGAGTTAGAGAGATAATAAGAATTACTGATTGTATTTAAGAGAGAGAGTTTAGAAAGTGTGAGATGGAAGCATTTAGAAACATTTAAAGGCAAACAATTAGCTACACTCCATGACAATAAACTTGAAACGTCACACTGTAGATCAAAAACATCTGCTAAACATGTTATCTTTTTGAAAAGTTTTAGGTCATCCGCGTATAGTAGAAAACGAGATTTTCTTATATATTTAGATATATCATTTATGAATAAAATGAAAAGCAAAGGCCCAAGGATGCTACCCTGAGGAACACCTGAGGTTGCTACAAACTTATAAGAGTTAACATTATTTATACGGACAAAACATGTCCTATTCGATAAATAAGACTTTATCCAACTCAAGAAGGATGAATGTAAACCCATTTTCCGAAGTTTCATAAGTAAAATTTTGTGAGAAACTCTATCAAACGCTTTTGAAAAATCGGTATAAACTACGTCAACTTGGTTTCCAGAAGCAAATGAAGATACACAGTACTCCGAGAAAATAGCCAAGTTGGATACAGTGGACCGCCCAGCAACAAAACCATGTTGCTCGGGGCAGATGTAACGTTTAATCAAAAAATTTAATTTTAATTTAACAACACTTTCGAACAGTTTAGATACATTAGATAACTTAGCAATTGGCCGGTAGTTTGCCACATTGCTTTTAGAGCCAGACTTAAAAATAGGGCTTATAGAGGCAATTTTCCAACACTGCAGAAAATTTCCTTCGGATAAAGATTTATTGAAAATTATACGCAAAGGAGCAGCTAAAGCAAGAGAACATTTAACAAAAATAACTGATGCAAAACCATCAGTATCTTCTTTAAAAGATGTTTTCATATCTCTTATTGAGTTAACAACATCAATAACTGAGACAGAAAGGGAACCAAAATCAGTAAAAGTATCGACAGAGTGTATAACATTATCGTTCATATAGCCATTATCAACAACAAAGTTAGACTTGAAAAAATCAGCAAACATATTCACTGTGTCGGCAATGTTAACCGAGCACTTTTCATTAAAAACCATTGAGGTTGGAATTTGTGAACCACCTCTTTTCGACTGGATAAAGTTCCAAAAAGATTTCGGGTTAGAAATCAGATTTGATTCAATTCTCAAAATATATTGCTTATACAAAAATTTATTCAGAAAATTAAATTCACGCATGTAATGTTTATATTTTAATTCATGCTCGGGCACATTTGTTGCCTTAAACAATTTTAAAAACTTATTTCTTAGATTTTTTAATTTCTTTAAACCTTTAGTATACCACGGATGTTTATGCTTTATATTAGACAGCCGCGGAACACAAGAATCACAAGTAGCTAGAACATTAGATTTAAATTTATCATAACATGACTTAGCATTATTCCCTTCAAATAAAGCATTCCAATTAATGTTTAACAATAAATCATTTAAAATATTAAAATTACACTTATTAAAGTTGTAATTTTTTATATCTGGATCATTATCAAAAAATTCATAAAATTCAATAACTATCATGAGGGGCTTATGATGCATACAAGATTTGGTTATTGGAAAGAGGCATTCGTCAATTACATACTTAATATTTGCGGATAAATAAACAAGATCCAGCAACTTATTTAAGTCATTAAAAACGCGATTTACTTGAAGTAAATCAGTACTAAAAAGACTGTCAATAAAATATATTTCATATTCTTGGTTTATATTTGTTGGAGTTAATTCACAATCAATATAGTTCCAGACAATTTTAGACAAGTTGAAGTCACCCAGAACACATAGATGAGAACTATCACTCAACGATGTGCTTAAGGCTACAATATTTTCCACATGTGCAGCATAGATTGCATCGTTACTGTTTGGCGGAATGTACGATGCGCAGATATACAGCGATCCATGATTTGTGTATAAACGGACACAAATTTGATCAAGCAAAGAGTCTGTATTAATAAGCGGCTGAACAGAAGAGCAATGAAGCCTTTTGACGGCAATGAGTACGCCTCCCCCGCGACTAAGTCCAGTTTTGATTGAATCACGGTCCTTGCGGTAGACGTTGAAAATATTGAGATCAAAAAATTCGGCATCAAAAAACTCAGTGTTCAACCACGTTTCAATTAGTATATAAACATCAAAATCTTCTTGAGATGTAAAATTATGAATTAAATCAGTTTTAGTTCTAATTCCAGACATGTTCTGGAAATAGCATTTTAAATTGCTCAAATTTTTTCGAACAGGTTGGCTGTTTAGAGTCAAATTACTCTGTTCTTCCCTTTGCTTTTCCGAAAATTTTTGAAATTAGACACTCTTATATTTTGCTGCCAAAGCGATGGATCGAAAATAGCATCAATGAATTGCTCAACCACACCAAGCTTGAAAGTGACTCTTTTCAAATTGGCCAAATCAGAGTCTTTTTTAATTAACTTGTAGCATGCTAGATCTTTCTTACAAATGGATGAATGTTTAGCTACATAGTTAATGATATCTTCTTCAGATACATTCGGATTAAAGGCACCAACATGAACAAAAGCCATTTTTGGCATGACATTTAGCTCAAAACTATCATTTTGCCCAATGACAAACTTAGAACGTTGCTTAGAGTTTTTCTTTTGCACTAAATTCCACTCGTCATTATTATGCTCTTGATTGTTAGCAGCAACAACAGCAGAGTATGAACGCGAAGAGCTAGCAATCGAAGAAAATTTCAGTGCAGCAGCACCAACAGCATCATCAGTAGATGTACCAACAACAACATCATAATTGGGAACAGCAGCAACCTGCGAGGAGAGCGGAGAATTGCAGGTGGCTGCTTCATTTGTAGGAGTAACAGCAGCGGGTTCAAAAACAACAACAGCATCATCCACAACAGCATCCACCGCATCAACAAGAACAGCGGGAGGAGCCACTAGAGAGACCGCACTACCAGCAGAAACCGGTTTTCGAGAGCGAGAGCGTGGCTGAGTAGCCTCACTCATGATGGCAGCATTATTAACCTGCGCTGCGGGCTTACGGGAACGAAGACGACGAGGCAATTCCAGCGAGGCAGCAATAGACACAGCTGATTGAGAAGAAACATTAGATTTTTGTTTTGCATTGGCGGCAAGTTGCTCTGGTTCATCGACCTTATTTTTAAGCAACTGCATAAGCAAAGTTTTAATCTCATTTACTTCATTAGTTAATTTTTTTAAAGCTAACGCGGAATTCGCACGTTCAACCAAACAATTATCACACAAAAATTTTATGTTTATATGGCTTTGAATTATTTCACATTGTGATTCATTAAGTTTAACACATTGATTATGAAATAAATTCGAGCAAGATTCGCACTTAACAAGATTGTCAATTGATGTTAAACACTGATTACATTTAATGCACTCCATGGCTTAGATTGTCTGATCAGACTCGCGACTAAACAGAGACTGATTTTTGATTATATTTACGATTATTATTTATTTATATATATATAATATATAATATATATAATAATATATAATATATATTACGATAATATTTGATTATAATTACGCAATTTTTGTACACCGAAAAGAAAACATTAAGAAGCAAAGCACAGTTCAGTTAACTATGATTCTTCGGAAACGCAACACTTTGTAATGTAAGCGATGATTGTATGCAATTTTATATTTATTTTGTTTTTAGTTAATACCGAAAAATGTTGCTATTTACGTATGTATATTTAATATATGTAAATAATTCAGCACACTTTTGCTGTTTTCAATTAAGAAATAGCTGTCAGCAAAAAAGAACTTGTAAATGCAAAATAAAAAAAATTGGGATGAAAAATAAGGTTAGTGCAATTCATAAATTTAATGTTTGCCTAAATACAAGGTTTTTACTCTTTCCAAAGTTTCTTTTAGATGAAAGTGTTTACTTGCTTGCCGCAAAGGACTTAAAAATAAAATTGAATATTTTTTCAATTCGAAGAATAAGATCGCCTCTTCACCAACATACTTGTTTCAGCATTTGTAGACCTATAATTAGTCAATTCAAATTCTGATAAACTGAATCATATTGTCGCCTATAATTGAAAAAGTCATAACTACAAAAAAAATCGAATTGTTAAATTTATCAATAAATTAAATCTAGTATTACAAGGGAAGCAAAAAATGATCTTTGATTTGGTTTCAGCCGTTGTAGAATTCCAACGACAGCTTACTATTTTATCTACTAAATTTAAAAACGGCAACCTAGAAAATTTAACAAGAACTGCAGAGGCTTACACTGCGTGTTGTAATGAAGTCAGCATGAACAGTTTTTTTGAAGTCTTTGATACATTAGAAACCAACTGTTCTAAAAGATTTCAAGATTTCCAAAAAATATCTGATTTAATTGAGCTACATAACAATCCGTGGCGTAGTTGGTTAAAGTGCGTGGCCGCTATGTCAACGAACTTTGGAGACCCAGGTTCGAAACCCAGCAGCGACAGACAATTATTTGAATTAAAATAATTTTTCTGTACGGCCGCCACCTCTCTGCAGACAATGGCAAACCTCAGAGAGTAATCAAAATGCCATGTAAAGCTTCTTGAGAATAAGAACATTCATCGAAGAACGTTCATCGCCGTTCGGAGTCGGCGTTAAGCCTGTAGGTCCATTTCTCGGTCAATTGTGTACAAACTTAATAACACGCACAACACAATTGATCATAAGAAGCTAGGTCAAAGTCCTTTCAAGGGCTGAAATGGCCAGTTATTTATTTATTTTTTTTTTTTTTTTACATAACAATCCTCTAAAATGCAATATAGAAAAACAAAGCCCATCGATCCAAAGCGAGTTAAAAATTTTGCAAGAAGATTTAATGTTACCTATTGCAGACGGATGTGAATTTTGGAAAAATGTTGATGAGTCCCTTTATCCAACAATAAAAAATGCTATATATAAACTTTATTCGATGTTTATAACAACATATATTTGCGAAAGCTCTTTTTCATTGATGAAAATAATAAAAAACAAACACCGAAATCGCTTATCGGACAATCATCTGCAAGATTTGATGCGCAGAAAAATTTCCAATGACGATGTAGATTTTGACGAAATAATCAAAGATTTTAATAATAAAAATAATAATACCAAAAACAATAATAATAACAACACTAATAAACATATTTGGCGGCCGTGGATATTAAAAATCAACAACAATTGGTTGATTTGTTATCATGTCAAAAGTATGTCAGAAAATTTCAGGAAAAAACTTTTCAAAATCAGTTTGAAATCGGTTTTTTTCATATCGTTTTCATGTTATTTGACCCCGTTTTAATTTTAATATTTTTTCCAGAAATATTAACATTATAAGAAGCAAACAAGGGCACTGCACATATTCAAAGTATTCAAAATATACCCATACGATATATATTCATATATAATAATAAAAAATCCAAAAACAATATAATATGAAATATATTATAAGCAAATAATCTATTACAAATAATTTCATAGTTTTTCGATTTGCGTCGATTTAATTCTATTTATGAACATAAAGCTTTCGGAAAGCTTTCAAATTGCTTTAACATTAGATTTCTTTCAGTGAGAAGCTTTAAGTGTTACACACACATCCAATCAAGTTTAGTTGTGTGCGTTTGAGCATCACTGATATAAAAGCATGGATATTCATTGCTGTTAGCGAATGTTGCACATGTTTCGCTTCGTTGGGTATTCTTGTGTCGTAGGCATTCGTAATTGCGACCGCTCGTACTCTACGGTATTCGTATCCGCAGCGATTGGTGCATGCATTCGAGCATTAATTAATTTTAATGCAGATACATTCGAAACGCTATTTGAATGCAATCAAGATGTTCTCTGGTAGGAGTTAATATAAAAGTAATGTCACGACAGTAAAGGTTAATGACACTGTACAGAAATTGTTAAAAAAAAAAATAACCCCTGGGGTTTGACGTCTTTATTTGACGTTTTCGAGGTCGATGAAACCGAATACGAAGTCAGTTTTTTTGGTTCACCCTGGCTTTTCGTACTACTGGTGGGAGAGTGTGGGGTTTTAAGGGAGCGCCGCAGAGGATTAATATGTATGACCGTCCCCCATTAGTTTTGTAGGATGTTTTGTACACTATGGAAAGTGGGCGTGTCTATAGGCAGATGAGACCAATATTTTGTACTCAGTACTATCATATGTTTTGATACATGACTGAACGTGCTCACTGGGATTGAACTACTGAATGCGCTCGCTTCGTTTTGAAGCCTATTTGATATATAGCATTTATGCTTCTTTTTCACGAAAAAGTTTTCGACGGCAGTTGTATATAACCATGGAATGGGGCTCGCTCGAAAATCATGTTGTTATAGTTGGTCTAAAAAAATGTGGCATGGAAAAAGCCGATATCTTTCAGACCTAGCGACCACTTGGAGTCACTCGTTATTTTGTGTATCGTACTGTGAAGTTGTTTGAAGATACTGGTGGAATAATCAACCGTCCAAAATCCATCCGTCTGCGTGTTGTAAGAACACCACGACCCATCAAAGGCGGTGAAGTTTCGAATCAAGTAAAAACCGCTGCGAAAGCAGAAAATCTTATCGCGGGAGATGAATATCTCGGCACAATCAATCTCTCGCATTCTTAAATATGATTTAAGGCTCAGAGCATACGAAAGACATACCGGGTACCTTCTCACGGAAGCGTTAAAAGAACAGCGTAAGCGAAAATCGAAAGCGTTACTTCTCAAGCACGCAGATAATGTCCATAGACGAATTCTGTATAATGACGAAAAAATTTTCCCCGTAGAGGAATCGTTCAATAAACAGAATGATAGAGTGTATGCTCTGTCATCACGATATGCAGCAGAATTCGTTCCGAAAGTTCAGAGAGGTCACCACCCCGCTTCTGTGATGGTTTGGTGGGGAGTCGCCTATGTTGGGTCACCATACTTCATATTTGTGAAAAAGAAGTCAAAACTTCGGCGAAAGTGTATGAATCAGATGTTTTGGTATTGGTTGTAAAGCCTCTTAACACAGTTTTATTCCAAAACAAGCCATGGACCTTTCAACAAGATTCTGGTAAGGCCCATATGTTTAATTTGACAAAACAATGTACCGGACTTCATTTCCACGGATCAGTGGCCATCGGGTAGCCCTGACCTGAACCCATTGGATTACAAATTGTGGTCAGTGTTAGAGGATATGGGTTGCTCTAGTCGACACCCAAATGTCGAGTCTCTAAAGCGCGCTCTTATCTGAGCAGTGGGGAAATTTCCTATGCATGTCGTGCGTGCTGCGATTGATGACGGACGGAAAGCAAATGGTGGCCATATTGAATAAGTTGTTCCACAATTTGTAAATAAAAAATAAAAAATAAAAATAATTTTCAAAAATGTTTTGTTGTTTTAGTTTTATGAGCAAAAAACCGAGTACGAAAACATATGTATGAGAGTAACATAAGTACACATCTTAGTTTTGATGTAGCATAAATATAATTACGTGTTAATAAACAAAATTTTCCTTGGGGCTCAAATAGCCTTCCCCTACCCTCCTATACTTGAAAAACCTAGTGTGATTCGAAAAAACTGACTTCTGCTCGAATAATTAATTAAATTTTTTGCCCTAGATGAATTGTTCAAGTTACTTTAAACGACACAAATCGTGGTCAAATGGGAAAATGTTCAGAAAAGGCGCATATTCAACAATGTCAAATTTTCAATGTAAGCGTCGGATGGTAAGAGTTCCTACTTACTGTAGCCAAGGTCAGAATGTGCTTTTGGTAATAGAGAAATTGAGCATGGCAGATAGTTTGGCTCCCGGAATTTACGCCCGATGAACTAACGCCCGAAAAGCAAATGGTAAAAAAGCCCGAAATTCTCCATACAAAATAGAGCATTGATTTCTATATCATATAATAATAATAATAACTATATAATAATAATAAACTGGCCATTGCAGCCCTTGAAAGAACTTTAACCGATCTTCTTACGATCTAATTTTGTTGTGGGTGTTATTAAATATTTGTACAGAAACGATCGAGAACAGGACCTACTAGTTTTATGCCGACTCCGAACGGCTAATGTCCATGTTCTCAAGAAGCTTTACATGGCACTATTTTCTCTTTTGGACCGGCCATTGTCTGCAGAGCGTTGACGACCGATCAGAAAAATTAATTTCAAATTAAAACTTCTATCTGTTGTTTCAGCTGAGGTCGCATTGTCATAGAGTCGTCTACACGCTGTTTAATACTATG
Source organism: Pherbina coryleti (assembly GCA_943735915.1). Classification (NCBI taxonomy): domain Eukaryota; kingdom Metazoa; phylum Arthropoda; class Insecta; order Diptera; family Sciomyzidae; genus Pherbina; species Pherbina coryleti. Next base: position 156,158,191 of record OX030948.1, read on the forward strand.
TTCAGACATGTAAATAGCATTTAAATTTAAAAGCATTATAAAAGTATATAAAATATATCAAAATAATAAAATTTAAAAATGATTGGTTTTAAAAATTTTTTCCAATGTATTTGGGTGTTGACTATCATGAAATAAAATTTTATATAAATCGGATGAAAGGTTTTTGAGAAATTAGAGGGAAAGTGTCCAAAGACGTGGTTCCAAAAAAGTACCTACTGTATATATATTTGAAAAAAAAACTTTCTAAACTCGTCTAACTTCCTTCCTCAAAATTTGAATAGTAAGTTTTACCTAATCATGTATTCCGCTCAATATAGCATCAAAAGAAATGAAGTAAAAATTAACGGTACTTTAGCATTGAGAGCTGTATATGGAAACAACTATATTCACAGAGAAAAAACCCTTCACTTGAATAGTCCGAATAATAAATCCTAGATTTTAAAAAATATCTTTTTTTATAATCTCAGCCTGTTTTTAACGCAATAAATTTAAACGTGGACTCGAGTACTGTTCGCCGACGTGCTTTGAAAGCTGACTTAAAAAGTTGCAGACCAGCGAAAAAGCCATTGTTTACAAAAAAGTACTTAGAGCACACATCAATAAAAAATAAAAACAATGGTAAAATTACCTAAGCCGGGCTTGGGTAAAAAAGAATTTGTATGGAAATTAGAAACTTATGCTTATTCAGCAAAGTTATTTATTGTTTTTGTTTAAAAACAACAAAAAAATTTTTATAATACAGTACTTTACTGAATAAGTATAAGTTTTTAATTTGCAAAACTTTTTTTTTTCCACCATAGCCGACTAAGGTGCTTTTGCCAATGTTTTTTTTTCTCGTTGTAGGTTTATATTAAAAACATGACTTTTTAAGCGCAAATCAATAAAAAATTCTATTTTCCAGATTAAATTTTAGAAGAACTCACTTAAATTATTGGTCTGTTGACCAATGGAATACAGTGCTTTTTAGTGACGAGTGCACATTTAATATCTGTACCAGCAATGGCATAGCCACAGTATGGCGTTGAAAAGGTGAACACTTTAAGCCTCAAAACTGTCAGGTCACCGTTAAGCATAAAGGCGGCTCGAACATTATCTGGGCTTGTCTTTGTGGATTTGGACAAGGTCCAGTTCGCAAACTGGAAATTACTCAAACAATGGACCAATTTATTTATAAAGAGATTTTAGAGACAGTCATGTTGACCTTTGCTGGGCGAGAAATGCAAACCAGTATGAAATGGGTATTTCAGCATGACAATGACCCTAAGCACACCGCAAAAGTCATGAGGGAGTGGATTTACACAAAAGGGATTCTGGTATTGAATTGGATACCCCAACTGCCTGATCTGAACACAATAGAAAATCTATTTGGGAACGCTTAAGCGACGAGTCGGTGTTTTAGCACAAACGCTTCGCTTTGGGCTAAAAAAATGAAATATATTTTATAAGTATAAGTCTATGTATGATGTTATGCGTTAGATCTTATCTGACTAATTTCCAGAGAGTCCATTGAAAATGAATAAAGTTATAAAATTAATAAAAGCACCAACTTAGTGCAGAAAACAAAGCAAATTTTACAAGACGAATAGATGTAAACAAAAAAGAGCTGATTGATTTCGAAACAACGATAAACATTGCTTTCCATTGTGGTTCCCTATGTCTGTGGACCTACTGTGGTAAAACCAAATAGAGTCTAAGGCACTGGAGCAAGGTTGGTTGAACCAACCGGTGCTCCGTATAAATCTGAAAAGATCCATCAGTGGTACGTCCACAAGCTCTTGCAGTCATCCGTACACTCTGCTTCCCATGTGGCGAAGTCGGCGTTGTTGGAGATTGGGACACTCGCAAAGTAGATGCTTGATGGTTTCTGCTTCCTCGACATCTCCACAGCTTCTGCAGAAGTCTGAGTGCGGGATTCTTAGTCGCGAGGCCATTGTGCCTATACAACAATGCCCCGTGAGGACCCCTATTAAGATGCGAGTTTCATTTTTACTCATTGAAAGTAGGGATTGGGTCCTTTTTTCGCAGAGTTTAGGCCTGAGATGGCGAGAGATAACACAGTCGCCTCTATTTGACCAAGAGTTATTTGTGTTATATCTGGCTTTATCATTTATTTTCTTCTTTAATTCTCCGATTTGAGCCATGATCGACCCAATCACAGAACTTCTTTCCAGTTCAGAGCAGACAGACTGGCTAGGGAGGGCAGTCTGTCTGCTATTTCGTTTCCCTCTATGTCACGATGACCGGGGACCCACCAGATATTGTTCTTGTGGGGAGGACTGATTCTGATGAGAGCTTGCCGGCAGCTCAGTACAGATTTCGATTTAGTTGTTTCGCTGCGGAGTGCTTTTATTGCAGCCTGGCTGTCCACAAAGATTGTAATCGTTGATGGATTGATGTTCCTTTGATTGGATTGTCGTAGCTGCTTTCTCAATCGCGAAAATTTCTGCTTGAAAGACACTACAGTAATCTGGATGTCTGTATGACAGGGATATTTGTAGTGTATTACAGTAGACTCCGGCTCCCGTGCCATTCTCCATTTTGGATCCATCAGTGAAGATCTGAATATCGTGTCCACTAAAAGGGTGGTTCGAATCCCATTCTTCTCTTTTTGGAAAGGAGAATGGCATGTTCTGCCGAAAATCTATTTCCGGGGTGATTTAATCGGAGGTGGTGGGATCATCAGGACTTTACTTTGTGAGTATGGAGGCGTGTCCATGCGTCCAGTGCCTCCAAAGTTTAGCTTCCTTAAGTCGAAATGCCGCTTTGGTTGCAGTGGTTTTCATGAACTCGTCCAGGGGGAGGAGGTTCAATATGACCTCCAGGCCTGCCTGAGGCGTTGATCGTTGTGCACCTGTTATTCCTAGACAGGCCAATCTCTGTAATCTAGAGAGAGAGTTGAGGTAGCTTGTCTTCTCAGTCGCTTTCCACCATACAATCGAACTAAAGGTTAGTATTGGCCTGACGATAGCCGTGTACATCCAATGGATGACATTGGGTCTCATCCCCCATGTGGTACCGAAGGTTTTCTTGCAAGCGTAAAAGGCACTGGTTGCTTTCTTTATTCTTTCTTCTGTGTTGCTTTTCCAAGTGAGCTTTGAGTCAAGGATTACTCCGAGATATTTTGTTTTATTGGATAGCTGCAGGGTTTTGCCATTTATTTTTGGGAGGCAAACATTTTCAATTTTATTTCTTTTTGTGAATAGCACCAGTTCGGTTTTATCGGGGTTGACCCCTAGGCCGTTTGGTACTGCCCACGAGACAGTTTATTTAAGTGCTGTTTCTATCATGTTGCCGATGGTTGGAAGATGCTTCCCTCCCACCAGAAGCACGACGTCGTCAGCGTATGCTGTCACTTCAAAGCCTTTCTCGCTGAGGGTAGTCAGCAGTTCGTTTACAACTAGGATCCAAAGCAAGGGAGATATGACTCCACCTTGGGGTGTTCCTCTTGAAGTTGTTTTTCTTATTTTACTCCTTCCGATTTGTGTGTTGATGATTCTGCTTTTCAGCATTTCAACAATCCACTTGGTTATCTTTTCTTTCACTTGTAGATTTTCAAGAGCTGCCCTTATTGAGTCTGTGCTTACGTTGTTGAACGCCCCTTCGATATCAAGAAAGGCAGCTAGGGTGTAATCTTTTTTTTACGTGGCACTTTATTATATAAAATGAAACAAAATTTTTAAACTAGTGTAAAATCTAAGCACATTATAATAATATGACATGATAGCATACCATGTGAATACTCTTGTGAAGATCTATTCAGAACGCTTAAGCGACGAGTCGGTGGGCAAAGGTTCTCATATATGGCGTGCATATGGAGTGATTTTGTGAATACATTAAATAAAAGACCATATATATGTCTATCAGCGTTAACTTGTCTAATAACGTAAACATAACAGTAAAAAAACTGTTATGAAAAAAACCAAATATGAATTACCCGCTTGGTTTTCCCACTTGCAAGATAAATTCTTGCCCTCTTCGGCATTTTTAAAAATTATTATTAAAAATTTCACTGTTTTTTACCAGCGTTTTTTCACCTCTTATTTTTCTGATTGGCATTCTCATTACATTTCTAATGTCATTTATAATTTTTGGCTCTGTTTAATTTACTTTGGCTGTGTTTAATAAGAATACTAGCAAGAATACAATGTTCCGCACATAGTACCTTTACTACAAAAATACGAAATTGTTCTGCTAGTTTTCTTGCGCATACATCTACTATTTGTACAAATACTTGAAATATTAATAGATGTCTTAACATGGTATAATCCACTAAATCACGGCAGCCAACATATAGTAAATTACTTCCATATGTTAATTACCACAAAGCAATTACTCATGTTTAATCAAAATATTTTCATTTTTGACCTTATTAAACGGCTCGAAGCATTTCGGTTCGAAAATAAAAGAGGTTTTGTCTTATAGTATTCATTAATTGAGTCGCCCTTACAACAACTTTGATTGAAGGCAGACTTGTTGTCATAATTGTTAGTAGGTATAATTAACTAGATAAGCAACTGACTTTTTTTTGTAACTAATTAGTTTCTGTAATTAAACATCACATTAATAAGCCTATTAAAATATGAAAGAAGTAATTAGACCACATAAGGACGCATTAAAGCTATCATCATAATACAAACATATTCTTCTTCATTACCATATAAATTGCCAAATGGTAAAACAATCTTGTCAAAGATAATGATGACTGTTTTTGTTAAAGAGAAATTCAAAAAGTAAGAAATCCAAAAGTAATATTCATCCTGTTCTAGATTGAAAAAGGTAATCTTATTATTCTAATTTGAACAGTTTGTGGTAAAAACTACTTAAAGCCCACATTATGATTAAAGGAATTATTAATTTAGTAAAGTGCCATATATCTCCTAACTAATTTGGAATATATGACTCCATAATGCATACCACAATATGACTCCATTGCAAATTTGACTCCATATCTTTAGTCATCATGACAAAGTTCAAATATACTTTCACTCTGAATTTGCGAGTGTTAAATGTCACGGCTCTTTAAACATTACCCGTAACTATTCCTGAGTGTTTTGTGAATGTTTGTTTTTTTTTTTATCGTGCTGAAATATATTTTGTCATTTTAATGTAGTTGGCTGGTGTGAATTTGCATATTAAAATTCATTATTTTTCAACAACACGTTCGACCTTGTGTTGTTAGTGTTGACCTATCTTGATTAGATGAAGCAAAAAAAATAGTCTATGAGCTTAACTTGTTGTTTACAAATTTAACTTTTTATTAAGAAATAAAAGAAAGAAATAAAAGAACACGCACAGAAATAATACATTTGTTTTGTTCTTTCCACGAGTTCTACACAACCTACAGGCAGGCAGGAGCGTAGTGCTGCTGCTTACAATAACAACAAAAGCTTAACTTCCATTTCCGTTTGCTGACTGCAATGTTTTTGTTTTTGTTTTTGTTCTTATTTTATTCTTTAGTTTTGTTTTTTTGCGACGATTGTCGCAAGTGCTTTTTTGCTACTACTCAGTTTTTTGCATGCTTCCCTAGGAGTTTCTTTGTAAAAACTTGGCAACACTTACAAATAATAAAAACGTGTTGATGCCAATGTCTAAGAATATAAAAAGAAATGCTTGAAACAAACTGAGTTTTTATGCTGTGCGTAAGTTCGATGTTATCCAAAGGTGAGAAGTTAAAGTTAGAGTTATTGAAAGAAAAACAGTTATTTTTTAAAAGCGCAGTAAAATGAAGTCTAAATAGAAAATAATGTTATTTGCAGAGTTGGGCGTATCTTTTGGCTCCAATGTTATTCGTGACTGATTCGAAAATAATAAATTTTGCAATTTGACAAAATGTATTTACTTTCAAATATCATATTTTTAAGCGCATTTGTGTTCATAGCATCATAAATTACAGGGTGTTTTTTAGTAGTATACAAGTTTTCTTTCAAATAAAACACAGAAAAAGTAATGAAATGGCCAATATTAATGAAATGGCTCTATTAGTTCGCAAATTTTGAGCATTCAGTGTTTGAACACAGTTTTAGTTTCCATTCGTCAAGTCAATTTTTTGGCATTCTCTTTTTTTTTTTTTTTTTTTTAATAATTGTAACTTTATTTATGATTTCCATTTACATAATATAGTGGTTAAAAAATTATTCAGTTCATTTCATTTCTTATTTAGCTTTTTTTAAAAAGTTACTAGATCCTCAGACGGTTTTATGATTCGTGTATAAGAGGATATATTAAAGAAAAATATTAGAGGAAAAGAGAAATAAATAAACAATTAAAAAGAAAATGAAAACAATTTTTTATATTTAAAGTTAATTAAATATCACAATTTTTTTTTAGACTAAGTGTTTAGATTTAGCTATCTTAAATTCTGTACATATAGTTTTAATTTATTTTTGAAAATATTGATAGTTTTTGCATTTTTTATTTCATCAGGTAGTGTGTTGAATTGTTTTATTGCGCTGTGCTTGAGACTTTTCAGTTGTTTTGTTGTTCTGGCTTTTGGAACTTCTAAGTTGTGTTTTTGTCGCGTATTATGTTTGTGAATTGTATTTCTTGTTGTTAGTGCCAATTTAGATTTGAGCATACAGTTCTTTACTTTGTAAATATATTTACATTTTTCTGCATAAATCAGCTGGTTGATGTCCATTTGTTGTGTATTTTTATATAAATCTTTTGTTAAAATTGTTGTATTTTGGTTATATAGGACTCTGATTGACTTATTCATCAGCCTTCCAATTTGCTCTACTTGAAATTTGTTACTTTGACTCCAAGTGCATATGTTGTACCGAATTTTGGAAAGAATGTATACCGTGTATATAAGTTTGGCTGTTTTTTTTTTAAGTACACCAAGTCTTTTTACCGCGTGTATTATAGGTAGAACAGAATTTTTTTATTTCTTTTATATGATGCTCATATTTGAGTTTTTCATCGATAACCATACCAAGATATTTTGTATGCTGAACTCTCTTGATTTCAATATCGTTGATTTTTACTTTTATATTTATTTCGTTGTTGTGATTTGTTCTTAAGATGATGTAATTGATTTTTTGTATGTTAATGATAAGTCCATTTCCGCATGCCCATTCATAATGGTCTTCATGTCATGGTTTATGCTGTCTTCTAATTCTTTTTCTGTTCTTGCTGTTGTTATCAAATTTGTATCATCGGCATAAATGTTGTAGACTGAATTAAATTTGCAATATTTTATGTTATTTATATACAATAAATAAAGTCTTGGGCCCAATATCGATCCTTGAGGTACTCCAATTATACTTGTGAGCTCTTCACTACATTCGCCATCCATTCTTACAATATGAGGCCTGTTGTTGAGATAACTTTGTATCAACTTGTTAGGTACTCCTCGTATACCAATATCACTTAAAGTATTAAGTAATTTTGCATGATCAACAAGGTCAAATGCTTTTGAGAGATCTATAAATGTTGCTGCAACTAATTTCTTTTCATCCAGTGCGTCGTATATTTTTTCCATCGATGATGTTATCGCCGACTCAGTACCGCTACTCGCCAGAAAACCGAACTGATTTTTGTCGAATCCTATTGTTGTGTTGATGAAGCCTTCGATTCTATCAATCGCCTTTTCGAACACTTTGCTAAATGCATTCAATACTGAGATTGGTCTGTAGTTTTCGCAGTTTTCTTTTTTATCCTTTATATAAATTGGTGATATGATGGCTTTTTTTAGACAGTTTGGGAAAATTCCAGTTGTGAAACATTTGTTCACCATATTGACAAGAATCGATGAAATTGTTGGTAGCAATAGTTTGATATCCTTAATAGATATTCCATCTACTCCTTTTGCCGCATTGCTATTAAGGTTTGAAATGATATTTTGTATTTCATGGTGGCTAACTGGTTTAAGAAACATAGATTTTGGATTGACTATATTCGGTGTAGCTATATTTGTTGTTATGGTATTTTTAGCTAAATTTGTTGCTGCTTCATTAAAGTATTTATTAAACTTATTTGCAATAATTTTTTTGTTTTGAGTTGTCTGTTCTTGACTTATGCTTGAGGTGTTTTTTGTTTCATCCTTATTCTTAAGTGTTGTGTTAATAACGCGCCATAATTCTCTTGAGTTACTTCCAGATTTTGCTATTTGTTCATTTATGTGTTTCTGCTTGCTGTTTTTTATTAAAGTCTCTACGTCTTTTTTGATTTTTTTGTATTCAATAAGCTTATTTTGATCATCAGGTTGGGATTTCCATTTTTTGTAAAGTTCCTGTCTAAGTTTTAGTTTTTTCTTAAGTTCAACTGTGATCCAGTTGTTATCTCGAGACCTGATTTTGATATGTTTGGTGGATATTTTTTTCGCAGTTTGTATAATTTGTATCAGTTCTTCTATTTCTGTTATTGTTCTGTTATTTACCTCATTTTTTACTATCTATATCATTTTATAGTAATTTATTTTTGGTATGATATGATCTTTCATCGGTTGTTTTTTGGGTTTTAGTTCTGTTATTGTTGCCGTAGTATATTTGTGATCGGAAATGTCCGTATCCTCCAGATTATAGCTTATTTTGTGTGTTGTATTAACGTTTGAGATAATATGATCTATCAGTGTATTTGACTTGTTTGTTTGTCTTGTAGGTAAATTGTTGTTAACGAATGTGAATCCATTAGTAACATAAGTATCAGGTCTGAGTATTTGATAACAGTATTTGTTGGTTCTAATAGGTTAATGTTAACGTCGGCAAAAAAATACAGTTTTTTCTACGTAGCAGCTTTTCTTCAATGAAATCAATAAATGTGTTATTATTTTCATTTGGTGCCTTATAAAATGTACCAATCGATTTAGGTTTTTTCATGTTTGTTATTTCAATTAATGTTAAGTTGTATTTTTCTTCTTAAATAAGTTCATTGTATGCAATGCATTCTTTAATAAAAATTGCAGTACCACCACCACGTTTTTAATTTCTATAGTTATGAATGGAGTTGTAATTTGGTATGTTGTATGTTTTTAATTCGTTATAATATAACCATGTTTCTGTAACAATTATCACATCTATATTTTGTAAGTTATTGACCATAACTTCTAAGTCATAAATTTTATTGCGAATACTGCATATGTTGATGTAGAATATATTAAGGCTAGAGTTTTCTTTCATGTTTGATAGCTAATTCGTTCTCTTTCCGCATTTATTTTTGCTATGTGAACACTACAATTATTCGCACCTGCTCTATCATCGCAGGCAAAAGCTGGTCCATGTTTATTTGCTCTGAAACAATTAATACATTTATAATTACTAGTTATTTTGCAAGTTCTAGTGTCATGTTCTTCAGCACACATTCCGCAAACAACTTCTACTTCGCATTTTTTACTCAAGTGGTGATATTTTTGACATTTAAAACATCGTGTGACTGATACATACTCTTTTACAAATTGTGACCTATAGTTAAGCATCACGTACCTGTTTGCCATTTTTACTAGCGTTTCACCAGAGACTTCAACGATATAATTCCATAAATAAGTTATTTTTTTTGTTGAGATATTTATGTACCATTTTAATTGTATCATTTGTGTCGATAAAATAATTGGTTGCAACTAATTCTTCTACTAAATCATCTTCATTATATTCACGGTCTATATTTGAGATTAATATTTTAGGCATTTTTATTTTTGGTACTGATATCTTATAACCCTCTGTAAAGGTACAGTGTCTGTAACTTCAAAGCCTGATTAAAAAATTATTTGTAAATTGTAAATTCAGTGTAAGAAGACGATCTGATAAAACCGAGCGCATAAGCAGCATAGATATTGACTACTGGACGGAGAATTTCAAACTGAAGCTTTCGTCGTGCTGTATGTGAGATATGTTCGTGCTTTTGCTTTTGTGAATGTATTTCGAGGCAAAGCTATTTAACACTGTCCTAAATCGTTTTTTACTTGTTCAAAACAGGTGAATTTCTTTAAAAAGTATTCGGTGCTCTCCTTCTCCATGCTCTGATTAATTAAAAAAAAAAAAGAAGCAGTATACCGTGTATACAGTAAAGAAGTGAAACTTCTTCTTTGTTTACACTCTTTCTCTTCTGGAATAAGAATCATTTTAGTGAAAAGGCTCGAATTTGCAATCGTAAAGCTACGCAACGTAACGTGGCGTAAAGTTCTATCGGGAATAAAACCCATCGCTGCGCTAGGTTCTCTCTCATTCTCTCTACTATAAAACATATCTTTCTTCTCTATCGTGTAACGAAATGAAGTAAATTGACCTTGAAATTTCACTCCTCAATATTCTCGTTCAAATTTCGAAGCGCATGATATCTGATACTTGATACTTTTCGAATAAAAGCCTTTTAGCATCATTTTATAAATCCCTGCACATCACTTCACGCTGCGTTGTTGAAATTCGCAATTTATAAAACGCAACGCTTCACGCCGTGATCTTCAGCGTTGACTTACGCAATAACGTAGTGAAAACAGTAGAAAGTTAGCATTTTATAAAACGCTGCACTTGAAATTCATTCACTTGAATTGTCACTTTCATCACTTGCTCTTGAGCTGCCGTTAGAACGAATAAGTTGGCATTGAAAGGGTAATAACTGTTTGTTTCACTCATATATTCTTAAATGTTTACATATATCGTTTGAATATAGGTTAAAGAGAGCAACAACGAACCAACAGTTCGAAATGTTGCTAAAAGAAATAAAAAAACTACCGCAGGTAGCAAATGTTACGACAGTGTTTGGCGTTTATATCAAAGAACTAAAATATAAGGAAGCGGTGTAGTTATACAAAAATGAAGTACTTTTCATGGTGGTGTTGAATCACTAATATACAAACATACACACAGGTCCGCATTCGGGAACGAAGTTATAAATGGCGCAAAGAATGGAGCCCTTATTTGAATACTTTTTATTAAATTTCTTTTAAATTTAAAAAATCGTTTCAAATCATATTTTAATTACATATTTTTTTAATTTTATTGTATTTCCACACCACCTTCGAGGTATACAATTTGGTGCGTTACCGATTTTTTTGGGTGTTCGGTTCCCCTGTAGGCCTATCGCACCCATAAAGAAAAGAAATCATTAGTGAATAATGTTAAAAGAAATGCATTCGTAATAATAAATTAATAAATATTAATATACATATATGTGTATATATATATATTATATATATATATATATGTATATATATATATATTATAATTAATAAGTATATATAAATTATTTCTAAAACATATTTATGTAGAACACATGCAAAAAAAAACAAAATTAATTCACATTTATATCATAAATAATTTAAAATATAAAGACATACATACATATAAATTATTTCTAAAACATATTAACGTAGAACACATGCAAATAAAAGAATTAATTTATATACAAAATTATTATTCTCAAACTCCTTTAAAATGAATTGTTTTGTGTAATTTTTGCCGTACAGTTGGCTTTTCATTCTTTTTTTTTTATGTAAAAATAACGCGTTTTTAAAAAAATTGGAAAAAACTTGGAAATCTGTAAAAAACAACAAATTAATTTTATATGGAAAATACATTAGTTTTATATTGTTAAAAAAGTAGCGCCCTGAAATGCATACCACCTCAGAAATTAAATGCGCCCGTGAAGTGTTGTTTGACAGCTAACATATCACAATTTCGAAGCTTTCAATGGCGCCAGATTGCGCCAAATCGACGCGCTGAACACATTTAATTTTTCTTATATTTCTGATAAGAAATACATTTATTTCCAATTGGAATTCACTTCTCACACATCACTCTTATCAAAATAACAATTTTATTCTTTAAAAACCTCACTTATATTATGATACTTACTTGTGGAATGAAATCAGCACATTTTGGAAGCGCTGGCTGCTGCCGCAATTTTTCACAATACAACGCATATTTAATGAATTCTTTTAATAAATCCTGATTTCACTTTCGAAATTTAAAAAAATTTGAGCGATAATAATCACTTTTTGATTTATTTATTTAATTTATTTTGAATCAATTTCACCGGCACTTGCTTTCTTTTGTTTTTTTTTATTTTTGTGATGGCTAGCCTGTCAAAAAACACTTGCTATCTCCTTCACTCACAATTTTAGAAGTACTTCATTACACATACACTGTATGTGAGGTAAACGCCACTTCCTTATTTCTTAAGGGTCAACCATAATAGACTCGAGCTGGCTGCGCCATGTGTCAAAATTTATACGACTACACAGATATGATGCGCACAAACCATAATGGCTTGAGCCAGCTTTTTCGTCAAGTTTCGTTAACTTGATCTGGCTGCAGCCAGAGCGATTCAAATCGAATGCTCCGTAAGGAATCGTTTGTTTTAATTTATTTATAAATTTATTTCCGCAATCCGTTCTAATAATTATAAATTCAAACGAACAAAACGAATTGATGTAGAAATTGTTGAATTTTTCAAAGCAAATGTGAAAAGTAGTTATGACATAAAGGCGAGCACTGCTGAAGTCATTATGGTCAAATTAAGCATTTGACAGAACTTGAGCTAGCTTTTCGTTTATTTTGGACATTAGCTGCAGCCAGCTCGAGCCTATTATGGTTGGGCCTTTAGTTCTTTGGTTTATATTGCAATTTCAATTTAATGATGGCTGAAAAGAACAGCTGATATGGTTGCCAACTAGTCAGAATTTGGTGAATCTGAAATATTTCAAAGATTTGCAATAATGATGCTAGTTTTATTTCACATGTGACAACCCTAAACTGCTGTTGGCTGACAGTTCACCGTGGTAACGTAACATAGCTAACGCAATAACGTAGTGATTAATAAAATGCAGATTTTAAATCAAAGTGATGCGCCGCGTTAGCGTTGCGTTTCATCACGGTGATTTATAAAATGATGCCATTTATTTCAGGGAAAAAACAGTGGTTTCATATTGGCAGAGCTGGTAATACGGCGTCATCAGCATTATGAATATGTTCTGTTGAAAGACTTAGTTCCTTGATTTTATTTCTAAGCTGGATAGTTCGGAAGATGCTGAGTTATTGAAAAGCTTCTCCCCACAAATTTTTAAGTGGCGAAGGCAATACCTCTTTTTTAAATCAGACACGAGAATCAACAAATCAAATAACTTGTGTTGAAAGATCTCTCTTTTCTTGTATTTTCTCATGCAACTTACGAGCTTTTGATTAGATGATATTCATATCTAAGTGTCAATATTAGCCAAGATAAAGTATTTTATTAATAACGCCCCACCCTTTTGTCGAATCCCGCCCACATTTTCTATTTTGTTTAAAAAACTTCGCCGTGGTACAAATGGAAATTTATAAAAGTTAGGAGGACGTAAAATTTAGATAGTAATTTTTTTAATTTTTGCATCATTTTTGGTTGATCCGATTTATTTACCAATAAATTAAATAAGAATAACCTTTGTAGGTCAATTTCTAATAAAGTTTTCAAAGTAGCGTTTGTAATGGAACTAGTCTCTACTTAACATACGTTTCTTCAAATTGTATATGCGTGTAATTCAATTTTAACACATTTTTATAAAAATTCGTTACGAATTCAAGTTTTTGTGCTTACGTAATAACTCAGCAAGTTGTCGTCGATAACTTTAAATAGATAACTTGGAAATAAACGTCGAGGGTGTTGTTTCATCACCCATATCAGACAGGTAAACAAAAATCAATAGAAGCCATCAAAAAAATCCCTACTTATGTTGACAACATTTTGACAGTAATAGAGGCAGACAGTGCAAAAGTTTTCCGGCTGCTTCAATGCAGACGAAGGCAAAGTTTATCTCTTCAAAATCTGCTGGTTGCCATTGCGTAACGTACAGCTACCAATTTTCTATAGATATAAAATATTTTTTTCCGCAATTGTGCTGCTTCGACGAAATCAGCTTAGTTTCAAGAACTAAAACAATTTCAAACATTTCTGCTTTACCGAATGAATCAAAAACTTTCAGCCATTGACAGTCAGCAATACATCAATGTTAACGAAACAATGACTGGTATTCATCACACGTTACGGCATAAAATCTAATTTCTATGCTTTCGAGCACATTTGTACGCTATATATTTTGAATTTTAGCATTTTGCTCAATTCGGCAATAAATAGTGCGAAAAGTGATGCCACATTTTTCGATTTGAATGCGCATCTAATAAAATCAATGGATCATTGTTCGAATTGTTGTTGACATAAATGTGGTTTCATGTAGTGTGTGTTAGTGTGAAATTAAATATTTCACTTGCTGATTAAACTCACACATATATTCACTGAAAAAGGAACAATAAAATTGTTAAATAATTTTATTTAGTTGAGGATGGGATGAGAATAAATTAAAGGCTGCTACTTATATTTAGCAACTTTAATGACATTCCAGTCAACCGTTTCTCTAGGAAAGCTTTTCATTTTTTTATCTCAAAACCTTTTGTTCACAGTACTTGAATAGTGCAGTGTATTTCAGTGAAGCCTTGACATCGAACAAAAATGTTCTGTATGCAGCGAAGCCAACAAAACAAGCAGTGTATATTTTGAAAGCTTTTCGCGATTCATGTCAAAGCAGTGCTTGAGTTTTGATATCAAATAAAATATCAAGCCATAGAACGACAATAAAGACAAAGCAATGGGAAAAATAGCAATCATATAGAATATCAATATCAAAAAACCTCAAAATCACTACAAAGTAAAAAATAATTTTAAATAACTTTTCCCATTCATTTCTTGGTCATATTTTAAAAGCTATTTATATGTATTATAATATTGGAAATCTTATCATTTTCATTTTTTCTATTTTGTTTTATTATCATCAATATATTAATTGCTTTATGTACATAAAAGTTTTAAAGTCGGCGCTTATCTTACTATGTCGAAATCTTTTTATTTTAATTTTTTCTAATTTGTTTTATCATAAAAATATTATTAACTTTATGAATATAAATCTTCTTAGCGACTTTTTTTCTTTCAGTTGGCAATTTTAACGTAGAATACGTTATACGCGGGTGTTAATCTGGAGCACAAAATTTTGAGAAAATGTTTGTCACTTTCATTATAAGTTTTTAATACTTTAAGCATGCATTGAAGAATATTCAAGTATGGTCGTAACATATTTAATATGTCTTCTTTTTATTTGTATTTAAATAATCATATTGCAACATATAATTTTTTTGATTCTATAATTAAATCAAAATTTAACTCCTTCAAATTTTGTATTAATTTTCATATGTTTGTATTTAATGTATTATAACATCATGTGTAAGAGCAGTACGATTATCTGTGTGTTCATCACAGAACCAGTGTGAGAAAGAGAAGAAGTATAATGACCAAGTAGCGAACGATGTGTACATACACAACATTGATAAGCGAATCAGAGAAACAAAATTGTGCTTACCCAGTTGGCCATGGCTTTAAGACATCCTCAATGTCTTACAGCCTTATTCATAAACACATTTTAGAGGCAGCGTAACTTTAAACGGGCTTTTAACAAGAAAACGTTATTCATAAACATTTTTCGTAGTTGTTTAAGAGCTGCGTAACTTAAACGCCGAAATTGGCGTTTAAAGGTTACGTAAATACAACCATGATTTTTGTTTGTCTTTTCTTTTAATATCAAAGGCATGCTCCATATGCGCCCTTTGCAGCATTTTTTTATGCGGCGGCCATTGTAAATCCATAGGAATTCTTAATTTTTGAAGAGATTTTCTATAGTTCAGACACAAACCTTACAATCATAAGCAGAAAATGAAAAAATGTTTATGAATAACAATGTTAGCAAGGTTGCATAGAAGCTGCGTAAAGCCTTAAAGAGTGCGTAACTAAACAAGCGTTTAAAGGTTGTTTTAGGAAATCTATTGAATAAGGCTGTTAATGACTAACGTATTCTACGTCTGACCTATGCGCCCGTGTTATCTAACACAGGCTTGAGCTTTTTGAGTACGCTGAATGTAGCCAATGTGTTCCATGCATAATTTGTGCAGCTCTTACACACTATGTCATATTCAATATGAGCTTTACAAGCTCACCCAAACCAGTTTAGTGAGAATATTAATGTGTACAAAGCTTTTAAAATTACTACAGTGTCACCAAGGCACCAAATAGTGCACGGATGGTAAAAGATCATGATTGTGTGTCAAAGATGAGCGCCGACTTTAAACCTTTTATGTTCATAAAGCAATTAACACATTGATGATAATAAAACAAAATAGAAAAAATGAAAATGATAAGATTTCCAATATTATAATACATATAATAGCTATTAAAATATGACCAAGAAATGAATGGGAAAAGTTATTTAAAATTATTTTTTACTTTGTAGTGATTTTGAAGTCGGTTTTTTTTTTTGTTAAAAAGTTTTTATTTCTTCCTTTTTAGAGAATATGAAAAATTTTATGTATGTAATAGTATTCTTGAATAAAATTTCAAACATGACACTTTGTTCTTAAAAAATGTGTTTTATAAATTCCTGAAAGTTTGTTGGGTGTTTTCCAATTCTATTTCTTTACAATTTTTAGTGCCACGCCCTTTCTCTAATCCCACCCACTTTATTTACCGTACCTTATAATGATTCTACCTAGCCCTGTGCCAAATTTCAGTTTCCAAGTATCAATATTAACCGTAATATAAGTAGTACTTTCCTTAAAGTGCCACACTCTGTGTACAATCCCGCTCACTTTTTTAATGATTCTACCTACCCACCTACTTGCATACCAAATATTAGTACCCTAGTGTCAATATTAACTACGATATAGTATTTTTATAATTTTGACACGCCCCTTTGTTGAATAACGCCCACTTTTTTGCCGTAATTTGTAGTAACTGTACCTACCCATGTACTAAATTTCAGCATCCTAGTGTCAATATTATTGATAGTGTTTTTCTAATATTGCCACTCCCCTTTGTCAAATAACGCCCACTTTATTGACTGTAATTTGTAATAACTATGCCTACCCATGCACTTAATTTCAGCACCCTATTGTTAATATTATGCGATATATAGTGTGTTTCTAATATTGCCACACCCCTTTGTCGAATAACGCCCACGTCCTTTACAGTAATTTTTAAAAATTGTGTCTATGCCTGTGCTAAATTTTAGTACCCTAGTGTCAATACTATTTGAGATACAGTGTTTTCCAATATTGCCACACCCCTTTGTCGAATTACTAAATTTCACTTTCTTTACAGTAATTTTTAAAAATTTTGTCTACCCCTGTACTAAATTTCAGTACCCTTGTATCAATACTATTTGAGAAACAGTGTGTTTTTAATGTGACCACACCCCTTTGTCAAATAACGCCCACTTTATTGACCGTAATTTGTAATAATTGTGCCTACCCCAGTATTTTTACGGTAAATTTCAGTATTTTTCTTATATTTACTCGCCCCTTTCCCGAATATCGCCCACGTTTTTAAAAAAGGACTTCCGCGTTCATGGTATCTATCTGTTGACAAAAAATTACGGAAATCGGGCAAGTGCTTTAGGAGTTATCGATGTACATACATTTAAAAAAAAAAAAAAAAAAAAAGCGGACAAACCAACGAACTTGAGAACCTCCTCCTTTTTGAAGTCGGTTAAAAATAGATTAAAAACAATGAGTTCTCATGAAGTAAATCAAAATTCGACATAAAACTATTCGTTCGCGTATTGTCAACGAGAGAAAATAGTCGCATACATTTTTACCGTTGACAACTGCGACTTTTATGTAGGTCCCATGATTTTTCACAACTTTGCAGATAAAAAAAAAGAAATGTTTTCCGCGAAACTTTTGTTTAGTAACCGTTAAATTTTTTGTTTTAATACAAATCATATTTTCAGAAAATATTTCCACTGCATTTTATTGCACTGCATATTTATCTATCATAGTTGAAGTTTTGCGATTTATTTGAAAGAAACAAGAAAAAAATATTTTTTTTTTATTCGAAAAGTGAGGTAAGTCACAACCTTGGTAGTTTTTGTCCACTTTTCATGTCTGCAAGCTAATTTTAACGAACACTTAATGTAAAAGGCACAACATGTTTACACCAAAGGCAAAGCTGTGGAAACAGCTCTTCACTCTATAGTATCTATCATTGAAAAAACCCTTCATCAGAAGGAATACACAATGATAGCCTTCATTGATATAGAAAGTAACTTTAACAACGTCAAGGTAGAGGACACTTATGGGCTGACGGAGCTTGGGGAGGATTCTGCGCTGATAGTACTTATAAATCAAATGCTAGTAGGCAGGATTATAAGCGTAAAACTCGGAATAGCATCCACGCTAAGATCTGTACCAAAGGGAACTCCTCAGGGAGGCGTTCTCTCGCCTCTTCTCTGGAACCTTGCGGTGAATGAGCTACTGGGTAAACCGGAACGAGAGGGGTGCAGGGTGATATCCTACGCTGATGATGTAACTATTGTCATCTCAGGAAAATACGTATCCACTCTCCGAGATATTATGCAAAATTGCCTGAACACTCCCGTAAACTGGGTGTGGACTCAGCGTTAATCCTGATAAAACTGAAATAGTGGTCCTTACTAGACAACACAACTTACCCATAATCAGTCTTCCAAAACTGGGAAATACAAGACTAAATTTCTCGGAACAAGCAAAAACCTGGGTCTCATCTTAGATAGGAAATGGATGCACTCGACATTATGCTCCACCTGACACCACCTTGAATTGATTGACTGAGGTAAAGGCATAACACTTGCCTCTGATTCAAATTCACATGTTACTTCGGCTTTCCACCACGCTTAGAACATCCTACACCTGTTTCAATTGATTGATGATGTTTCCTTCCCACTAATCTATCACCCCATTTCGAACCAAGGCAGACTTGACTGAAAAGGTATTCCACCTGAAATCCTTGGTTCAAAGCTAAAAAAAAAAAAAAAAAAAAAAAAAATCCGTCTAGAAGCCACTTCCCAATGGAAGGGAGGTACAATAGGACACTCTAACATAAGGAAACTTCTTTCCCTAATACCTATGACCGTAGACTACATCATGCAAAAACTTCTTTTCAACAATAAGTTTGATGAATCAATTCCCTCCAGAAATTAATGGGAGCAAACAAGCCACTGAAATCTACACTGTTGGATCAAAATTAAATTGCAAAGTAGGGGGAGGAGTCAACTCTAAATCACTTAACATCTGACTTGCCTTTAGGCTCTCCGACCACTGCAGTGTCCTCCAAGCGGAAGTTACTCCGATACACGGAGTCATTACTTGGTTTCAGATGAATGATATATCAACTAGAAATATTTGTATTCTATCTGATAGTCAAACTGATTTGAAAGCCCTGGAATCTCTTGTAACAACATCTAAAACAGTCCTAAACTGCCGCAGATTTTGGAATGAGATGGCAAAACAGCTCAATATATTTCTATGTTGAATACCCAGACATAAAGTCTTCCCAGGAAAATGCAAGCAGACGAATTCGCTCAAAACGATACTACCAAACCCTTACCGACAGATAAGAAACTAATTGGAATACCGCTCGCCACATGTAAATTACGCCCAAATGAACTATAGTTTGAAAGAACCATTATTAGGTGGTCTACGGGTAGCACTTGCCATACGGCGCTTCAAGTTTGGCCAACATGAACTTAAAACACTCAAAGGCTAATTTCCCTTAGAAAGAACCAAATAAATATTGTCAAAGGCATTCTAACGACTTTCGCAGAAGCTGCAGAGACGAGAAGGAGGTAAAATACATAACACATTTTCTCTGCACATGCCCAGCGCTGGCTAGAAAGCGCCACCTTTTCCTAGGTAAATGGTTCTACAGTGACCTAGATGAACTCTGAAAATCTTCAGTACACCAAATATTCAGCTTCATAAATAGCTCCAATTGGTTCAGATAGAGTAGAAAATAATTAACCCTTGGTACCACAAAGGGCTTAATTGGCCTAAGTATGTCTAATAAGAGACAGCCGTGTCAACCTAACCTAACCTACTGTAAAATAGAAGTGCATATATTTATATATCTATATATATAGAAAAGGAGTTTATGTTTGTAAGGCCGCAATAGACTCCTAAACTACTCATCCGATTAGCATGAAAATTTGTGTATAGAAGTTTTTTGGTACGGTGCGTGTTTGTAGGCTATCAATTTTGATCCACCTTGAACACCAGAGGGCGCTGTAGTAAAGGGTGATTTTTTTGAGGTTATGATTTTCATGCATTAGTATTTGACAGATCACGTGGGATTTCAGACATGGTGTCAAAGAGAAAGATGCTCAGTATGCTTTGACATTTCATCATGAATAGACTTACTAACGAGCAACGCTTGCAAATCATTGAATTTTATTACCAAAATCAGTGTTCGGTTCGAAATGTGTTTCGCGCTTTACGTCCGATTTATGGTCTACATAATCGACCAAGTGAGCAAACAATTAATGCGATTGTGACCAAGTTTCGCACTCAGTTTACTTTATTGGACATTAAACCAACCACACGAATGCGTACAGTGCGTACAGAAGAGAATATTGCGTCTGTTTCTGAGAGTGTTGCTGAAGACCGTGAAATGTCGATTCGTCGCCGTTCGCAGCAATTGGGTTTGTGTTATTCGACCACATGGAAGGTTTTACGCAAAGATCTTGGTGTAAAACCGTATAAAATACAGCTCGTGCAAGAACTGAAGCCGAACGATCTGCCACAACGTCGAATTTTCAGTGAATGGGCCCTAGAAAAGTTGGCAGAAAATCCGCTTTTTTATCGACAAATTTTGTTCAGCGATGAGGCTCATTTCTGGTTGAATGGCTACGTAAATAAGCAAAATTGCCGCATTTGGAGTGAAGAGCAACCAGAAGCCGTTCAAGAACTGGCCATGCATCCCGAAAAATGCACTGTTTGGTGTGGTTTGTACGCTGGTGGAATCATTGGACCGTATTTTTTCAAAGATGCTGTTGGACGCAACGTTATGGTGAATGGTGATCGCTATCGTTCGATGCTAACAAACTTTTTGTTGCCAAAAATGGAAGAACTGAACTTGGTTGACATGTGGTTTCAACAAGATGGCGCTACATGCCACACATCTCGCGATTCTATGGCCATTTTGAGGGAAAACTTCGGAGAACAATTAATCTCAAGAAATGGACCGGTAAGTTGGCCACCAAGATCATGCGATTTGACGCCTTTAGACTATTTTTTGTGGGGCTACGTCAAGTCTAAAGTCTACAGAAATAAGCCAGCAACTATTCCAGCTTTGGAAGACAACATTTCCGAAGAAATTCGGGCTATTCCGGCCGAAATGCTCGAAAAAGTTGCCCAAAATTGGACTTTCCGAATGGACCACCTAAGACGCAGCCGCGGTCAACATTTAAATGAAATTATCTTCAAAAAGTAAATGTCATGGACCAATCTAACGTTTCAAATAAAGAACCGATGAGATTTTGCAAATTTTATGCGTTTTTTTTAAAAAAAAAGTTATCAGGCACTTAAAAAATCACTCTTTACAAATTTTTTACAAAACTGTCTAAAACTCATAAACTGCTAATGCGATTAGAATGAAAAGTGGTATACAGTGGGTTTCATATACGTTGAGTCTTCTGCTGCTATCGTTTTTGACCTTTCTTGAACACCAGAGGGCGCTATAGTACAAATTTTTTACAAAACCACCTAAAACTCCCAAATTGCTCATGCGATTAGAATAAAAATTGGTATTTAGTAGTTCTCAGGTACGATGAGTATTTTAGCACTATCTTCTTTGACCCACCTTAAACACCAGATGGTGCTGTAGTACAAATTTTTTACAAAATCACATATTTTTAGTTGTTTTCTTAGGTAACATGTGCAAATATTTACAATATATAAAATATTTCTTAGATTTAGTAAAATTAAAAAAATTTCCGTTATTTTGATATCAAAAACATGAACATATCTTGAAAACTATGAAAAATTTTACTACAACGATATATTTAATGCAACAGTGTTACACAAAATTACGAAAAAAACAATCAGATATTCAATTTTGTGACTTTCGATTCAAATATCTCCGCTGCTTTTTTATATATTGTGTTAAATTTTTTTTGTCTTAAAGCTTCATCAAAATACTATGAAAACCTTATTGCAAAAATACCGTTAGTTGAGTAAATATATTTTAAATATTTTTTTCAAAAAGGTCTGAAATATTGGAGTTTTCCTCAAAAACAGACTCAAAAATTATGTTTGTTGTAAAAATAATTTAAACTCAAATTCACAAACTTTTAATTCTATTTAAAAGTTATAACATTTGTAAGTAAAAATTGTTTCAATTTTACGCAAAAAATAAAAACCATTTTTGTGATTCAAAAAACAAGGCATTTTTTTTTTTCGAACAAAATTTTTTTTTCCAATATTGTGTTTTTATAATTTTGAAAAATATACAAGCTAAAAAATTAATTTATTAGAAAAAATTATGTTAGTATCTCTTGCCAATCAAAAGTTATAGCCAATAATGTTTATCCAAAATATATATACAAAAAGCAAAACGCTGTCTGTGTGATGGCTGGAAACTTCAAAATTACTTAGCCCATATAGCTGAAATTTTGGCAGTACATTTTTTTCAAGTACGAATTGACTTAAATTTCTGTCACACCCCCCTTTTACCGCACACAAATCAATAAAAATGCTATATTTCCTACGGTTTTCGTCAATTGGGCTACATTTTGGTAATTTAGTCTGTATGCTTACTGTCGGCAACTGTACTAAAACAGGGTAATGTCCATCTTCTAGAAAACTGGGATGAGCATTATATAAGAGGGTGTGGCTCCGCCCATACAAATAAAATTTGTATTATCGAATAGCTTTGAAAGTAAAAGTAGCAATACTTACATACAAACTCGAAATGGAGTTACTATTTGGTGATCTACTGCTACTGGGAAACTAAAACGGGCAATGAAAAATAACAGTGGTGTCAAACTATGAGTCTAAAAAAAGTTTTGAATACACCTATTATGTTCCCATATAGTTGCAGGGTGCAGCAACGCGCGCCGGGAAAAGCTAGTATATATTAGTATACCATATATAGGCGTCCGTGGCGTAGTTGGTTAAAGTGCGTGGTCGCTATGTCAACGAACCTGGAGACCCGGGTTCGAATCCCAGCAGCGACAGAAAATTATTTGAATTAAAATAATTTTTCTGTACGGCCGCCACCTCTCTGCAGACAATGGCAAACCTCGGAGAGTAATCAAAATGCCATGTAAAGCTTCTTGAGAATAAGAACATTTCGTTCATCGCCGTTCGGAGTCGGCGTTAAGCCTGTAGGTCCATTTCTCGGTCAATTGTGTACAAACTTAATAACACGCACAACACAATTGATCAGAAGAAACTAGGTCAAAGTCCTTTCAAGGGCTGAAATGGCCAGTTATTTATTTTTTTTTAATATTATTCACTGAGACTTATTGCTAAACACCATCATTACCTCGTATTACAAATATCATATGACCATCAACTTGAAGATTTAGTTTGGATCATATTTTGACGTATTATCTTTGTGATATTTTTACCATTAAATAGAAACATGACATAAATGATTCACTTGAAATGTATCAAGCTTCAATTTTGTAATTTCAGTGCAATCATTGACCTATATTTCGCCAAATTGTCCAAAGGGAAAGACATGTTGTTGAAATACTTCTGAGCGGGATGCATGTTCGAAATGCTGCATGTTAGCGATATCAGCGAAATTCAATTCGTTGCAAATTAATACTATTTTCGCAACATGGATGCTTCTGACAGAATTGCGCAACAAATAATAACTTGAAAATGTTTTCTCCTTCGTTTTCACATCTTGTGAGACTTCGCGAAATCCGCAAAATGATGACTTACATCATTCATTCGCCGTTTCTGTGCTGACTAAAGGAGTGGTAATTGTTTGTTTGCAACATTTGATGATTTACCAGAGCACGAATTAACTGCATTCATTCAAGTTGGGAGTTGTTAAATAGAGGAATAAATGTGGCAAGGTTGTGTTTGTAAAGAGCTTCTTTAGGGCAGTCATTTGAATCGGGCTTCAAGTCGGGAATTGTTCAATGAAGGTATAGATGTGGCAAGGTTGCGTTTCTAAAGAGCTTCTTAAGGGCAGTCATTTCAATAGAATCGAATGTTTTCGAAAGATAACAGTAATATACTATGTTAGAAGTTACTCAGCAGTGCTGCCAATGTTTCCTGTATTTTAAAATTTAAGTTCCAAAAAGACATTTGAAAGCATTTTTTAATAGTTTCTTAGGAACTAGAAATATCCTGTTCTTATCACGAATATTTTTATATATTTCTTTTTTTTTTTCTTTCAATTTAAAAAAATTTGATTTCATACACATATGGAAAGAAAATAAACTACACGTAGCTAGCTAGCAGCTGGTGTAAAGTTTATCAATGCTATTGCTGTCAGCGTCTGTTTTAAGGATATTGACCTAAACTGAGCATAATTCAAAGTTTGTTTGTCTGTTTGTTTGTGGGTGTTGGAAAGCGTGATTTATCGTTACATGCGTGATATCGCATAAATTTCAATTGTTGTTGTTGGAACGTGTTAACATGTGTTGCGACAAATCTGATTATTTTGTCTCGTAAATAATAACATTTTGCCGATTTCAAGTGATAGTCTGAAGCATCACGCTGCAGAATATTTCAAAAAAATTCGGCGCAAAAGATACTCAAACCAGATGGCAGGGGGCTTGGGTGAATTTGTATGTATGCTGATGGATTTCTTTTTAATGTGTTCGCGATAATCTCAGATAATGTAGCATGGGTCTTTGCGGGTAGGGGGCTTGAAGGAACAAACCTCACCCTAGACTTCAGCATAAGAAAAAACAAATTATCTCGGTGATGCGAGGCGAGGTATTGTTCTATTGGACATCAAGAAGTGGTATAGGGGTGGGCTTAGTAAGCTGACAGAGTGAACCTGAGAATAACCAGAAGAGTCGATGGTGGATTTTATCTCCCTTGAAATCTTTCCATGGCAGTACCTGTGTAGACGGCTTGCGCAACCAACATTGCGTTAATGTACCAAGAGAGTTGAGAGAAGATGAAATATTTTCACCTCTTAGCAAATATATCATTCCATATTAGGTATCGATCATGCGAAGATCAATCGTAGTTAACTAATGGGTATTTTTCATTCGCTTTAGTTTTTCTAAAAGGGATACATGACGTTTGTATTGATAGATTGACGCCATTTTTTTGACGTGAGGAAGTTACGTGCTCGCGCAGGTTTCCAAAAAAGTTGAGAAATGCATTTTTTCAAAATTCATCGGCCTTGCATTGAATTGTTACTCGCTAAGTATAAGAGCTATGACTAAAAAATAGTACGACCGTAAAGGTTAATTCTTTGACTTCATTATAAAAAGAAAACAAAAATTCAAAACGTGTTCGGGACGCGGTGGGAGCTTCTTAAACCACACAACTGAACCTTTTTTACGTGGAATTATTACTCGTTGAATATAAATGCTAGGATTAAAACTAACACCAACAAAGGCCTGTTCCAAGCCCTCACAACAAAATTAGATAAAAAATTTTTGACGTCAAGGGGACACAGAGAGAGCCGCTCAAAGATCGACAATGCGACATTCATGCAGCGGCGTTGCATTGCATTTTTACTCCGTCAGCATATAAGCTATGATAAATGTTTGAAAAGGAAAATGAAGGATTTATACTTAACCTTATGACAAAAATAAAAAAAAAATTCTGAAGTCGAGAAATCGTGAATATACCAGCTTATGTAATAGAAATATAATATCGTTGCATGGAATTATTACTCACTCAGGAGACGTGCTGCGGTAAGTTTTGTTTTACGACAGCATGTATGTGTCATTAAGCCTCATAACTAAATTACGAAAAAAATTCTTATCGTCATCGTTTTAGGGTTGCAAACAGATAATGCAGTAAAACTGCTGCAACCACGAAAAAACGTTGCATGGAATTTTAACTCTGTGACTATTGGCATAACGGTTAATTTTAAGGAACGAAAATGATGGTGCGGTCTTCGGGCACATAATAAAAACTAAAAAAAAAACAATTGACGGCGTCATGAGGCCCTTCACGGAACCGTCTAATGTGACGCATATGCATCACTTTTGCTGAGTTAATTGCATGCAGCTAAGGCAAAGTTATTGCACCAAGGAGAAGCACAACCAATGGAGAAGCAAATAAAACAAAACCAAAACCAAAAGCAACACCAACAACAACACCAACAACAACAACAACAACAACAACATTAACATCAACATCAACATCAATATCAACATCAACATCAACATCAACATCAACATCAACATCAACATCAACATCAACATCAACATCAACATCAACATCAACATCAACATCAACATCAACATCAACATCAACATCAACATCAACATCAACATCAATATCAACATCAACATCAACATCAACATCAACATTCAACATCAACATCAACATCAACATCAACATCAACATCAACATCAACATCAACATCAACATCAACATCAACATCAACATCAACATCAACATCAACATCAACATCAACATCAACATCAACATCAACATCAACATCAACATCAACATCAACATCAACATCAACATCAACATCAACATCAACATCAACATCAACATCAACATCAACATCAACATCAACATCAACATCAACATCAACATCAACATCAACATCAACATCAACATCAACATCAACATCAACATCAACATCAACATCAACATCAACATCAACATCAACATCAATATCAACATCAACATCAACATCAACATCAACATTCAACATCAACATCAACATCAACATCAACATCAACATCAACATCAACATCAACATCAACATCAATATCAACATCAACATCAACATCAACATCAACATTCAACATCAACATCAACATCAACATCAACATCAACATCAACATCAACATCAACATCAACATCAACATCAACATCAACATCAACATCAACATCAACATCAACATCAACATCAACATCAACATCAACATCAACATCAACATCAACATCAACATCAACATCAACATCAACATCAACATCAACATCAACATCAACATCAACATCAACATCAACATCAACATCAACATCAACATCAACATCAACATCAACATCAACATCAACATCAACATCAACATCAACATCAACATCAACATCAAAATCAACATCAACATCAACATCAACATCAACATCAACATCAACATCAACATCAACATCAACATCAACATCAACATCAACATCAACATCAACATCAACATCAACACCAACATCAACATCAACATCAACATCAACATCAACATAAACATCAATATCAATATAAATATCAACATCAACATCAACATCAGCATCAGCATGGACATCATCAAAATCCTAAAAATCATCAAAATCGTCAAATTCACCAAAATCATCTACTTACTTACTTATCTGGCGCTTACAACCGAAGGTCGGTTTTGGCCTCGTATAAGAAATTCGCCAGCCATTTTGTTTTGCGCTTGCTGGCGCCAGTTGGAAACACCAAGTGTAGTCAGGTTATCCAACACCTGATTCTTCCAACGAAGATGTGGGCGTCCTCTTTTGCGTCGAATATTTTTTTCGCTGGAGCGTCGTTTTCCATTCGCTCAACATGACCTAGCCAGCGGAGCCGCTCGATTTTAATACGCTTAACTATGTCGATGTCAGCGTACAGCTCAAACAGCTCGTGGTTCCATCGAATTCGGTACTCGCCATTGACGCAGATTGGACCGAAGATCTTACGAAGGATCTTTCTCTCGAAGGCTCCCAAAGTCTTTTCATCAGAACTGCTCAACGTCCAGGTTTGTGCTACATATAACAGGACGGGCATGATAAGTGACTTATAAAGCGTGAGTTTTGTTCGTCGAGAGAGGGCTCTGCTTCTCAATTGCCTACTCAGCCCAAAGTAACACCTGTTGGCAAGAGTTATCCTTCGCTTTATCTCAATACTGACATCGTTGAAAGAGTTTACGCTGGATCCAGGTAGACAAAGTCCTTAACAACCTCGAAGGAGATGTTGTCAACAGTAACGTGGTTTCCAAGACGCTGTGACTGTTTATTTGTTGACACTAGGTATTTCGTCTTATCTGCGTTCACTACAAGACCCATTCGACTCGACTCTTTCGCTAGTCTGGAGAATGCTGCGCTGACTTCACGCGTGTTATGGCGAATGATATCGATATCATCAGCATACGCCAGCAGCATAATACTTTTGTAAAATATCGTGCCACTGCGTCTCAAATCAGCAGCTCGGATGATCTTCTCCATCATTAGGTTAAAAAAGTCGCACGATAAGGAATCACCTTGTCTGAAACCTCGTTTGGCACCGAATGGAGGAGTTAGGTCCTTCCCGATTTTAACTGTGCTGCTGGTGTTGCTCAGTGTCATTCTGCAAAGGCGGATGAGCTTTGCAGGAATACCAAAAACAGACATGGTGGAATATAGATGATTCCTTATTGGACTGTCGAAGGCGGCTTTGTAATCGACAAAAAGATGGTGTGTGTTGATTTGTTTTTCTAGGGTCTTCTCCAAGATTTGTCGTAGCGTCAAAATCATCACAATCGTCAAAATTACCACAGTCATCAAAATCAACAAAATCATCGAAATCATCGAAATCATCAAAATCATCAAAATCATCAAAATCATCGAAATCATCAAAATAATCGAAATCATCAAAATCATTAACAACAACAACTAAAACATTAAAAAATCTAGTTAGTTATGATTTCAACAGTTTTTATCGTGGAAACCAGCACTGCTCACAAACAACAAAATAACACAATCAAACCGGACTATGAAACCGGAAAAGGACTATGACATGAATTAGGAAATGGATTAGGACAAAAAATAAAACACACATAAAACTTGAAATAAAACTCATTTATCAAAAATGATTGATAAATTTTATAATAAAAAAATCCTTAATATTTTTTTTTTTTTTTATTAAATTCTTAAGAATTTATTTTAACAATACTTTCGTACATAGAAACTTTTTTCATTTCACGTAAGTTCTCAACGCAATATATATTTTTTTGTACAAAATCCAGCTTCTACAATTTTACTTCGTTAATTCTTGTCGGTACAGTTTGTTTTTGTATAGGCTTTCATCGCGTTTGGTAAATAATTCAAAATAAAAAACTTTTTTCGCCTTTTCCATCCTTTAAAATCCGATTTAACTGCATTCTGCTTATGACCTTAGATTTGAAACTGCTTTTCAAACCAATAATTTCTGAAATTCTCTGAACTTTGCTTGTTATTAGAAACTATGCATTTTTTATAACTCAACCTTTTACAACGTTGAACTTCACACCCCCTACGACAATGCAAGAATAACCATTTTCCATCGAAAACACACGCGATGCCTTCTGCCCATGCTCTGAGTTTCTTCAATATCCTTGCCACAAGCTGAATCAGCAGAATTCACAGTTTTATAACGTTGCATCTTGCAGCAGTCGCAAATGCTGTGTCTTCATGTGGAAACGACAGCCACGCCTGCGATATCCTTGTTTCGTTTTGTATGTGTATTTTTTTTCCTTTTCACTCTTCTTAAACAATTTCCGCATGTATTGAAATTCAATACACAGCAAAAGAAAAAAAATTTTAAATATTTCTACAATTTCCATTTTCTAACGTTATATTTGTGCTTTAATCCTGCTTTGAACGAAACTAAAGCGTTCTTGAAAGGAGTGAGATTGAAACGATAGAGTGAGTGTTGGAAAAAAACTATATAATTACATTAGAGAAAAACTAACTAAATAACAGCTATGTTAAGCAGTCAATCGGTTTATTGCCAACTTGGAGCATGTATTCAACCAATAACATTAAGCTTGAATTAACTTGACCTGATTTGAGTCGACTTGAGTTCTAAATTGATTCAATTAAATTAAACTTTTATTTAATATTACGATTTAATTTAAAAAAAAAAAAATTACACAGAATCAAATGGTGTAAAAATTGATTAAAAAAATGCTGCTCTTTGACATAAACTGTTATTCTTTATTCATTTAAAATTCCCTTTAAAATTCTATCGAAATTCAAACATGAACTGAATTTTATTTGCATATCAATGAATTCCATACTAAAATATTCAATGAAATTTCAGAGTATTTCGCAAACAAATGCATTAATGATATTGGAAGAATGTGCATCGGAATAGATACTTTAAGATTTTAAGAATTCTAAACCTTTTACCCTTTTGACTTTTTGCAACAATCTAAATAGTCATGGCAAATGAACAAAAAAAAAAAAATCCTAATTCCACTTTAATTCAAATACAAATATTTTTTTTGTCCTAAAGAAAAATTAAAAACCCTGCAATCGCAAATGATCGAAATTCGTTTCCCACATGCCCCTACACTTTGTCTTTCTCCTTTGCATCTTCAAATTGAGACAAAATACAACTTTTTTCGTTAAACATGACTCATTGGGTTAACAAAGAACAAAAGCGTCTCTTTATTCAATCACTGCAGAAATTCATTCAGACTGTCAGACCAGCGATACTTTTCGGTGTGTGAATGGTACAAATGCAACACACATACATACACAAAAAACGAAACAGAACTCATGGTATAATAGCATGGTATAATAATACAAGGTAGCATTGACAGTTGCTTGGGAAAACATCTCCTGTCAAAAATATACTCAAAAAGAGAGCGCACACAATCCGTGTCAGCCATCAGAGAAAAAAATAAAATAAATTCTATTCTGGGGTTTTTCCGACGCGTACTTCTACTTTGATTTCATTACAAAAGGTCACAGAGTTGGGCAAGTATGGGTTAAAAGTATCCAAATTTTATTTTTTCATCCATTCGCAAGTTTTTATCGCTAATCAAACAGAATTGATTTCTATCGTTACGACCTATTGTACATGAGAGCCTGAACAGAATCAAAAATCGTTGCGGTCGCCGATCTTTGTTGTTGGAAAATACATGCAAAATGTAAAAAAAACGCAGCTCTTTTTCCGCAACGATAAATCGCACAATTAGAGCCTGAACAGAAGCAAAAAAAAGATACAGTAGTTTCGACTATATCGTAACACAAGACGTAGAATTATTCAATTCGCTTTTGATGACCTCTTTTTTAAAAAATATTTAGCAAAATATTTATTCCATACACCTGAGTATATGACCTTTAAAAGAGTGCCGGAGAGGGTTAATATGTATGACCGACCCCCATTACTTTTGCAAAAGGAACATTTTTGCCTTTGACACCTATTCTCTCCGACCACTCCTTAGGGAGGCTCCCATACAAATTTTATGGTTTTGTATACTTATTCCATACGACTGAGTATATGACCTTTAAAAGAGTGCCGGAAAGGGTAAATATGTATCACCGACAGGGAATAAAAAAAAACCTTATCGATCGGTTCGTTTTTGATCTGTTCTGCATTTTTTAGCAAGCACTACCTTTATTCCTCCTCATTCGTATATCGCTTTTCGACTCAATCACAGGCGCTACTCTTAACACGCAGAAGAGAGAGAGTGGAACAGAATGGAAAAGTTGTGTTGAAAAAGCACAAAACATTATTTGCTCTGTTGTGGTTTTTGCTCGCCATCGTAAACAAGAACCAAAACCGTACCAAATGTATCGTTCGTTTCTGCGTTTCTTTGCGCAATCGTTTTGCAAGTATCCAATTAAATCAAGTATCCAAATAATTCAATGAGCTTGTGTGGGAAACGCTTAATCGTATTAGGACTTTTTAGGATTCTGTGGACTACTTCGACAAAAATTGATGATTTTTTATTTTAAAATTGAACATGGCGGATAGGGTTGCCACCTAATTTTTGTATTTTTACGAATTCGGTGCTGCGGCGAACACTAGGTAAAAATGGGTAGTTGAATCCGAATCCGTTGTCAGAATTTCAAAATTGTGAAATTTTTAACCTTATAGGGTTACCACCTAAAAATATGATTTTTTAAAAGCTTTAAACACTATCCTATTGTTTTAGGGAGTTGTTGATTTCGAATCTGATGTCAGAATTTTAAAATTCAAGATTGCTGATAGCACATTGTGGCAACCCTTATTGTTGAAAATTTCATAATTTTTAAATTCTGACAACGGATTCGGATTCAGCGACCCATTTTTACCTAGTGTTCGCCCCAGCATCGAATTCATAAAAATAAAAAAAAAATTAGGTGGCAACCCTACCAGCCATCTTAAATTTTAAAATTCTGACATCAGATTCGAAATCAACGACCCCCTAAAACTGTAGGATCGTGTATAAAACTTTTAAAAATGCATATTTTTAGGTGGCAACCCTATAGGGTTA
This sequence comes from Pherbina coryleti, assembly GCA_943735915.1. Taxonomy (NCBI): domain Eukaryota; kingdom Metazoa; phylum Arthropoda; class Insecta; order Diptera; family Sciomyzidae; genus Pherbina; species Pherbina coryleti. Next base: position 156,190,334 of record OX030948.1, read on the forward strand.
AATATTGCACAATTTTGAAATTCTGACAACGGATTCGGTTTCAGCTACCCATTTTTACCTAGTGTTCGCCACAGCACCTAATTCGTAAAATTAAAAAAAAAATAGGTGGCAGCCCTATCAGCCATCTTAAATTTTAAAATTCTGACATTTGATTCGAAATCAGCTACCCACAATTTTTCTTTGGAAGACGCTGGCGCCAATACCAGTAGCAATAAAAAAATCAATAACATTCTTAAACGAACAACTGCAGAACCGAACCGGAATTTGGTACGGTTTCAGTTAGCGATGGCGAGTAAAAACCTCAACACAGCAAATTATGGTTTATGCTCAAAAAACAACCCGCTACCATTCCATGGTATAATAATACATGGTAGCATTGACAACTGCTTATTTTCTCTTCAACAGGAAAACATAAACTGTCAAAAACAGCTTTTTGTGGAAATACATCAGCAGCTGCTGTGGGTGTTGTTTTTTTTCACTTCAACGTTTTCAACATTGCTTGTGTTTTCAATGGCGGATTGTGAGCGCTCTCTTTTTGAGTATATTTTTTGACAGTATATGAATTTCCCAAGCAACTGTCAATGCTACCTTGTATTATTATACCATGCTACCATTCTGTTCCGAACTCTCATTTCTGCTCTATGGTGCTAGTGCTTTTGTTTGAACCGAAGAGAAAAAAACGGAATGCAGAGAGAAAAAGTTTTTGATCGCTTTTGTAGCGCTACGTATAAGGTACGGTTTTTTTCCATTCTCTGATCACCGACCCCCATTACCTTTGCAAAAGGAACATTTTTGCTTTTGACACCTATTCCTTTCGACCACTCCTTAAGGGGGGCTCCCATACAAATTTTATGGTTTTTGTATATTTATTCCATACACCTGAGCATTTGACCTTGAAGAGAGTGCCGGAGAGGGTTAATATGTATCATCGACCCCCATTATTTTTGCAAAGGGAACATTTTTGCCTTTGACGCCTATTCCCTCCGACCAATCCTTAGGGGGGCTCCCATACAAATTTTATGGGTTTTGTTTATTTATTCCGTATACCTGAGCATACGACCTTTAAGAGAGTGCCGGAAAGGGTTCATAGGTATGACTGACCCCCATTACTTTGGCAAAAGGAATATTTTTGCTTTTGACACCTATTCCCTCCGACCACTTCTTAGGGGGCTCCCATACAAATTTTATGGTTTTTGTGCCGGAAAGGGTTAATATGTATCACGGACCCCAATTACTTTTGCAAAAGGAACATTTTTGCCTTTTACACCTATTCTCTCCGACCACTCCTTAGGGGGCTCCCATACAAATTTTATGGTTTTGTCGATAAAACCGGAAACTGTCGATAAATAGGTAGCAAATTTAAGCAAACAAAACCGTCAAATGTTGGCTTTATATTTCATGTAATTGTGTAAAATTTATATAAGTTAGAGAGTTCTAACAGGAATTTTTGTCGCATTGAGGATCAAGCAGACCAACAAGTGCTAACATCAACATTGTACGATCAGTACTTTAGGCCCACCAAAGGCTCAAAAAGTTATATAAATACCGACACCTGGTCACTAAACCCTCAAAATTATAGTCAGCTCTTAGAAAGAGCGTATCTTTAGTTGTCATCAACATGGGGGTGGATGTGTGATGATATGGGCCGAAATTATCTATTGCCGAAGGGGTGGTAACAAGGTTGTTCGTACATCATTAAGATCGGTGAACTTTTGTATGTACCACCTATTCAAAATCATGGAAAAAATAAATATAGGTCCTTTAGAGGTACCCCTCAAGACCGGCCAATTTCAACCGGTCAATTTTTGAAATTTTTCTTAGGTACATAGCTTAAAATAACTTACCATATAAAATATTATTAACATAGTAGCACTCCTTCTATTTACTTCCAAAATTTGTATGAGCGCAAAACACTGTGCGACGTAAACTCCTTATGAGGCAGAGAATATGAATATGAAAAATGGCCCATAAAAATGAAATTCAGATATCAAATTCGAATTCAAAGGGTCGAAATATAGTGGGATACCAGAGTCTGGCAAGGGCTTGGAGTTTTTTTTGTTGTGTGCTTTTATACCCTGAAAAAGTCAAGTATTTAAACCCAGATCACTTCTAATGATGTCTTTATTTAACCGATAAGGTTTTTCTCTTATTTATATCTTCTCCTAAAACAAAGGATGACTTGGCAACATTACTATTTACTTCATCATCAGCCTTAGGCACCTCCATAACTTATGCCTAAAACAAATACGCCACAACCAGGCTGAGACACACTCAACGGAATAGTTTTTGCTATTGTCTCTGCTGCCAGTCGGCCGGATGTCCTTGTGAGTACGTCGTTGAAACCGCAGATTTAATTGCGATTCAGTCAAGAAGCGCATAGAAGTAGCCACAAAACACGGATCGTTCGACGAACTGGCGCTGATTACTTACCCTAAGTGGTGCCAACGTTAACAACAGTGCGGGTGTTGATGGGTTGACAAAAGTTTACTTGAATAAAATCCCTTTATCTTGTCTCAATTTTTCAACTCAAATACCATCAACGAGCGCCGCATCAAGACATTCTGATAACTTTTGTGGTGGTAACAACAGTGGAGGCAACAAGATTTGAGATATGACAGCATTAATGAAAAGTGACGCAACAACGACGAGAGTACACAGGCAGAAAATTCCTTCGTTGGTTAATGTAATAAAATATTTTCTACTTTTGAGCAGGGAATTCTTAAAGTAATGTAATGCTAAAAAGGATTATGCTACAACAATTTCATTTATGTGACGCTATGAGGTTTTGTGAAGCGCAATTCACACATAATCTAGCATATGATATAAAGTGGAAACTAAAGGGTGATTTTTTTGAGGTTATGATTTTCATGCATTAGTATTTGACAGATCACGTGGGATTTCAGACATGGTGTCAAAGAGAAAGATGCTCAGTATGCTTTGACATTTCATCATGAATAGACTTACTAACGAGCAACGCTTGCAAATCATTGAATTTTATTACCAAAATCAGTGTTCGGTTCGAAATGTGTTTCGCGCTTTACGTCCGATTTATGGTCTACATAATCGACCAAGTGAGCAAACAATTAATGCGATTGTGACCAAGTTTCGCACTCAGTTTACTTTATTGGACATTAAACCAACCACACGAATGCGTACAGTGCGTACAGAAGAGAATATTGCGTCTGTTTCTGAGAGTGTTGCTGAAGACCGTGAAATGTCGATTCGTCGCCGTTCGCAGCAATTGGGTTTGTGTTATTCGACCACATGGAAGGTTTTACGCAAAGATCTTGGTGTAAAACCGTATAAAATACAGCTCGTGCAAGAACTGAAGCCGAACGATCTGCCACAACGTCGAATTTTCAGTGAATGGGCCCTAGAAAAGTTGGCAGAAAATCCGCTTTTTTATCGACAAATTTTGTTCAGCGATGAGGCTCATTTCTGGTTGAATGGCTACGTAAATAAGCAAAATTGCCGCATTTGGAGTGAAGAGCAACCAGAAGTCGTTCAAGAACTGGCCATGCATCCCGAAAAATGCACTGTTTGGTGTGGTTTGTACGCTGGTGGAATCATTGGACCGTATTTTTTCAAAGATGCTGTTGGACGCAACGTTACGGTGAATGGTGATCGCTATCGTTCGATGCTAACAAACTTTTTGTTGCCAAAAATGGAAGAACTGAACTTGGTTGACATGTGGTTTCAACAAGATGGCGCTACATGCCACACATCTCGCGATTCTATGGCCATTTTGAGGGAAAACTTCGGAGAACAATTAATCTCAAGAAATGGACCGGTAAGTTGGCCACCAAGATCATGCGATTTGACGCCTTTAGACTATTTTTTGTGGGGCTACGTCAAGTCTAAAGTCTACAGAAATAAGCCAGCAACTATTCCAGCTTTGGAAGACAACATTTCCGAAGAAATTCGGGCTATTCCGGCCGAAATGCTCGAAAAAGTTGCCCAAAATTGGACTTTCCGAATGGACCACCTAAGACGCAGCCGCGGTCAACATTTAAATGAAATTATCTTCAAAAAGTAAATGTCATGGACCAATCTAACGTTTCAAATAAAGAACCGATGAGATTTTGCAAATTTTATGCGTTTTTTTTAAAAAAAAAGTTATCAGGCACTTAAAAAATCACTCTTTATTACTTCGGTTATATCATCTTTCTTGTTGGTACATTTACAAGTTACAATTCATAAGATTTTATTTTGTACTATTTACTCAAACCAGGAATTTTAATAACATCCTTCGTAATTATTGTCATCCTTCCTTGTACAGTATTTAATTTCGTTTTGTAGAAACAGTTTTTAATAATTTTTAGTATCATTCTCTGAAATATATTTTTTATTTTCAGCACTACTCCGCTTTTTGCACCGGAATATTATGTAGAAAGTATGAAAAATTATATCCTTAACCTGAGTTAATAGTTGTATTGCGCAGCATAAAATAAATGTTTCAAAAGAGAACTTCTTCTCCTACCTAGCATAAAAGAGTTCACGGGGGAAGAACGGTATTCGTCATCACAAAATCATGACAAATGAAATACTTCGTCTTTATTTTTCAGACTTATCAGGTTGTCAGAGACGAACGCACCTTTTTCGGCCCATCTTCCAAGACACTCTGCTCTCTACCGTATAAGGAGGAAACAGACAATGTTTATAGACAGAAATATTGCCGTAGGTCATGACATGGCAAAATAACAGAATAGAAAGAGCAGCAACAATAAACGTCACTGTGAAACGGAAGCAAGCAATAGCTAGGAAGAAGACTTTTTGCCATATCCTACTTAATGCTATCCAGGATGACAGAAGTCATCATTTACTTGCAGCTTAACAACTCATGAAGTGATGGAGCAGCACTTTGCTGGAGGCTTGATTTTTATGCAAATTGAGTGTTCTTGTCTTACAGATTAAATCAGCTTTGTTTTTCTTGATTATTTTTGGGTTTCTTTTTTTATATTTCTTTATTTTTTCTTTTGCTTATCTATTGTTTTGCTCGGTGGCTTAATATTTGTTAAGAAAGTTTATTCTTCGAACAATTTACATAGATTACTGAATAAATTGATAGACGACAGTTATCCAGAAGGGTCAGCAGATCAATGCCAGTCATCTCCAGATTTATTTTGGTCACTTCAGTTTATTGGTGACGCATGAAAACAACTCTTTAATTAATTTTTAAAAATTTATGTTTGCTAAAACGCACCAACTACTCTAAAAACGGGGAAACAAATAGTCGCTCTAAGTTATTGGTCGCTCTAAGTTATCCCATGGAACAACTTGCATGAAGAATGTTTAAAGGAGCAGAACTCTGAAATGGGTTGACCGATTTTAATATTTCTTTTTCTAAACTGTTCTATTGATCTTAAATAAGGTGCCTGCGAAGGCCAAATTTGGAAATTCTGTTTAGTTTAGAAATTTATTGAAAAAAATATTTCCATATCTTTCTTTGTTGATACATATTCGCTTAATTTAGTTTGCTGCTTGCCTGCTTCTGTATGTATACGTCGTTCGCTTCGCTCGCTCGCTATAAATAACCGAACAGCATGGAACAACAACAACAACAACAAAAACTAAACTACAATTAAAAACAAAACGCTGTTTATTACTAACTAAAATAAATAACTGCTATGCTGAAGTTTGTAAATGAATGCAAATACATTCAAATTAAATTGTTTAATGTTTTTACTTTCATGTGTTGGTAAACCCTGTAAAATAAAAGAAATTTGCAATTTTTTTTAATTTTAACGTAGAATACGTTATACGGGAGTGTTAATCGTGAGCACAAAATTTTGAGAAAATGTTTGTCACTTTCATTATAAGTTTTTAATACTTAATGCATGCATTGAAGAAAATTCAAGTATGCTCGTAACATATTTAATATTTCTTCTTTTGATTTGTATTTAAATAATCATATTGCTACATATAATTTTTTTGATTCTATAAGTAAATCAAAATTTAACTCCTTCAAATTTTGTATTAATTTTCATATGCTTTGTATTTTATGTATTATAACATCATGTGTAAGAGCAGTACGATTATCTGTGTGTTCATCACAGAACCAGTGTGAGAAACGTACACACATATTCCATACAAGCAAGCAGCAACAGCATCGCACACGTACACACATATTCCGACAAGCAGCAACAGCATCGCATTCTGTTCTCTTGCAGTTGCAACCTTAGTTCTTATAATTCTCATTTCGTTTTTGTTGCAAGAGTTGTATAACAGGAATATTTGGACGTACGTATTAGCCTGCTCAAATAATGCAATGTTGTGGGTTAGAGTGACAACTCGACATTTTCCCACCAAAATGTTGTACCGATTGTCATTCGCCTGCATATTTTGCTTATAATTTTGGTTTTTTTTTTCTTAAAATATAAAAATTTTTTATTTTTTTTTTTGTTTTTTCTTAATGCATTGACACATTGACCACGGCAACGACATTACGACATCTGTCAAATTTTTGTACATGTAATTCTTATAGAGAATTTGGTCTAATGTCGCAATGTCGTGTCGTCAATATAGAACTATTCCTAATTCCTAATTTGACAGCATGTCGTCGTTGTCGTCGTCAATGTGTTCAGTACATAAAATATACATTTTTATGTTTTTTTAATCATTTTTTAGTAAATAAGTTATAAATTTTATAAATTTCAATCGAAGAACTTATTTGTTTTCAGTCATTTTGTTTTTGTTTTTTTTTATCATTTAAGCTTAGTTAATATCGCGAAGGCGCGGGTTCAATTCCGGCGGCTGGCATGATTTTTTTTTTTAATTTCGCGTTTTTTATTATTTTTTTTTAACAATTTCTTAATAAATAATTCTATAAATAAAATTTTGAGCAAATAATTTTACTTCTTTGCAATCATTTTATTTTGTTTTATTATTTAAGCTTAGGTGGTTAATACATATGTGCATATGCTTAGAGTAAATTTTATTTTTAATTTTTATGATGATTTCGCATGGATGTTTAATTGAATTATAATTTTTTTTCCTCAAATGGTTGCATTATTTAAAAAAAAATTATTTCATTTAAAAGTAAGTATTATTAAAAAAAACTGACAAAATGTATAAAATTAATTAAATTATTTGCAAGAAATGGTAAAAAATTAAAATAAAATGTACTCTAAACATATGCACAGACAATACATATTAACTTCCTAAGCTTAAATAATAAAACAAAATAAAATGACTGCAAAGAAGTAAATTTTTTGCTCAAAATTTTATTTATAGAATGATTTATTAAAAAATTGTTTAAAAAAAATAATAAATAATGCTAAATTGAAAAAAAAAATCATGCCAGCCGCCGGAATTGAACCCGCGCCTTCGCGATATTACCTAAGCTTACCTCAGAAAAACAGCCCTGCTAGACAGCGCTAACAAGTTTACGAACACAATGAAACAATATTTTGTGTACACTAACACATTCATACGGTGTCATATTATGTGAAACAAGGAAAATTATATGTGCTTGTATATCTTACTTTTTTACCATCAAAATATAATCGAAAAAATTTTAAAACAGTCAAAATAAAGTGAGCGGTGCAAATAAGTTTCCGAAAAAATTAAATAAAATTATATAAAGTATCAAAATATAAGTGAAATAATATAGCAAAGAAGTGGTGTGGAAAAGCTGTGCTGTTTTTGTTTTGTTGTTTTGAGTTTAATTAGTTTCCTTTTTTAGTTAAAATTAATATGTTATGTGTCAAATATGTTTTAATTTGTCCATGCATTATTTTTACTTTAATATTGAAAAAATTGTAAAATTATATTTAAATATGTATTTTCTAATATTTATAAGGAAAATACCGAAAAAAAATAATAAAAAAAGTTTGTGTTTTTGTTTGCGTCCGGGATTGAACCCACTTTTCAGAGTAAGTATGGTTTATAGGTATTTGCTCTAACCACTACGCTACGGTAGGGGAGCAGCCCGGCGCGTTAACTTTTTTGATAAATAACTAGCTGTGGTTGTTATAAGAGTGAGCAGTTTAACTAAACTTTTTTGGTTGAGCTAAACATGGGTGACTTGTTTGTTATATTTTTCACGACGCTAGAACAAATATAACAACTTTTGTATGGAGAATTTTATATGAAAATAACACGAATTTTGTTAGGGCTCGTGTTAAATAACGCGTTATCTAACAGTTACTGTTCTAGCTGGGAGGTTTTCTTCTTGTTGCGAAGATCACAAATCATTTAAATTTTGTGATTGTGTTTGTAATTGCCATTTCTATCAACAAAAATAGCGAACATTTGCAACAATGCACTTTTTCGCAATTTTGTTTAATTTCTATGAAGCTGGCATTTTTTCGCAAAATTCAATTTCATTGGATATGATTGCGGAGGCGTGGGTTCAATTCCGGCGGCTGGCATGATTTTTTTTTTTTCTTAAAATATACATATTTTTATTATTTTTTTTAATCAATTTTTAGTAAATAATTTGTAATTTTTATAAAATACAATGTACTCTAAACATATGCACAGACAATACATATTAACTTCCTAAGCTTAAATAATAAAACAAAATAAAATGACTGCAAAGAAGTAAATTTTTTGCTCAAAATTTTATTTATAGAATTATTTATTAAAAAAATTGTTTAAAAAAAATAGTAAATAATGCGAAATTGAAAAAAAAAATCATGCCAGCCGCCGGAATTGAACCCGCGCCTTCGCGATATTACCTAAGCTTAAATAATAAAAAAAAAACAAAAACAAAATGACTGAAAACAAATAAGTTCTTCGCTTGAAATTTATAAAAATTACAAATTATTTACTAAAAATTGATTAAAAAAATATAATAAAAAAATGTATATTTTAAGAAAAAAAAAATCATGCCAGCCGCCGGAATTGAACCCGCGCCTCCGCAATCATATCCAATGAAATTGCATTTTGCGAAAAAATACCAGCTTCATGGAAATTAAACAAAATTGCGAAAAAGTGCATTGTTGATAGAAATGGCAATTACAAACACAATCACAAAATTTAAATGATTTGTGATCTTCGCAACAAGAAGAAAACCTGTTTTTCTGAGTAGCGCAAAATGTTTCACGATTTTATCAAAAACACAACATGTTTCACTTCTCGATGGCCCGTCAGGTTCGCTCACGAAATTATGTTAAAATAACATTTTGGAGGTCTTCTCTTTTTATGTTTTTGTCATAAGCAGAAAATGAAAAAATGTTTATGAATAACAATGTTAGCAAGGTTGCATAGAAGCTGCGTAAAGCCTTAAACAGTGCGTAACTAAACAAGCGTTTAAAGGTTGTTTAAGGAAATCTATTGAATAAGGCTGTTAATGACTAACGTATTCTACGTCTGAACTATGCGCCCGTGTTATCTAACACAGGCTTGAGCTTTTTTTATTATTTCGTGACTGGTAGGCTTATTAGCTTTCATTGCTTCCCCTAAGAATGTGCTGATTTTAACACCAACTCATCAAACCATTATCAGATTCTATCAATTCATGACTATAACTTATGGTGTTTTCGTTTCTACCAGGAAATGTTACCTTTTCATTGCCATCTTCTTTTTTCGTGTTCGATTGTTAAATAAGTGCAAATGGGTGAAAAAATCTGTGTTCGTTTCTTAAAATGTTACATTTATATAGGGCAAAAATGGCACATTTCTTGCCCTGCGAAATTTTTTGAGGGGAGAATGTTGCCCTGAAAATCAGCTCATTGCTTTAAACCAGGACTGGGCATTCTAACACAGTCACATATTATTAAGTCTTGTTAGTATTGGTGCTCTCTCGAATTGCGCACACTGATCGAAATAGTTGTCCCAAATATCTAGTTTTGTAAGTTTTTCTTTTTTATTTTATGTTTTTATTTTTAGTCATCGGTATTGTTCATTATTTCTTCTATTAACTAATTAATTAATACAAGTAATATGAATGAATAATATAAAGAATCTTAATAAATAGATAATATGAATGAGTTATATGAAACCTTAATTTATACGAATAATTATTTTAATATAAAATCTTAATATATGTATATGAATAATGAAAATTAATAACGAAAAATACGTAAGTAAATAATAAGGAATTAAATAAAATAAGTAAGCAAGTAATCAAAAAATTAAATATTAAAAAATTAATAAGGAATGTGAATGAACAATGCAAAAAGTTTTAATAGCTAATATGTATTATTTATATGAAACCTTAATATATACGAATATAAAATTCTACAAACTAAAAAAATATATGCATAAGTATTATAAATCAACAATAAGTTGATTTTTCACGAGTGTACATATAATTTGCAGCGCAAAACGACACAGGTCTTCACAGCATCACCGTCAGCGAACGACTGAATTATATTCTCTTCTGTTGTGAGCTTTATAGCTGAATTACAATACTGCGTTAGGTCGGTCGGCCTTTGACCGTACTTTGGTCTCCGTTGTAAAAACTTTACGATATAAGCTGTCAAAACGGACGACCTCAAACTTTGCAAAACTAAATGTTGCGTTGACAGATCGTGCGTCTATCATTTTGGTGATGCCAATAAAAGCAGCTATTCTAAAAATCCCACAAAACGTCCCTTTTTCCGAAATCATGCAATTATAATTTTAATCAATAAAAAATTAAAAGATATTGTCATAAAATCATTAAGAACCATAAAACCTCCTTTAGAAAGCTAAGATATTTTTATTAAGTCTAATATAATCTGCGAAATAATGAAAAATGTCACATATTAACGTGAAAATTCGGACTAGAAGCTTCAAAATAAATGAACACTTTCCAATTTAATGATAAAATTAAATTAAGATTTAAAATGGAATTTCTGGAAACACATTTCAGTTTTTATGGCAAAAATTTTTTCTTTGATTGATCGATATTTTTATATATATATATATATATATATATATAATATATATATTGTGTTTTTTTATTAAATGTGATTACTTGATGTCATTATTTTTCTTGTTTTTGTCAAAATTACTGCTATTTATTATTATTATTGCTGTTAATTTTTGCCGAGATTTTTGCAAATTTTGAGAGCAAAATGTAAGAAATTTTAATATGAAATACAATTGAATAATATTAATATCATGCTAAATTCATCAAAATCATTTTTATACTACTTAAGCAGCATGTTAATTTAAAAAATTTGATCAATTTAAAAAAAACTCGCATCAAAATATAAATTCCCACGATAATCCTATGAAAATCTGAGTTTTCCATCGGAATCCAAGAATACCCACATTTTAGCATTGCTCAACGAAAATGCAACCCAGCGTTAATATGGAATGTCAAAAGCACGACCTAGCTTGAGCATGTCGCTACTCATAGCGTTGATCGTACGTCACCCCCTCAAATTCATATTTACGGGATGAGGTCGACGCAATGCATGAGGTCATATTTTGTGTTGCTTCATAAGAACCCATTGTTTCTAGTCGAGCTGTCAAAGGCCGACCGACCTAACGCAGTATTGTAATTCAGCCATTATGTACATGTGAAAAGTTACGCTCACAGAGAGCTCAGTGAGCTATGGAGCACCCTGCGCTGCTTTAAACGAAAATATTATGAAATGCGTGTGTTAGACAAGGTTAAATATATGCATTCATAATTTGACACTTAAATAATATTTTTAACTAGTGACCACCCATGGTATAATAATACATGGTAGCATTGACAACTGCTTATTTTCTCTTCAACAGGAAAACATAAATTGTCAAAAACAGCTTTTTGTGGAAATACATCAGCAGCTGCTGTGGTTGTTGTTTTTTTTCACTTCAACGTTTTCAACATTGCTTGTGTTTTCAATGGCGGATTGTGAGCGCTCTCTTTTTGAGTATATTTTTTGACATTATATGATTTCCGTGTGAAGCCGTGTGATGCCGTGGCGTAGTTGGTTAAAGTGCGTGTCCGCTATGTCAAAGAACTTTGGAAACCCAGGTTCGAACCCCAGCAGCGACAGAAAATTATTTGAATTAAAATAATTTTTCTGTACGGCCGCCACCTCTCTGCAGACAATGGCAAACCTCAGAGAGTAATCAAAATGCCATGTAAAGCTTCTTGAGAACGAGAACTTTCCGTTCATCGCCGTTCGGAGTCGGCGTTAAGCATGTAGGTCCGGTTCTCGGTCAATTGTGTACAAACTTAATAACACGCACAACACAATTGATCATAAGAAGCTAGGTCAAAGTCCTTTCAAGGGCTGAAATGGCCAGTTATAAAAACAAAAAAAAAAAAATATGATTTCCCAAGCAACTGTCAATGCTACCATGTATTATTATACCATGGTGACCACCGGTGCGCGTTGCTGCCCCCAGCAACTATAATAACATAATCTATATAAAGAAGAAGCAGAATTAAGTGAAATGTGAGCGGAAAATTGCAATAAAAAAACTTGTATGTATCTTGGCTGCTAGCGTTCAGCGCGAGCGGCTTGTGAAAGCTTTATATATTTTCTGACTTTCATTTTGTTGTTAACAGACGCTCTATTAAGAAGAGACAGAAGAGAGCGAAATGTGAGCAGCGAATAGTTTTGCTCTGAGTTCGATAACGTTGTTCTCAGCTGCACTGTTAATGAAAGAAAAACCAACATAACAACAACAATTATATGCAATTATATGCAATATAAATTTTTAAGAAATAAAAAGTCCAGTTTGCACATCTACAGGTCTAAACCTATCAAACCATACTAAATTTATTAAAATTGGACTTGTACTTATAAAGCCTTATGCCGGACAAAATTTGGGTTTGCGTAATATATATAAGATAAAGCAAATTTTTTATTTTTGGCGCACACAAATATATCAGCTGATTGAGTAAGCAGGGTAGTGTTTTGTGTTCAAAACCTGCACTTTTTGAGGGTTGAGTGCAACACTTGAAAAATGTTGTACTATGGTAGGGCAACATTTTTTTGTAGGAACGAAAACACCAATAGATTTAAATTCAAATAATTAAAAAAAAAAAACAATAAATTTTATAAAATTGTCCTTAGCAGTTTTAATAAAATGAATTTTTTCGACAATATTTGGAAATAATTCTAAGCCATTCCATTCCTATCCATGTTGCGATCAATATCACGATATTCTAATTTGTAGGTCCTAGGATCTAGGATATTGTGATATTGATCGCGACATGAATTGAAATATAGACTTAGAAATGTTTCTAAATATTGTCAACATTTAGTTCATTAAAACTCCACTAGACGGTTTCGTATATTCAGAAGCATCAAGAGGGCGCACAACATTTGAATAGAGATGAAATCGAGTCTTGGTTTTTGTTCACATTGCTTTAAACAACAATTTAACACAATAATTAGTAATACTAAATTAAATAAGGAAAGTGTTCGTAATGAACCAGATAATGAGTCAAATTGGACAGAACAACAAAATTTCAGGGAATGTTTATTAAGATTATCATTAGAAGAAATCAAATTCTTAATCAACAATCAGCGTTCATCTTTTTTTTACACTGGACCCCCGATAATCCGGCCCCTGACTAATTCGGCACCCCCTGTAATCCAATATTTCCATTATTATTGAATATTTTTTTGGCAATCTTCTCTAACGTAGATAATGCATTATTGAACAGGTTACTTTCTTGAACTTGTTTTCATTGATATATATTATGATTTTATTCATAATTTTTGATTATTTTAGTATGTACATTTATTTGTACACAATTATCTCCTAATGTAAAGTTATTATTTTTTGTAAGTTCTATAGCATTAATAACGCCAATTTTATAATAAAACGTAAGCTTTCTATTGTATTGTTTAATTTACTTAATTTGACACACATAATGGAGTATGATTTGTACTTCAGAGTATAACATACATAACCTTATCATTTTTTTTTAAGCTTTGAACCAAGGTTTTTAGGTGAAATACCTATTCAGTCAAGTCTGCTTTGGTTCGAAATGGGGTGGTAGATTAGTGTGAGCGAAGGGGCAATCAATTCAATTCAATTCAATTCAAGTAATAAGGCAATCTAATCCACAAACTACGACTCCAAGTCGTAAATATTGATGAGTTTTCAATTTCAGCTGATTACTTAATGAAAGAAAATTGCAAACGCGAAAGGTCAAAGCATAGGATCATGTCCTAGCTGGGATTCGAACCCGGGACCTCTGGGGTGGCAGTTGATCACGTTTGACGCACATTTACCGCATTTGTTACCATTTGCGTTAACGCATGTTACCATTTGCGTTATCAATGTTACCATTTGTCACTTTGTGGCCAAATTGTATGTAAACGGTAAACTTCCGGTATATTTTTAGACACATTTTTGAAAATTTTTAACGTGAATAATCACAAAAAGCGCTGAAATTGAAGAATACAACATTAAGAAGCTGAAAAATGTTGGCAATGCTGTGACAATCATCAATGCTTTACACACCCACGAGCGTTGTTAGACTCCTTCGACGATGCAAGAGGTTTAAGCCAAAAATTGAGACTTAAATTAATGAGTCAAAATCTTTTTCTATTAGTGGGACTGTGCAATGGGCCACAGGTGAGGTTGTTGAATTTTCTATAACAATTGCGAAAGTGGCCGATTTATAGAGGAATTTCCTTTGTGCATTATGATCAAGTTTCCCAATTATTCGGGACCAAAATACAACAATTTAAATGTTCTACTTATTTATTCCGTAGTAGTATCATTCAAAAAAGGGTCAACCAATTTTGCTCGCAAGAAATTTTCACTATAACTTGCGTATGCCATTAACATTAAAAATTGCAAAGATTAATTCTCAATCAAGCAGTTTTTGATATAAGAGAAAGGGAATTTAGGTTATATTCCTTATGATAGGCTATTTCTTATGATAAGAAAATAAATAAAAAGAAAGGATTGGTTCAAAAACGCCAAGAATACAATAAAATATTGTATTTCAACTAAAATATATTAACATTTTTTTGTAATTGAATGTTTGAGATCTGGTAATTTTATTGACAAAAAGTAGAATACCCATTTAATTGAAATAACAAAACCTATTTAATATCTTTGCTTATATAGTTTTTAGAAAAATCTATTGGAGCTAGCAACTCAACTAAATTGCCTCCACAACGTAACAATTTATGTGGCTAACAACGCGTAAGTGTTTGCTAAGCGACTGCTACGACCTAGTTTTATATAATTTTCGAACTACCTTTGCCTCACTGATTCCAAAACTCACAGCTATATGAAAATCGGCAGAGCCGTTTTTGAAAAATTTACTTAAGAAATTTCCCGTTTTTTGGGACAAAATTATCGATAGCTTCAAAACTATGGCAGCAATCGTGCCGAAAGACGAACATGATGTTACGACTATTAAGGGGGAAAATATACCCAGAACTTTTTTTTCAAAAAATTATTTGAATTTTCTTAAAGTTTGAAGTCTCAAGAATATGTGGTGAAAATTTCAAATCGATTTCAGTCGGATTTTTTTTATGTTTTCGTAGCTTCGGTCATTTTTTAAAGGCAAAATTTTTGGTGGAAAATCGTTAATTTACGTTCAGAAGTCCGCCATTTTTGAAAATTTAATATTTTATTTAAATTTAATATTTTATTTAAATTTAATATTTAATTTTTTTTAATAAAAAAAAGCTAAACATACTCTTGAATGTGTATATTTTAAGGTATAAAAACCCTCATTTAAAAATATCCCTTAGGTGTCCTTAAAAATGCACAAACATGACTTTTTTTTCGGCCTCTGAGTATATTTCCCCCCATAAATAAATAATTCCTGTTGAAAACGACAGTGTCAAAAGTGCAATACAGTCTACAATTACGTTTGAAATGTTGACTTTTTAAAATGGGCATGTTGGGCTGTTGGACATATTCAATAACGACCAGTACTTGAGTGGTAAAAAAAAGATTTTGCTGTGTCTTGGACACATCCATGTGTCTCGACATCACATTGTTTCTTTTTCCTTGTCCTTATTCTTGTCCCTACCCTTTAAATTGTTCTCAAACTTATTTTCATCTTTCCGTTGTTCTTTGTTCTAATTATTTTCGTACTACAAATCCAAAATCTTGTTTTAATCCATGTCCAAATTCTTGGCTTAATCCTTGTTCGAATTCCTTTCCTAGTTTGGATAGGTGTGTTTTAGGTTGTGTGTTTTTTTGATGTTGATGTTGGTATTGATGTTGATGTTGATGTTGATGTTGATGTTGATGTTGATGTTGATGTTGATGTTGATGTTGATGTTGATGTTGGTGTTGATGTTGATGTTGATATTGATGTTGATGTTGATATTGATGTTGATGTTGATGTTGATGTTGATGTTAATGTTGATGTTAATGTTGATGTCGATATTGATGTTGATGTTGATGTTGATGTTAATATTGATGTTGATGTTGTTGTTGATGTTGCTGTTGATTTTGATGTTGATGTTGATGTTGATGTTGATGTTGATGTTGATGTTGATGTTGATGTTGATGTTGATGTTGATGTTGATGTTGATGTTGATGTTGATGTTGATGTTGATGTTGATGTTGATGATGTTGATGTTGATGTTGATGTTGATGATGATGTTGATGTTGATGTTGATGTTGATGTTGATGTTGATGTTGATGTTGATGTTGATGTTGATGTTGTTGTTGGTGTTGATGTTAATATTGATGTTGATGTGTATGTTGATGTTGATGTTGATGTTGATGTTGATATTGATGTTGATGTTGGTGTTGATGTTGATGTTTATGTTGATGTTGATGTTGGTGTTGATGTTGATGTTGATGTTGGTGTTGATGTTGATGTTGATGTTGATGTTGATGTTGATGTTGATGTTGATGTTGATGTTAATGTTGATGTTAATGTTGATGTTGATATTGATGTTGATGTTGATGTTGATGTTGATGTTGATGTTGATGTTGATGTTGATGTTGATGTTGATGTTGATGTTGATGTTGATGTTAATGTTGATGTTAATGTTGATGTTGATATTGATGTTGATGTTGATGTTGATGTTGATGTTGATGTTGATGTTGATGTTGATGTTGATGTTGATGTTGATGTTGATGTTGATGTTGATGTTGATGTTGATGTTGATGTTGATGTTGATGTTGATGTTGATGTTGATGTTGATGTTGATGTTGATGTTAATGTTAATGTTGTTGTTGTTGTTGTTGTTGTTCTTGTTGTAGTTATTATTATTGTTATTGCTTTTCTTGCTTTTGCTTTTACTTTTGCTTTTGCTCTTGCTCTTGCTCTTGCTCTTGCTCTTGCTCTTGCTCTTGCTCTTGCTCTTGCTCTTGCTTTTGCTTTTGCTTTTGCTTTTGCTTTTGCTTTTGCTTTTGCTTTTGCTTTTACTTTTCCGTTTCTTTTTCCTTTTCGTTTTCCTTTTCCTTTTCCTTTTCCTTTTCCTTTTCCTTTTCCTTTTCCTTTTCCTTTTCCTTTTCCTTTTCCTTTTCCGTTTCCTTTTGCTTTTGCTTTCGATTCTGCTTTTGCTTTTGCTTTTGCTTTTAATTTTGCTTTTACTTTTACTTTTGATTTCGCTTTTGCTTCTCCATTGGTTGTATTTTTCTGTGGTACATTAGCTTTGCCATAGCTCTATGCAATTAATCCATGCAATAACGATGCATTTATGTACGTTACATTTGGCGGTTCCCTGAAAGGTCTCATGACGCCGTCAATTTTTTTTTTCTTTTTATCATGTGGCCGTAGATCTCACCTTCATTTTCATTCCATAAAATTTACCGTTGATCCAGTAGTCGCAGAGTTATAATGCCATGCAACTTTTTTCATTGTTGTTGTGTTTTCACTGCATTAAGTGGTTGCCATCCTGAAGTCATAGCGACAAAAAAATTTTTAAATATTTATTTTCATTGGGAGGCTTAAGCGTCGTAAAATTTACCGTTACACATCGCTTAAGAAACTTATAATTCTAAGCAACGATATTACATTTCTGTTGCATAAACTGTTATCTTTACAACTTGACAACGCCAGATTATTTTTTTATTTTTATCCTAAGATCAAGTATAAATCCTTCATTTTTGTCTTTAAACATTAATCGTGCTTATATACACACCGAGTAATAATTCAATGCAACGCCGTTGCATGAATGTTGCATTATAGATCTTTGATTCGATCTGTCTGTGTCCCCATGATGTCTTACATTTTTTGGTTATTTAATTGTGATGGCTTGGAGCAGTCCTTTTTACCCTAGCACCAATACTCACCGAGTAATAATTCAATGTAACAAATCTGCACTTTCGTTGCTCACGTGTCTTGATCTGGGAAAGACACGAGCTGGTGGGATCAGGTCATGTATCTCCCTTGAACACTTCCCATGATAGTATCTGTTCAAAAGGCTTAGGCAACCAATATGTCTCGAAGCACAAGAGAGTTTAGAGAAGATGAAATGTTTCCATCCACTATCAGATACTTAGCACGTTGTTGAATTCGACCAAAAGTCGCGAATGCGTGTTGAGGTATTTATAAACAATTTCATCAAATGTCCCTTCTTGCAATTTGTGAATTGTCAACGATCAGGTTGGTTTAAGTGGGAAATGGTGTTTTATTTAACATGAATCATTTTATTTCTATTGAGAGGCACTGTTGCATATGAACGATTGATAGGAACAGCTGATCTACAAATTCTAAAGTGCGTTTTACATTAGGTCTGTTTCCGTACAAACTTGAAGAAAAGTTCAAGTAAAGTTCAAGCTGTGAGAGTAATTTTATTATCTGCCGAAATGAGAGAATCTACACAAGAGTACGGAAACGACTTCTAGAGAGTTTTAAGCACAAAAACAGCTGATTGCCTATAAACGTAAGCAGCGCCAAATTTATTAACACTAATTTGACATTTTCTTATTCTTGATGCTTGTTCTTATCGTGCTTGAAGAAATTGTTCAAGCAAAGTTCAAGCTAGTTTCGAGGCTCGAGAGAGTGGCATTTTGCTTGTTCTTTTTCTCTCTCGACCTCGAAAATTGTGTAAAGAAACGCCTTCAAGCAACTTCAAGTAACTTGAAGTGCGTACGGAAACACACCTATTATAAAAACATGAAAGCAACTCATTATTTTCTTTCCTACCACCACTAAAAAGTTTCCTCTAGGCACAAAGTTTACCTCGCTACTCATAAGTTATTCACCATATCCACTCGTTCAGTTTGGGACATCGATAACTCATTTGAGCAAAATCACAAATCAATTTGTTGCTAATAATGAACTGAAAAAATAGATGATGCTTTAAAAAATTAAAATTTTTCACCACAGCATAGTATTTCACCACTTAACGCTTTTACTTTTTGTAAATTCTCATTATTACTCACCATCTTTTTTCATTTCGCGGGTTATATATGAAAATCAATTCTTAAGGAGTAAACTTCAGAAATAATTTTATCCCTGAAGCCACTTCCCTGAAGACGAAGTAGTAAAAAAAATTATTTCTAATAAACTTATTTTTACTTAATTAAAATATTTAATTAAGTAAGTATATATTTACTTAATTTTTAAGAAACTTTTTATTTTTATTTTAACAATTCAATAATTTCTACTCATTGTAAAAATATATTTTATACACATTTTTGTTCATTCGTCTGCTTCTTCCTACCATCTTTAACTTCTATATTTTCAAACATGAATCTGTCAATCCCATGGGTGAAGAGTGCTGCTCATTGCGTAGAATTGATTGAGGCATCATCTTCCCGAAACCACCAAAAAGAGTCACTAGTTTACAAGGGGTAGGGGTATTCACTGTTGATATCTGCATATCAATTATTATTCCGATTTTCCGACAAATGTTTCGTCCTTTTATTTCAATTCCCATTTCTTGCAGTTTTTTCCAATTCCCTTATTTCTTTCAGTTTTGAGTTTTGAAGTTTCAATTTCCAACAGTGGCCAGAAGCACCATTTACCATAAATGTGACTCAGCTTGTTTTCAACGATAATGTTGTTTGCGGTATCGATCCTCTTTCTGTGGTTCATATAACCATTTGCACTTTCAAAGCTACATATATTATTGTTAATATTATATGATGATTTTATTCTTTAATTTTATCATTTTCTTCTTATTTTTATAAGTCTCCACTGAATTCTGTGTTCTTAACAATATCCGGTATTTTCCACTTTTGTGAATAGAATTACGCTCGATCCTAAAACAAGAGGAAAACAACATTATAGTTAGAAAAATCTATATTAAAAACGATTTTATATTTTATTTTCTAATTATAATTTTATAATTATTATTAAATTAATGTTATAAAAAAATTTTGAATGTTTTTTATTAATTGGAAGATGGTGTTAAACTTCTGATATCCTCTGTCTAAAACTTTTTTATTAATTTATTATTATTATATCAGTCTACGGATATAATCTTACAGACTAATACATTTAATTAAATACAGTAAATAAATTTAATCTAAATCTATACTCGTTTACATCGAAATTTATTATATGAGAGAGACTATTGCACAAATCGATGCACCTAGCAATCGGTTCATTAGCAGCGTAATTTGTCCTATGAAAGGAGTCTATGATTAATCTACTATTTCTTAAATCTCTGGGTGGGCTGTAAATGCGAAATAATCTAGATAGTTCTGTACATACAATTTTGCCAGAGACAATATTATATGCAAACATTAGAGAGAAAATCTTACGCCTATCCTGAAGGGAAGTAAGACCGAGAAATTTACGTCGAGCAATATATGAAGGGAGACCGTCTGGCCAACACATTTTACATAAGGCATATTTAGTGAAACGTTTCTGGACACTTTCAATTTTATTAGAGTGAACTTCAAAATATGGATTCCAAATCAGGCAGCAGTAGTCTAAATGACTTCTAACTAAAGACACATACAGAGCCTTGACTGTCAAAGGATCTTTGAAGTCTTGTGTATTCCTTTTAATAAAACCAAGCATAGAGTATGCTTTAGCTACAATAAAGTCAATATGATTGGTGAATTTCAGTTTAGAGTCAAATAATATACCCAAGTCTTTGACTTCGTTACTCCGCGAAATATGACAGTTATTTATTAAATAATCGAAAATTATTTGGTCGGAACTTTTAGTAAATGACACTACCCTGCATTTATTTATATTTAATAAGAGTTTGTTTGAAACACACCATTTGTTTAAAACATCTAAATCAGACTGGAGGTTAGGACAGTCTGCCGGCTTAGAAATTTTTAAAAATAATTTAACATCATCCGCAAACATAAGACACTTTGAGTGTTGAAAATGCTGCGGTAAATCATTAATAAAAATTAAAAATAGAAGTGGTCCACAGTGAGTACCTTGCGGTATACCGGAAAAAGCATCAACTAAAATGTCAGATTTAAAAGAGCCTATTTTCACAAAAAGTTTTCTGTTAGTTAAGAAACTTTTAAAGAATTTAATGAGGTGGTCAGACACTCCAAACTGCTTGAACTTTTTTAAAAGAATGAGGTGGTCTACTTTATCGAAAGCTTTCGAAAAGTCAGTATAGACAACATCTAATTGGCTATGCTGCTCAAAGCTGTTGATTATCTGATTCGTAATCAATGCCAAATTAGTACATGTTGACCTTCCTGGAAAGAACCCATGTTGTAATGCACTTATATGGTTTTTCATATGCGATAAAAGCTTTGTTTTAATGATATCATCAAAAAGTTTCGCAAATGTACCTTGTTTGACAATCGCTCTGTAATTGCCTACATTACATCGATCGCCTGATTTAAAAATCGGAGCTATCGAACAAGTTTTCCAACATTCTAAAAAGGTGCATTAATTTAAACATTTCTGAAATAGCATTACAAGCGGTGTAGTTAAATTAACCAAGCATAGTTTAAATAACATGGGAGAAAAGCCGTCATGATCGGATATATAACTAGATTTTAAGTTCAAAATGGCATTTTTCACATCTTCTTCGTTAACTAAAAAATTTGGCAATGGACTGGAAATTGTAGTGACAAAGATGTACCTCTGAGTATTATTGTGTTTTTCATAAACACTTTGAAAATATTTCGCAAATAGATTACAAGAATCCAGAGTATTGTAAGATATTTCATTTAAGTATTCTAAACTTGACGGAAATCCATTCGTTTTCCGCTTCGTATTTTCAAAGTCCCAAAAAGCAGAAGGATGAGATTTGAGTTTGGATTCGATGTTATACATATATTGTTTAAATAGAATAGCTGTGGAGAAAATCAAATTCCTTACGAACGCGAACAAAGTACAAACGATCTGAATCACTATTAGTTTTCTTAAACTTTTTCAAAGCTTTATTTTTTATATTTTTTAGATTTAATAACCTGGCATTGAACCATGGAGGCTTGCTATTAGAACTGCTGCGTTTTAAAGGAACAAATTCAGAAATTGAAAAAATTAATTTTTCACATATTGTATTATAAATATCTCTCGGATCGGATAGAGCACTTAGAACTGACCAGTCAACGGAGCCTATGTATTCATTAATTGAAAAAAGTTACCATTTGAAAAATCGCGATAGTAATTAGCATACAAAGGATTTATATCAAAGTTATAAAATTCAAAAGATATATGCAACGCTTTATGATGAACTGTGTTTAACGAAATAGGCTGCAAATTTAGATCACATTTGGATTTTATATCACAAGTGGTGAAAACAAGGTCAAGTATTCGATTAATGTCGTTCTTGACGAAGTTAATTTGTTCAAACCCATTCGATAGCAAGAAGGATATTACAAGGGAATCAGTTTCAGATTTTACATTTAATGGCACTAGCTTTTTTCCTTCCAAAGACCATACAATATTACACATGTTAAAGTCACCTAATAAAATAACCTGTTGATTAGAGTTTAAACTATTAACAACAAATTTGATATTGTCAATGTGTTTGTGTTTTTGGTAAATACTTATATCACTATTTGGTGGGATATATGACTTTAACCGATGTAACAGTCTTGAATCTTTTTTTTTCTGTAATCTACCCTGACGGCCTTGGTAGTCGAGTAGGTAGCATGTTCGAAAATTTTTCTGACTCAGGTGGGGCTCGAACCTGGTCTCAAATTTCGTGTACTCATCAGGCATTATTTTAAACGTAAATAAATCATTACCTAAACCAAGGAAAGGCTTAATAAATACTATGGGGACTCTGTACCATCAATTTCAATAGCTTTAAAGTGGTTTAATGAATTCTGTTGTAGTCGTATCAGCACAAGTGACGCTGAACGTTCAGGTAGCCCAAATGAGGTCGTCATACCAGAAGTAGGTCAAGGTGGGTCTATCGGCGTAATTCATATTGTCAGTAACATCAACTCCGCCTGTTCTCACGAGCAGCCTGTCCAAAGCCGTGATAAAGGAGGATGGTCGCAAGCCACGGGTTCGCCCTATCCTGTGTAAATGAGAAGGGACTACCCAAATCCTGGAGTTGGCCGCCTAATTTGGGTAGTAGGTGGACCGTTTGACATGATCAACGGTAGCGTATGCCTACGAGGGAATAGCAATGATCCAAAAAATTTATTAGCACAGGGATGGTCGTTACTCTCGACAGACGTATTGTTGCAAGTCCCCACTGATACATTTCGTGTGGTCTCCTGGATAGTCATATAAGTCTTGTTAGACTTATATGGCTGGTATAAACGACGTAATCAAGAGGTGTCAGATTGGGTACTCCGAGTGTGAAAAGTTTATCTTAGTAACCTCGGAGTACCAGATTGAAAATGTGGTAATGAGGAGGTGTCATATTGGGTGCTTTGAGTCACTGGGTGTTCATCTTGGTAGCCTTGAGTACTAGACTAATGAGGTGTATCGAGGAGTTGGTGAGGTTTTCCATGGTGTGATTGATGAGGTGTATCAAGGAGTGTCATATTGAGTACTCCGAGTGTGAAAGGTTATCTGAGTAGCCTCGGAGTACAAGATTGATGAGGTGTATCAAGGTGTGATGATAAGGTGTATCAATGAATGTTGATAAGATGTATAGTCAAGAAGTGCTCCAGGTGGCTAAGTGTTCATCCCGGTGGTCTTGAAGTACCAGTATGAAATGGAGCAAATAGTGGCGACCTTGTGTCTCACACAGTCAAATGCGATGTGGTCTACGCTGTAGCACGTCCAAGTAGTGGTGGTTTTTTCTCCACAGTCAAGAGTGATGAAAGGAAATGTATTGGTGTTGTGATAAGTGCGTGTCTAAGTAAATCCCTTTTGCCCGGGGAGACTATCGCAGGGCTGGCCCTTCGGGGAGTATAGTGCTAGTGTGGTGGTTCAATGTCGCGAACAGGTCTGTGATCGGCGTGGAGTTGCGCTAAACAACCGGGTGGCAATGCCCTACATTGCAAGAGATGTTAGACGGGTCTCGATTTCCACCAAAAAATGTGAATGATGACCCAACTAATCATCCATAATTGGTACTATTGCGTTCCAGCATTGGTTGCTATCCATACAGTATATTTATTAATTTAAATATACCCTTAAGTATGGTGTGCGACCGGTGTTGAAACTACTATGACAGGGCGATGGTCAGCCTGGAGTCATGGAAGTAGAGAAATGACGGGTGTTGTATATACATTAGCATGGCACTGACGTCCTGAAAAATGTATCTTCTAGGCATCAATTCCTTGAACCACGACCCCACTGCCATGGGGCAACGTAGAATTAAGCCGTATGGCAGGTGTCTACGTTACATAAGAAGTAAAATACTTGTATTCCTTCTGTCAGTAACATCGATTACCTTGAAAAGAGTAAAACGATAATTGGTGATTATTATTTACATCTGTTTGACAGATTTAACATTGTTTCGAAGCAAAAGTGACCTTATTTGGCAAAGAAAAAGTGCTCTTCCATCATGATAACACACCGGCGCACACGTCTGTAGTCGTCATGGCAAAAATCCGTAAATTGGACTACAAACTACTACATCTAGCATATTCTCCAAATTAAGCCCCCTGTGTCTATTTTATATTTCCAAATCTGAAAAAAATGACTCGGAGATAAGAGATTTTGCTCAAATTAAGAGGTTATCACTGAACAAATCGCCTATTTTAAGGAGCTTGATAAAACCTACGATTTGGAAGGAATAATGAAAATTGGATAAACGCTGGAATGAAGAAAACAACTAACAACAACTCGTATAGAACAAATCACACCGCGGACTACACAACTGTTTGGTTGGCTGCTGCACCAACTCATCAGTAGTCTTGCGTGTTCTTTGTTGTGATCCACTCAGCTACTAAAGTTTGCTAGATTCTGACAATTGTAAAGAAAATATGCTTTTATTTTGCAACTATTGTCCATACTTTTGCTTAAACAGATTAAGCCAATCGAGATTCTTAACAGTTCTCTAATGTGAATGCGTAACAAAAAAGTTCTTTCTTTCTTCATGACTGAGCAAGGTGAAGATAAAAACTATTTTGACGAACTTGAACTTCCTGAGCTAAGGTTAATAAATGCACAAAAGTTTTGAATCAAAATATGCACTTTATTCGAAATAAGTGAAAACTTTACATTTTTGTCAATTCCCGATGCGTTTGTCGGGAGTAAAAACTTAATAGGGCATGAATTGTGTGTCAGTTGAGTTCTTCTAAAATGCCAAAATAATAAAATCTATGGAATAGAAATGATTCCTTAAAATGTTTAGCAAAATATAACCCAATAACAGGGAAGAGGAACAACAGGAAGTGTTAACAGCACTTTTTAATGCATGTCCCAGTCAAGCGGAAGTTGTTAGAACAACGAAAAAAAAAAAAACAATTTAAACTGCGCACCATGCACCAATGTGAAAGCTTTATCATTTATCCTGTGCAAAATAACAGTTTTGTCGGTCGCATGTGTGAATATGTGCGTGCTTTTATATATGTGTATATGAATGAGACTATGTGAGTGTTATGTGTATGTGTGTGTGTATGTATGAGCATGTGTGCGAAAGCAATAAGACCGTCATTTATCATTTTCAACTTTCGCACAGATAGCGAGCAACTTAGACGTTATTGAAATTGTTTAGATGCTTTTCAAGGATTTAAAAAGTCCTGCAAAAAGTTATCCATAAATACGCCAAATACAGAATAATAGCATAATTGGATCGCAAATTAAAGCAGCAAGCTAAGATACAATGGTGGCCAAAACCAAAGCAACTTAAATTAGACAGTTGTATTTTATTTCACAAAATTTATTTTATTTCACAAAATTTATTTTATTTCACAATTAGTGCAATTAATGCTTCGTAAGCTCGTATTTCGTTTTAAATTACGGAACATCAAAACAATTTCCAATGAACATTGAAATACGTAACATATTCGATGGTTATGTCGTATTTAACTTTCCGTAAACTTGTTTTAATTAAAAAAAAAAGCTCAAGCCTGTGTTAGATAACACGGGCGCATAGGTCAGGCGTAGAATACGTTAGTCATTAACAGCCTTATTCAATAGATTTCCTTAAACAACCTTTAAACGCTTGTTTAGTAACGCACTGTTTAAGGCTTTACGCAGCTTCTATGCAACCTTGCTAACATTGTTATTCATAAACATTTTTTCATTTTCTGCTTATGATTGTAAGGTTTGTGTCTGAACTATAGAAAATCTCTACAAAAATTAAGAATTCCTATGGATTCACATGCACATATGGAGCCTGTCTTTGATATTAAAAGAAAAGACAAACAAAAATCATGGTTGTATTTACGTAACCTTTAAACGCCAATTTCGGCGTTTCGGCGTTTAAGTTACGAAGCTCTTAAACAACTACGAAAAATGTTTCTGAATAACGTTTTCTTGTTTAAAGCCCGTTTAAAGTTACGCTGCCTCTAAAATGTGTTTATGAATAAGGCTATAAGACATTGAGGATGTCTTAAAGACGTGACCAACTGGGTAAGCACAATATTGTTTCTCTGCTTCGCTTATCAATGTTGTGTATGTACACATCGTTCGCTACTTGGTCATTATACTTCTTCTCTTTCTCACACTGGTTCTGTGATGAACACACAGATAATCGTACTGCTCTTACACATGATGTTATAATACATAAAATACAAAGCATATGAAAATTAATACAAAATTTGAAGCAGTTAAATTTTGATTTACTTATAGAATCAAAAAAATTATATGTAGCAATATGATTATTTAAATACAAATCAAAAGAAGACATATTAAATATGTTACGACCATACTTGAATTTTCTTCAATGCATGCATAAAGTATTAAAAACTTATAATGAAAGTGACAAACATTTTCTCAAAATTTTGTGCTCCAGATTAACACCCCCGTATAACGTATTCTACGTTAAAAAAAATAATAATTTGATTTCAAAAGTTTCGTGAATTCATTCAGCAGAAGAGCAAAGTATTTAAAAACAACATAGCTTCGGGCCTTCCAATAGAAATGACTTATCTCAACAAATCTTCTAATGGCACTCTAACCATTTGAAATTTATTTGCGAATTACTTTAAATCAATGTATTCATATTCAATAGTTTTAAAAGATGTGATTCTTTTTAAAAACGCCAAAAATTGTGAACAAAACAACAAGTATATGGCGTATACACTAAGGGAAAAAAATATTAAATTTATCCAAAAACTTTTTTAATTTATTCAAAAAGCGAGTCATTCTTGCACCAATAACGCATTTATTTAAATCGACCACGTAAATATTTAAAATTTATTTAAATACTTTTTTAATAAAATAAAATATTAAAATATTTAAAATAAAATTAATAAAAAATATATTAAAATTATGCACGAATATATTTAAATATCTTTCTAATATTTACTATTTGAAAATAAAACTATCGCCTTTAAGGAAAATGTATATAAAAATATTGAAATTAAAAACAAATATATTAGAATGTTTATTTATTTATTTTTTTATTTTTTTTTTTTTTGTTCTCTAATTTATACTATTTTGACAGTAAACTAGAGAAACAAAAATTGAAGAATAAACTACCAAAAATATGCAGGCAAATGACAACCGGTGCAAGACATTTTTGAGAAAATGTCCGGTTGTCACTCAAACCCTATTTATTTTGCGATCATCAATCGCACTTACAAAGAAAATTGGCCAAACATGCGGCTATATTTCCCTTGCAACAATAACTAAATGAGAATTATAAGAACTAAGGTTGCAACTGCAAGAAATAAAATGCAGGAACAGAGTGCGATGCTGTTGCTGCTTGTCGGAATATATGTGTACGTGTGCGATGCTGTTGCTGCTTGCTTGGATGGAATATGTGTGTAGGTGTGGTATAAATAAAATTCAAATACGAGAAAAAAACGAGTTGTAAGGAAAACATTTGATTTATCCACATAAATATTTAAATAAAATTTATACTCAGGCGTGGATAATGCTAATATGCGTTATTTCCCTTAGTGTATGGTAACAAGTTTTGGTACAATAAAATAATGGGAATCGGAGTATGGGATTAAAATTAACTTTTGTTTTAATTTTGTTTTTCATAGTTTTTGTTTGAACCCTAATGGATCTTTTCAGCCAAAGTGCATCCTATAAGGTTCGTTGCTATTGCTAACTATGATGTGCCAAATGAGTAAAACAATTTTTTCATATAAAGTAACCCCCTAAAACCAAGTTTTGTGCGACATTTTATCATCAGTTCTGAATAAATACAAAATTAACCCTTTAAAACATTTAAAGTTTTGACTTGTTTCTGGCATTTAAGTCGAACTTTTAGCTTTGGTGTATTCAGAGACTTATAGTAGAATTTTATAAATTTTTTTGTGGAACATTTTAACCCATGATATCTTTGTTTTATGGGTCTTTTTTACCTTTTATCAAAAAAAGCTCAAAAAAGACCCATAAATTGAGAAGTTAGGGGGTTGAAATGTTCGACAAAAATATTTCTCGTAGTATTTTACATAAATCCTCAGAACATATCCTATACCCAAAATGTAAGGATAACATGATTTCCTATGCCGATTCACTATAAGAATGTTCAAAAAGGGGGAAAATTAAATCCCCCCTAAATTTAGACTCATTCGTTAACTTTCAAAACGCCGATACACGTATGTTGTTTTTTGTACCCTCTACCAGAATCCGTGGTCAGAAACTTGTTATTTTTTTTTGGGGTTAAACAGTGTAATCCATTCTTCTGGCGTCGTAAATTGTTCAGATGCAGTATGCAAATTGCTTCAAAGTTTTGGTATTTTGGATCGCGTTAAAGCCATGAGTTTTGTTGTCTTTTTATGCCTTTTTATGAAAGAGATTTTCAATTGAGATTTGCTCCAATTACCATGCCGCCATCATATCCTAGAAGTTATTCTAAGATCCATCTTTGAGCTTAAAATGGGTAAAAGCAGTGCGCCGGAAGTGGCGGTGTATGAACGAATCGCAGAAGCATTTAAAATAATGAACAAAAATGAATTCGAAGCTGGAATCCTTGATAATACAGTTAAAGCTAGCATATCGAATGAAGTGCGTAGTGAAATAATTTCTTTCTACTGCATCCAACTAAAAGAATTTTAGCCTCGTGGAGACTATAAGGAGCTGTTGGAGCTCGTATTAATTTTTCTTGGTGCCGACAATGCAAACTTCGTAATAAGGAATACCGGAGCAACGAGTCATGCACGTTTTATGGGAAAAGCTATATTCAATTGGAAAATTTTCATTTTTCGTGAGTAGTTTTAAGGTTTTAAACAGCTCAGTTTCGTGGTATTCGCGATATTTGCATTTTTCTTATTCATATCTCTATTAAAGCATGGTTCTGTTGTACGAATGCCATTTCAGCGCCACAACAGGATTACGATTTTGTTGCAAATGCAGTTGCATATGAACAAATTGACCCAGCAGTTTCTAAAGAAATTTAAAGAAAAATTAGCTCTCATGTTTGGTATTTGTCTCCGGAATCCATTGGGTTGACTTTTTTCGATCCACACATTTCTATTGACGTAAAACACAAAATGGTAAAACGTCTAGAAGTCGAACAACCAATTTTAAAATTTATCAATGGGAGAAAGTCGTAAAATATCACTGAATTGATATGTGACTTATGTTGTATAACATAAGTGACCTTGTGTCGAGGGAAACAAAAAAATTCTTTAGTCGATTTGAAATATCACGAATTGAATTGAGTTTTCTGAAATATGACCCATCCGAATGGACATTAAATCTTGACTATATGAATGGCTATAAATTTTGCAGGGATTTATGTGTTGTCAATGGCACAGCTGAAGGTGGCATTAAATTTATGCAGGATTACAATTAAGTATTGACCATAAATGAAAAAGAGAAGCAATTTGTGCTCCAAGTTGTAGAAAGTCACAGAAAAAATTTATCCAAATTACACTAAATCATTCCTAATGAGTACTGAAAAGTAATTTTTATTACTATTAATTATAATTCGTTTCACAAAATTCGTATTTATTATTCGATTTCAATCAATGATGGTTAGTAATAAAGGTATTGTTCTATGTTATTTGTTAAAATATTAATATAATCATAAATAAAAACTTCAGTATTTATTTTTTTTTAAGTTAATATCAATAGAGTTGATCTCGTCCTATTGCCGGTGTCGGTGTAGTTTATTTTATTGCTGTGAAGTGTTTAGTGTTTTTTAATAATTGTTTCTTTAAGTTATTTATCAATATAATCTAGTGAAGTCCTAAGTATTATAACTGTTTTAAGTGAATTTGTTTATATTTTAAATAAGCTTTAATGTATTTGTTTAATAAGTGTTAATTTAGTTCTTGTTGTAATACATGTTAAAAAAAAAAAAAAAAAAAAAAAAACAAAATAGTGCTTGCTTGTCTGTCTTTTTTTTTTTTATTTTTTAATTCCTCTTTGTGTAGTGTTGTTTTTCTTAAGCGTAGTGAACGTTTTTCAATTGTTGTTGTTACTTGTAACTGTATTCGTTCACTGCACTCTTTTGAGTAAAACTGAGAAGCACATTCTGAGTCAAACTGAGAAGCACTTTTTTGAATTTAAAAACATTTGCTCAGAATCTTAAATTTTCATTTATTTTTTTTCAATGGATTATTTTTCTGTTGACAATATTGCTGCTTGTTCTTTGAACGAGCAGTGTAAGAGCCAAAATATACTGTACCCGATGTTCAGTTGTTCTGGTCCTTGTGAGCAAATGTTCCATGCTTCTTGTGTTATCATTTCAAGGTCGTGTGCTGACAGTTTATTGTCTGTCCGTTCTGGGCTTCGCTGGTACTGCCCTTCGTGCAGAGCCCTTTCTCCTGATGAGATATTTTTAAAAATTAAAACTTTTGGAGAAAGTCTTAACTTGCTGAATAATGAATTTAGAAAAATTTTGTCATTTTTTAGCGAAGTTAGTGCCGCACCTAATGACAGTATCACTAGTGAAACTTCTACACCGGAAAATATTGCGCCTCTCTCATCTGAGATTGCTTTTTCTGGAACTTTGCCGGTTTCATTAGGAGAAGACCCAATTAATTCTAAAGCACAGAGGAAAAACAAAAAGAATAATAATAAACGCCGTAAAGCGTCCCCTAGGTCTCCCAAGGCAAAGTACCCCTCAGCAACGCCTCTAACACCTCA
The DNA here is from genome assembly GCA_943735915.1 of Pherbina coryleti. NCBI lineage: Eukaryota > Metazoa > Arthropoda > Insecta > Diptera > Sciomyzidae > Pherbina > Pherbina coryleti. The sequence continues at coordinate 156,221,661 of OX030948.1, forward strand.
GCAACCAGAAATTAATTTTTCAATAACTTCTTTTACACCTCCTACTATTCCTCCATTGTGTAGTAGCTCCAATGCAATTTCAAATGCGCCTAATAGTCATTTGACTTTGAAGGCAGTGTCGAGGACTAAAAACATTTTTGTTTCACGTCTACTGCCCGACACATCATCTGAAAATATTGTGACGTTTGTTAAACAAAACCATTTAGTTGCTTCAAATGCATTCTGCTCATGTAAGAAAATAGGTAATAAGCCTTCCCACGCCTCTTTTATTCTTACAGTTGCAGCTGAAGACTTTGCAACTGTACTTAACTCTAGAATGTGGGCCGATAATATTCTTGTTAGTGAATTCAAGCCTAAAAATAAGTCCTGTAGGACGACCGCAGCCGCCCGTCAGACCCAAAAAAACTAAATAGGCTATCCCTTTACTATCAAAATGTAAGGGGATTGCGTTCAAAGACGCAAAACATATTCCTGTCGTCGCAGAATTGCTCTGAGGATATTATTGCGTTAACAGAAACGTGGCTGAATGGAAGCATTACTGACTTGGAATTGTTTGACAATATTTTTCAAGTATTTAGAAGGGACAGATTCACTGACAATAGTTCTTCTGTCGGTGGCGGTGTCCTTTTAGCTGTACGGAATTGCTTTGTGAGTTCCCTTGTTGATATTCCCTGCTCATCTAACATAGAACTAATATGCGTTAAAGTTATACATTGTAACTCCAATGTATATGTGATAAATGCGTATGTTCTTCCGATGAGTAGTGCAGAGGTCTACGCAAGCCTTGCAGATTGCGTTGACTACGTTGTAAATAATTTATTATTGGGTGATTTTAATCTGCCTAACTTAAAATGGCATTCTTCTGACGATGATACATTTTATTGTGCATCAAATTCGAAGACCCGCCAAGAACATATATTTGTTGACAATATATGTTCTGACTTACAACAAGTTAGTTGTATTTATAATAGTCTGGAAAGACTTCTTGACCTGGTCTTTACTACTGACAGCATGCAACAATGTCATTGTTAAGAGGGCCTTTCATGCTGTGTCAACTGTTGAGGAATACCATCCACCATTGAGCATTTGGTATAAATCGGACAGAGAGAGTATAGTTAATTCGAGTTCGGAAGACAAAGTTTATGAATTCAATTTTAAAAAAGCTGACTTTTTGAGGTTGAATCATTTACTTCATAACAAACTTAATGTTCTTTTAGAGTATATAAATGGAAATAATCTTGATGATTCCATTAATTTTTTTTATATGGAACTCTTTGCTATGTTCTCTCAGTCTGTTCCATAAAAGCTCAAATATGCGAAAAATTCTTCGTACCCCTGGTATACAAAGGATTTAAAAACTCTTCGCAACAACAGGAATAAGGCATGGAAGAAATATGTCTGTAGCTTAGACTCAAATGACCTAGAAAACTACAAACGTTTGTTTCTGGAGTTTAAAAATAGCTCAGCTACATTGTATAGTGAATATTTAGACAATATTAAGCTGAGAATATTGTCTGATCCAAAAAAGTTTTGGGGATTCATAAACACAAAGAAGAAATCCGATGGATTCCCTTCATCTTTCAAAACTCCTGATGGGTTTACTGACGATCCCGTCAAAATTTGTGGCTTATTTGCAAAACTTTTTAAAGAGTCATTTTGCTCAGATTCTTTTGATCCTGATGAAGATTATTTTGAATATATGAATTCCGCACCCAAAGTCTCTTTGGGACCTATATCCTTTACATCAGAAGATATACTAAAGTATATTGGATCAATCGATGAGGATTTTGGTGCTGGAACTGATGGAGTTCCTGCCGCAGTGATAACTTAATGCGGTTCCGTTTTGTGTCAACCTCTATCTTTATTATTTAATAAATCTATTAACGAAGGCTATTTTCCACTTTTTTGGAAAAATTCATTTATTAGTCCAATTTATAAAAAAGGTTGCAGGAATGAAGTTATAAATTATAGGCCTATCGCTAAGCTTTCATCGACTCCCAAACTTTTTGAGCGAATGGTTTACGATCGCGTTAAGGTTCAATGTGGAGAAGTTTTAACGACTCGTCAGCATGGTTTTGTTAATGGCAGATCCACTGTGTCTAATCTTCTCGATTTTACAAAATTTTGCTTAAATTCGATTGAATCTGGTAATCAGGTCGACTGCATCTACACTGGCTTTAGTAAGGCATTTGATAAGCTTCCTCACAATCTAATTTTATTTAAGCTCACGTCTATAAGATTTCCACAATATTTTGTTAGCTGGATTAAATCGTATTTGTCAGAGCGATCTTATCAAATACGATTCAGAGGTGTGTTGTCTTCTGAGTTTATTGCGGAATCCGGTGTTCCTCAAGGTAGCCACCTTGGTCCACTTCTGTTTATTTTAGCAATTAATGATGTAACACACATCATAAAAAACTCTCATCTGCTTATTTATGCAGATGATATGAAAATATACAGAACAATAAGCTCACAAGACAGTTTGGCCCTACTCCAGTCTGATCTGAAATCTTTTGAGGTTTGGTGTTCTAAAAATAATATGTTTCTTAACCCAGATAAATACCAAACTATAACCTTTTTGCGTAAAAGAAACAATTTAATTATCAATTATCAAATTAAAGATACTGCCTTAAGTCGTGTGGATGTCGTGAAAGATCTCGGTGTATACATGGATTCTAAGCTATCGTTTAACATCCATATTGATTACATTTGTAAAAAATCATCTTCAATGCTTGGATTTATAAAACGCTGGGCCAAAGAGTTTAATAGTATGATTACAACTACAACGTTGTATTATGCAATTGTGCGTCCTCACTTAGAAACGCAAGTCAAGTTTGGTGCCCAAGTTACAATGTGCATGTTGATCGTATAGAAAGGGTCCAAAAACGTTTTGTTAGGTTTGCTCTAAGGGGCCTAAGTGGATTTGACAATTTAAACCTTCCTCCTTATGAGGATCGTTTAAAACTATGCAATCACTGAACAATTTAATTTATTTACCATTTAGTAGAACAAATTATATGTTAACTGCTCCATTAAACCGCATGAGTAACTTAGTTACCAATTGCAACTTTTTTGATGTTAACTTGTCAAAAGGTCAACTCAAGAGTAGATTAAAAACTATTGTGTAATTGCATGGTTATGTGTCTGCATGGGTAGTCGTGACGTCTTGTGTTGTCCTCGAGCCCAACCACTGTGTTGGTGGGTAAATTTTTCCCACATAAACTCATTTTGAACCACTATTACAAATATCGTTGAAAATTTCAAAGATTTTTGGGTTGTGGCTTTGAATGGATGAATGCTGAGAATGTGTGAAAAAGCTGTAGTAGCTAAACTCAATTGTTATGGCATGTTTAATAGAGCCATTAATTTCCGAAGAAAATTCGTTTTTTAGATTTCAAGCGCTGTGTGGGTCCATCAAATATATTTCGATCGGCCAAAAGTGGCTATGTTTTGTGTTTTTTTACATTAAATGGAACATTTTTTTTTAAAATCCATTTTATAAAAACGCTTTTTGGAAAATAACGTCACCTCTAATGTATATATCTATACTTCTATGCTCAATCAAGGGGGTAAATGCTGAACTGATTTTAATAATTCTTTAAGTATTCAATTGCTATAATAAGCGACCCTGGGTACTACTGGGTACTACTACTGGGTACTACGTTTTTGGTAAATCTTTTTATTTAATTATTTAAGAATTCATGCTTTTAATCCATGCTGGCATTGTATAAGCAGCACGAAATAACAGCAAACAATAGCTTAAGCTCTTTGTTGAATTAATTCCTGCTACAGTGTAACCATAAGCCCAATAAATAGAATTTATTTGAGTGCCACTCTTTTTATTTCAATATCTGCTGAGTTAAATAATCCAATAAATAGTTTGTATGCTCACTGTCGGCAACTGTACTAAAACTGGGCAATGTCCATCTACTAGAAAACTGGGATGGGCATTATGTAAGGGGGTGTGGCTCCGCCCATGCAATTAAAATTTGTATTATCGAATAGCTTTGAAAGTAAAAGTACCAGTATTTACATACAAACTCAAAATGGAGTTACTATTTGGTGATCTCGTGCTACTGGGAAACTGTAACGGGCAGTGGAAAATGACAGTGGTGTTAAACTAAGACTCTAAGAAAATTTTTGAATATACCTATTCTGTTCCCATATAGTTGCAGGGTGCAGCAACGCGCGCCGGGAAAAGGCTTGTGTATATATAAATAAAATAAATACATATGTTATAAATAAAAAAAAAATAGAAGATTATATTCATTTAAAATATTTTCTATAGAACAATATTGTAGCCCCTTCCGCCGGTTGTCTTAAAATATAAATAAAAATGAATGTACGTTTGTGTGTCCTGAATATATTTCTACAGTGTTCATCCGATCGCGATAAAACTTTGTATATAGAAGTTTTTTGGTACGAGGCTATCGTATGAGTTTTGGGGCTATGACATTAGGGCGGGTCAAATTTTTTATCGATCAAGCGTATAACAGAAACGCTATCCACGATGAACTCCGTGAAAACCCCCCCCCCCCCCCCAAGAAACCACAGGTCCAAAATCAATCCCAACATCGCGCATATTGAGGTCAAAATTTGTGTATGGATTTCATAGTTTTATATAAAAATACTGTAGAACAGTCCAAAAATGGCAGCGTATTTCATTGATTTTGGGCTTGTTGAAAAGGAAATTTTACCAGCTCTTCCAATTTGAATTTATTTGAAAAATATTTTGGCTTTTAAACCAAATTTTGCCAGCCTGATATTTAAAAATTGCCTAAAATGTAAAAATCATCGTAGAAACGTTTTGATAATTTTTAATTTTACATTTGAATTTTATCATTTTTACTATTTTATTACATTCTTCACATTTTAGTATTTAAAAAGTAAACAAAACTGGAGTTAATAACCTTAGCTATACGATACTGGGATTGACCTCAGACCCATGGCTTCCCGGGGAAACCCTCCAAGAACTCATCAGTGATCAACACAGACTACACCTCTGCCATACGCATTTTTGGTTTTTTCTCATTCGAACAAATTGACCCGCCCTAGTCTACATATTAAGATATGTAGGCATAAGGTAATATGTGTAGGCATATGTTGTGGCGTCCGTGGCGTAGTTGGTTAAAGTGCGTGGCTGCTATGTCAACGAACTTTGGAGACCCAGGTTCGAACCCCAGCATCGACAGAAAATTATTTTTATTAAAATAATTTTTCTGTACGGCCGCCACCTCTCTGCAGACAATGGCAAACCTCAGAGAGTAATCAAAATGCCATGTCGAGAACATTCCGTTCATCGCCGTTCGGAGTCGGCGTTAAGGCCTGACCAAAATAGACGAAACGAGACGATTGCAACTTGCCGAACGTTTGCAATCGTTATGTCCGTTTTGACATTTAACCCAAAATGAAACGAGTACCTCCAATCGTCTGAAACAAGAAGAAGACTGCTTTGCACAGCTGTTGTTGACGAGTTGAGACGCTAAAAGTTCGGTTGTTACGAAACAGAACGTCTCGTCGCAATGTTTCGTTCAGTTTCGATCAGTTACGTATGTGCATTTTGGGTTTTATCATTGGCTTCCATTTGTTCGAACTTACTCGTTATGTCTCGTTCTGTCTATTTTGGTCAGGCCTTTAAGCATGCAGGTCCGGTTCTCGGTCAATTGTGTACAAACTACATAACACGCACAACACAATTGATCATAAGAAGCTAGGTCAAAGTCCTATCAAGGGCTGAAATGGCCAGTTATTAATTAATTTATTAAGGCCATAAGGTAAAAAAGATAACTTACACAAATTAAACAAAAAAATTACATTTTCAGGTACATATTTGTATATGCAGGTATAAGGTTAAACAAAGAAATCTTATTAATGGCGTTGTCTTAAAAACTAACTTTTCTTACTTCAAGAGCTGCAAAATTTTAAATTACCTCATCGAAATCAATATTATTTGCAAGCTCGTTTTCAATGGATAAAATAGCAAGATCGGAAAGCCATGCCTGTTCCATGGAAGACCTTAACTAAGTCTTAATTAATTTTAACTTGGAAAAACTCCTTTCGCATGAAGCTACTGATACACAAATTGTTAGAAATAATTTCAATGCGACAAAATGGGACACATATTTATTAACGTAATGTATTTGTACAATGGACCATGAGCGTGGTGTCAGACTAAGGGTCTAATAAAAGCTTTGAATTACTTATTATTTTGCAATATACTTGCCGGGTGTAGCAATGCGCGCCGGGAATCGCTAGTTTTTTATAAAAATTTACAAGCAAAAAGGCTATGGGACTAAATCTATGGGACTCAACTAAAACAAGCCGTTTCGATAAATTTGCAAGAGTATTAAGTTTTTGAAAATTTGTATGGAAGGTATATTGAAAATAAAGTGTATCACTTTCATTTTTTAATCTCAAAATTATGTTTGCACATTAATAAACTGTGCGTTTGCTAGAAATTTAAATGCTGAGAAATTTTCTCTCTTTAAGGCCTAAAACCATTTAGTAAAAACTCTATATTTCTTTCCTTGTCATTTTTTATATTTTTCTAGCAATTGCTCTACCAGCATCCTTTTCCGGAAATGTATGTAGGTTTTTCAAAATTTCAACAGTGGTTTCTTTTTTTATATTTTTTCGGTAGTACTCGCACAATAATAAACAGGATGTTGTTGAGCATTTTCTCTCTTGCTCTGAAGTTTTGTTGTGAGCAAATGGCCTGGCGAACATTGTATGTAGTAGCCTTGTGTATTTCCTAGACAGCAACAACTTATCGATTTCCGTAGTTTTCCTTCCTAGTTATTTTCCCAAGTTATTTTCTGCAGGTGTTCAAGTGAAAGCAACTCTTGCTTTATCGCCATTTTGTTGCTTTATTATTTTGTTGGTATTTTTTTTTTTTTGCTCTTTTTTCTTTGCTCATTGCCATCTTCATATTTGATGATTTCTTGGAATAAATTTTCAATTTTCATCATAACGTACAAGTATGTCCTTAAGAAATGTCGGGTAGGAAACGGGCAGGCCTCCTTCCACTCAAAATATTTACATATAATTAAAATTTAAAATTAATTAGATTAATTTTTTTGTTCAGAGGATTATTAGGTGGCTAAATTTCTTAAGATAAATATGTTTATATTCTTAATTAAAACAGTCGGAATTTTTGACTTTGTTTTTTTTGGTATTTGGTATTTGTACTAGGAATTATTTTTGTGGCCATGATAGCGTAATTGGTGTGATGGTTTCACCTGTCCAGTAATGCTGTCTAGTGGACGTATAATGCTTAAAATACTTTTAATAGATTTCTGTGATAGTATTCAGGAGTATATAAAATAACTAGATTTTCGAAGGATGTCCAGATTCACATCAAATAACAGCAATATTTAGAAAATAAGAATGCATTGCGTAGGTTGCCTTTTAAGTTTTGAGCCAAACAATTAAAAAACACTGGTTAATCAGTGAAGATGCTTTTTGTTTTTTAAAGTATTCTCCAAGATGATCAATACAATTTTCCATTCGTTTGAACCAATTTTCGAAACAGTTTTGCCACTTAAGAGTTGGTACCTCCGAAGCCAGTTTTTTTTAAGGTCTAATAGCCTGTATGGGCGTAGAAATACGCTCGCCACGTATTTTTTTTTTTGTGTCAGCCGTGGCGCAGTGGGTAGAGTGCGTGACCCATACGCCTTAGAACCCTGGTTCAATTCCATCTGACACAGAAAGTTTTTTTCAATTGAATTAATTTATTGCGAGCGTAGCGAGCAAGCTCCCATGGAACAACTTGCATGAAGAATGTTTAAAGGAACAGAACTCTGAAATGGGTTGACCGATTTTAATATTTCTTTTTCTAAACTGTTCTACTTGTCTTAAATTAGGTGCGGACGAAGCCCGAATTTGGAAATTCTGTTTAGTTTAGAAATTTATTGAAAAAAATATTTCCATATCTTTTTTTGCTTGATACATATTCGTTTAATTCAGTTTGTTGCTTGCCTGCTTCTGTATGTATCCGTCGTTCGCTTCGATCGCTCGCTATAAATAACCGAACAGCATGGAACAACAACAACAACAACAACAACAACAAAAACATTAAGGCGAATGTTGTTCGCTGCAACAGCTGTTTATTACTAACTAAAATAAATAACTGCTATGCTGAAGTTTGTAAATGGATTCAAATACATTAAAATTAAATTGTTTGATGTTTTTATTTGCATGTGTTCGTAAATCCTGTAAAATAAAAGAAATTTGCAATTTTTTTAATTTTTCATTATTGGGTGACTGGTAGGCTTATTAGCTTTCATTGCTTCCACTAAGAATGTGCTGATTTTAACACCAACCCATAAAGCCATTATCAGATTCTATCAATTCATGACTATAACTTATGGAGTTTTCGTTTCGTTTAGGGTTGAGTAGAAGGAACACTTGAAAAATGTTGCACTGTGGTAGGGCAACATTTTTTTGTAGAAACGAAAACACCAATAGATTTAAATTCAAATAATTAACAAAAAAATAACAGTTTTAATAAAATGAATTTTTTCGACAATATTTAGAAATATTTCTAAGCCTCCATTCCTATCCATGTTCCGATCAATATCACGATATTCTTATTTGTAGGTCCTAGGATCTAGGATATTGTGATATTGATCGCGACATGGATTGAAATATAGACTTAGAAATGTTTCTACATATTGTCAACATTTAGTTCATTAAAACTTCACTAGACGGTTTCGTATATTCAGAAGCATCAAGAGGGAGCACTCAGCATTTGAATAGAGATGAAAGTCGAGTCTTGGTTTTTGTTCACATTGCTTTAAACAACAATTTAACACAACAATTAGCAATACTAAATTAAATAAGGAAAGTGTTCGTGATGAACCAGATAATGAGGCAAATTGGACAGAACAACAAACTTTCAGGAAATGTTCATTAAGAGTATCATTAGAAGAACTGTCTACAAATCGAATTTTTAATGAACAATCAGCGTTCATCTTTTTTTTTACACTGGACCCCCGGTAATCCGGCCCCTGACTAATTCGGTACCCCCTGTAATCCAATATGTCTATTATTATTGAATATTTTTTTGACAATCTTCGCTAATGTAAATAATGCATTACTGAACAGGTTACTTACTTGTAAAGGGTGTTTTTTTAGGGGTTTGTTTTTCGAATAGAGATTTGTGGTCAAATCTGGCAACTCTAATGTCATTTATGTTCAGTTTGGTTTGCCATTTCATCATGAACAGGTTGACAAAAGAACAACGCTTGCAAATGGGCCGAAAATGAGATTGATCTCGATGCTGATTTTCATCGCAAAATTTTGTTCAGTGATGAGGCTCATTTTTGGTTGAATGGCTACGTCAACAAGCAAAATTGCCGCATTTGGAGTGAAGAGAATCCACATGAGATCCTTGAGACGCCATTACATCCACAAAAACTGACTGTTTGGTGTGCTCTATGGGCTGGTGGAGTCATTGGGCCATACTTCTTCAGTTACCGTTAATGGAAACCGGTATAGAGCCATGATAACCGACTATTTTGTTCCCGAATTGGATGGCATGAATGTGGATGAGTTGTGGTTCCAACAAGACGGCGCTACATGCCACACAGCGCACGTCACAATCGATTTATTGAAGGAAACATTCGATGAGCGCATAATTTCGCGGAATGGACCTGTCAATTGGCCACCAAGATCGTGTGATTTGACACCATTGGATTATTTTCTTTGGGGATATGTGAAGTCGCTCGTCTACGCCAACAAACCAGAAACGTTAGGGGACTTGGAGGCCAACATTCGTGGCGTTATTGCCGACATACCTGAAGTTGAAAATTGGACCTGTAGAATTGGCTTTATTCGAGCCAGCCGCGGCGGCCACATGCCCGAAATCATATTTAAACATTAATGGCATAAAATTATCCTTCCAATAAAGCCAAATTGATGGACATTAAAACGATTTTCTTGTGTTTTATTTCAATTCAAGTTCTATACCTCTAAAAAAAACACCCTTTACTTGTATTGATTGATATATATTATGATTTTATTCATAATTTTTGATTATTTTAGTATGTACATTTATTTGTACACAATTATTTCCTAATGTAAAGTTATTATTTTTTGTAAGTTCTATAGCATTAATAACGTCAATTATATAATAAAACGTAAGCTTTCTATTGTATTGTTTAATTTACTTAATTTGACACACATAATGGAGTATGATTTGTACTTCAGAGTATAACATACATAACCTTATCATTTTTTTTAAGCTTTGAACCAATGTTTTTAGGTGTAATACCTATTCAGTCAAGTCTGCTTTGGTTCGAAATGGGGTGGTAGATTAGTGTGAGCGAAGGGGCAATCAATTCAATTCAAGTAATAAGGCAATCTCATTCACAAACTACGACTCCAAGTCGTAAATATTGAGTTTGAGAATATGAGTTTTCAATTTCAGCTGATTACTTAATGAAAGAAAATTGCAAACGCGAAAGGTCAAAGCGTAGGATCATGGCCTAGCTGGGATTCAAACCCGGACCTCTGGGGTGGCAGTTGATCACGTTTGACGCACATTTACCGCATTTGTGACATCAATGTTACCATTTGTGACTTTGTGGCCAAATTGTATGTAAACGCTACATTTTGTTTGAGATCTGGTAATTTTATTGCCAAAAAGTAGAATCCTCATTTCATTGAAATAACAAAACCTATTTAATATCTTTGCTTATATAGTTTTTAGAAAAATCTATTGGAGCTAGCAACTCAACTAAATTGCCTCCACAACGTACCAATTTATGTGGCTAGCTAGCAAACGCGTAAGTGTTTGCTAAGCGACTGCTACGACCTAGTTTATTTATTTTTATGTATTTTTTCCTAATGCGAGGGAAAAAGAAGTAGTTATTGGGTGCTAAGTCGCGACTGTAAGGCAAATGACAAATCAACTCCACATTTTTAGTGTTCCAAAACTCTTTTGTTTGAGCTGATGTGTGGGTACTAGAGAACTGCAGCAAGTAGTTATAAACAGAGTTGACTCAAGTATTCACGCATTCATTTGGCTTCAACTTCATATATGTAACAGAAATGTAATATCGTTGCATGGAATTATTACTCACTCAGAATTTGTTTTACGAAAGCATAGAAATGTTATTACGCCTTACAACTAAAATACGAAAAAAATCTTATCGTCATAATTTCAAGATGCCAACCACATAATGCAGTAAAAATGCTGCAGCCATGAAAAAAACGTTGCAAGGAATTTTAATACAGTGACTACTAGCGTAACGGTTAATTTTAAGGAACGAAAATGAAGGTGAGGTTTTCGAGCATATGATAAAAATAAAAAAAAAAATTGACGATGTCATGTAATGTGACGCATATGCATCACTTTTTCTGTATTAATTGAATACTGCTAAGGCAAAGGAAAAGCACAACCAATGAACAAACAAATAAAAACAAGCAAAGGCAATAACACCAACGACAACATCAACATCAACATCAACATCAACATCAACATCAACATCAACATCAACATCAACATCAACAACAACATCAACATCAACATCAACATCAACATCAACATCAACATCAACATCAACATCAACATCAACATCAACATCAACATCAACATCAACATCAACATCAACATCAACATCAACATGAACATCAACATCAACATCAACATCAACATCAACATCAAAATCAACATCAACATCAACATCAACATCAACATCAACATCAACATCAACATCAACATCAACATCAACATCAACATCAACATCAACATCTACATCAACATCAACATCAACATCAACATCAACATCTACATCAACATCAACATCAACATCAACATCAACATCAACATCAACATCAACATCAACATCAACATCAACATCAACATCAACACCAACATCAACATTAACATCAACATCAACATCAGCATCAGCATCACCATCAACATCAACATCAACATCAACATCAACATCAACATCAACATCAACATCAACATCAACATCAACATCAACATCAACGTGTGTCCACGACACAGCCAACTTTTTTTTTATTTTTTGAAAATCACGAACGTCTAGTCTGCGTTTGATTTTGTTATTGTAACTTATCTCATTTCTAAAATGGATTTAAGTTGTGTGGTAGTTGCCACGCCCATTTGTACAAAGTTTCTGAAATGCTTTTTTTTACTTTCCTATACCTTAAACATCGAAAACTATCAAAAAATCCACAAAATAATTTTTTTCCGTCTAACTTGTATGAATCGCATCACTGTGTGACGTCCAGACGTCATTTTGTCAATTTTGTTTTTTTTTTTTTTTGTCAAAAATCGAAAGAGTTAATATTTACGCCCTATCATTATTTTTGTCATAGCACCTATACTCAACGAATAATAATTCCATGCAACTTCGATGCATTTTGAAAAAATTCCTTTTTCAACTTTATTGAAAATTGCGCACGGAAAACGTAACGTTGACACGACAAAAACAAAAAATTAAGGGTATTCACGATCTGGCGCACTTACCTGTATACCTGTATACAAGCGCAGAATTGCAGTTTACAACAGCAAAATACACGTACATCAAAAAAAAAAAACTGCAAATCTACAAACCCGCATTTCTGCACAGCAAAGTGCACAAGAACTTTAATACCCCTATTATATAAGATCTATTCAATATCTTTCAAATGAATCAAAGTGTGAAAATTTGAAAAAGTTTTTAATAGAACTAGACCGAACCAGACCTATACAATTTGATTTAAATTTATTTTGAGAAGTCATTTTATTATTAGCATATTTTTTTTGTTTTTGTTTTGCATTTTATAAATACTTAAAATAACATAGCGTGTAAGAATACAACTGTACATTGGCCTATAAAACCTTAATGTGTTGGAGCATTTCATACCAAATAAATAAATACTTTGAATGCTCTTGTGGAAGGTTTGTTAATGGGTGGCTTTGAATATTTTAGACATTTAATGCTGCACCGCAGGGCCAAGTTTTTTTTTTGTTTTCACAAAAGTTTTAGCAGAATTTATAGCCAGTGGTTATTTATAAGATCTTATTAAATAAGTTTCAATCTAAGCCCACACTAAGAATGTTTGCCACCAGCACAACCAACCACTTCTCACTTTCAAGTTTCTTTTGTTCCTCAACTAGCCTGAAGTCTTTTATGCAGTTAGTTTGGTTTTTGTGTTTATTTTATTTTGTTTTTTTCTTTATCGCAATGTTATCCCAACATAAATTTCATTGTCCAAGATACTTTATATAAATTAATCGAGCACAACAGCTCAAGTGTTTGCAGATACTCTGCAAGAGAAAAAAAAGAGTTATTTTAGTTTATTATCTTTATACAAAGGCGCGAGCTCATCTTCTGACAAGCGCCCACTTTACAGCTCAGCTTGAAGAAAACTTTTTCAAGAAGCATTTAATATCATCTTCATCATTTGCATACTCACAGTCAAGATAGTACTTAATTTTGTTTTGTGCTATAGATAAATTAGAAAAAAGGTTTAGCATTTCCACAAAATTCTAGAAAAAATGCTACTGGATGCTATAGCGTACATGTTACAATGATATTATGGGGTAGTATAGAGTTGAAAATAAGGCAAAATATACCCAAATGATATTTATGGCAGCTATTAAAGAAAAGTGCAATTTTTCAAGCAGTTTGTCGGTGGACACTTCAATATTTTTAAATGCTTTTAAATCGGAAGCGATTTCTTTGGAGCATTAAATGATAAAAATAAAAAAAGTAAAGAGAAGGTCACAAATTTTAAAACACACCAATAGAACAGCTTTAGATCTTAGGGCATAGTTGGAAATTTATGAATGTTATTTTTTTCAAGGAAATGTTTTTTTTTTAAATGTTGGTAACCTTTCTTATTCACTGGTCACCTATATTTATGATAAGAAAACACGGAGAAAATTATTAAACTTGAATCAAGCAATTTATTGGATCAAATTTTTTTTGTGTTAATTTTGGACTAATCACGGTATGTTTAAGGAAAAGTTTGCAGGAATAATTGAAACTCATCTTAAATTTTTCTGTATGTTGGCAAAAATAACGAGTGTCACTTTACTATCGTTCGCATACCTTTGGTCATATATGAATGAACATTGAGCGAGCATAAAAAGGAGTTGGCTGTGTCGTGGACACACCCGTTTGTTTTGACGTGACAACGTTTTCTTTGTTATCAAACTTGTTATCAAACTTCATCCTTGTCATTATTCTTATATTTGTCCTAATAATTATCCTTATCCTTGTCCAAACTTTGTTTTTACGCAATCCAAAAAATCTGACCCATTCCTTGATTGAATTCCTTTCCTTATCCTTGTCGCACATATTTTTCTAATCTTTGTCCTAAATGTTGTCCTTATCGTGTCGAAATCATTGTTCTATTTCTTATTCCAATCTATGTCCTCATCCTTTCCTCAATCTTGACCTAAATATGGCTTTAAGTGTGTCTAAATCTTTATCGTAATCCTTATTGGAGTCCTCTTCTCAATTCTTGTCTGAATCCTTGTAATTTTTCTTGCTCTAATCTATGTCCAAATAATCGCAAAATGGTAAAATCTAAGACGAAAAATCTCTCATTTTTGTATGAAAAAATAAATGCACAAAATGCTTCAGTAGCTGCTTATGTTGTTGTTGTTACCTATGTGGAACCGAAGTCACGAATGCAACATCGTGCCGTTTGTTGTAGCGAATCGTTTTGCGAATATTTCTCAGTAGCTGCTTGTGTTGTTTTTGTTATTAATATGTATATAAAATTTACATGTATACATACATATCAGTTGCTTTCTTTTTTAACGTAGACTTACGTCATTCTCGGAGTTAAGTAGGGTGGTTGATTGCGATCAGCAAACAATGTTTATGCCAGACTTTGATCCTTTGGATTGCTCAAAGTACTGATCATAGAATATTGATTTAACCACTGTTGCTCTGTAAAAAAAAAACAGAAATCGGCATATTAATGTTTCTTTTTGGTTGCTTTAAGATTTAAACAGTTAGGTTGAAAAGTTCGTGGGATGACACATAGATGGCGTTACGAGCATTAAATCCAATTGGCAGTTAGTGTAAATCTTCAAACGAAACGTGTATAATTTTGACAGCTGTCTCACTGTTTGGCAGTTGAGATTGTGACTGGAGCAACATTGTGAGTGAAGCAAGTTGTGTTATTGTAAAAAAAAAAAAATTAATACAAAAGAATTTTACTTTTTAATGAAGCGAATCGTAATCGTAAAAAAAATACTGTTGAAGCAAAGCTTGACTTAATAAACATCTGCACCAGGAAAATCAACCGTTGAGAAGTTGATATGGGGGGCCTAAATGAACACCAAAGACGTTACACGCAGTGGATGCCCGAACGAGGCTTTTACGGACGAAAACATAAAAAAAGTTCACAAAAGAATTAAAGAGGATGTAAACTGAAGTTAATCGAGATCGCTGAGACTCTCAAAATATCAAAAGAGCGTATTGGACATTTCATGCGTGAATATTTGGAAATACGAAAGCTGTGTGCAAAGTGGATGCCGCGTGAGCTCACAATCGATCAAAAGCATCAACTTTTCGTTGATTCGTTTCTTGATCGCAATGTTTAGCGATATTCAACCGTAATAATAACGAACTCTTCTGTCGATATGTGACAATGGATTAAACATGGCCCCATTACTACACATCAGAGTACAATCGACAGTCAGCTGAGTGGAATGCACGCGATGAACCGAATCCAAAGTGTGGAAAGACACAACAGTCAACTGGCAAGGTTATGGCAACAGTATTCTGCGATGCGCATGGTATAATATGCATTGATTACCTTGAAAATGGCCGTATAATCAACAGTGATTATTACAAATACCCCTTTTACGTTGGTCAAGACATGAATTCAATTCTTTGCTATTCCCTTTTAAACTTACCCTCTCTCACGTTGATGTCCGCGTCTTTCATCAACAAACTCACACACTTGATTTCAAGTCTTGACCAATGTAACCTGTCTTGCTGTTGAAACCTTTGAAGGATGAAATCATAAAAAAACGGCCCCATTTCAAGAAGAAAAAAGTGCTGTTCCATCAAGATAATGCACCATTTCACAAGTTTATGAAAACGACAATAAAATTGCATAAATTAAGCTCCGCAGTGACTTTTCGCTGGAAAGAAATTCAGAACAAATAGCATGATCAAACCGAGCATTTTATTAAGTAAAATCAATTTAATGAAGTTAAATCGAAAAACGAGTTCTGAAATTTAGTTCTAATGCAGTCATATGCGTGCAATTGTTTCTTGAAATTTAAAGCACAAAATGATTTAACACGTTTCAAAACTCGTTATATCACTGGTGTGTGTTCTTGCTAACGTCAGAAAAGCTTTTTTGTCTTTGGAACATACCCAAATCGGAAAGAGCTTTTTAATTTAAAGCTCTTAATGTAATTCTTAATGTAAGCAAACTAATTCTTTGATAAATATTTGAATTTTTTGGAATTATTTTTTTAACACATATATTTATATTTTTTAAAAAACAATTTTTTATTTCTTTCAAAATATAAACAAATAAACTGACATTTTGAAACTAGTTTAAGCAGTATGAACGATCGTATTAAAAATAAAGCTTTTGAGTTTTGGAGTTTTAAGTAACGCGTTAAATGAATTCGGTTTGAACATGCTTTAATGAAGAAGTAATCGCTGAAACTGATGCCTTTTTGAGACTAGAGAGAAATCGTTCGTAATGGCATCGAAAAATTGCATGACCACTATAATCGTTGTATCGCCTTCGAAGGCAGCTATGTTGAATACAATAAAATCGAATTTTGCCAAAAAAAAAGTGTTTTAATATGTAAGCCCAACTGATATTGGTGCGCATATTGCTATCTTTGTTCTAAAAATTTACGAGCTTACAACAATTTATAATTTAAAAGCTCAATGCTGCCAGAATATCGAATGAACAACACATGTTTGTTTTTTTCGTTTTCGAATTAGAAAACAATTGTGAAAGAGCATTGTTTTTGAAGTGAAACTTCTTTAGCCGCGATGGAGAGTAAAACCGATGAATCGATTCGCCGATGAAACACTTCGCCGTGAAACACTTCGCCATTTTTTTCACATAGAGTTACGCAGAATAAAATAATTATAATATAAGGCCCGTGTCATATTTATAAGGTCACATGATATTTTTAAAAATATGGAGTGTATAAATATTTTTTTATATATATAAATTGAGCATGGAATTATTACTAATCTTATTTACAGCATGAAAAAAAGGATGAATGATGTTTTGCTCAAGGACGGCAACTTAATTGGTTGAATTTTTGATATTTTTGTTCTTGATTATGTTTAAAAAAAATTTTATAGAAATACAAATTTTATTTCGACCTTATAAATATTAAACAAGAGCGTTTATTGTTTATTAAGATAAAGTGAATACCGTTAGATTATAAATACACATTTGTACTCTGTTTTATTTGAACACATGCAGAGAACATTTTAGTAAAACAGTAGTGTAAAAAATAGTCATCCACTTCATATTTTTTAAAAATATCATAATAAGGGCCTTAGTATGGACACAGTAGCTTTTCAACTGCATGGTTCATACATTGAATAATTATAATATTGCCAAAAAAATTCGGTGCATATGATGCATGTCTTTGATATTCATATTAAAACATCTTCCTTAAACAAAAAGACAAACACTGACTGCTGCTAAGTAACAGAGTTGCAAT
Organism: Pherbina coryleti; assembly: GCA_943735915.1. Classification (NCBI taxonomy): domain Eukaryota; kingdom Metazoa; phylum Arthropoda; class Insecta; order Diptera; family Sciomyzidae; genus Pherbina; species Pherbina coryleti. Next base: position 156,239,350 of record OX030948.1, read on the forward strand.
GTACAACATTTAAAAGTACAGTGATGTGCGATGAAATAGAGCCAGTACTATAAAAATTATTTAAATCAAAAAATCTTTAGAAACTTTGCATTTTTAGTGTTTTCTTTTAATAGATAAAAAGGAACAATTAATTTAATTAATATTTGTACACTAATTAATTAAGTTACGTGTGACACATAAACGAAAAAATTTAAAATTCAATGATATGTCCTCTTTCGGCTGTGAATTAAAATAGAGCCAGAAATAGTTACTTGATTTTAGCAATGAGTTGTGATTAGAAAATTTGAAATTTCATGATATAATTAATAGAAATTATTGATTTATAATTATTTCTAACTCAATATTTGGTGGAGTATCCATTATTTCTGCTAACTGCTGAGCAACGCATAGGCATCGAATCCACTAGTTTTTGGCACTTAGTAACTGGAATTTTCTCCCATGTGTCCTTGATTAACCTTAAAAGATAATCTTTATTGATTGGATGTTTGTCTCTAAGAGACACTTTAACATCTCGCCATAAATTTTCGAAAGGATTTAGGTCTGGCGACTGTGGCGGCCAGCTTAAAACTTCGATGTAGTTTTGTCTAAACGATTTGTTTCCCGCTTTGGTTTGTGTTTCGGGTCGTTATCCTGCTGAAACACATATCGAAGCGGCATATTAAGTCCTGGTGTATTTTAAAGCATCCATCTTTTCCTCGAAGCGAAATAAGGGACATGGGCCATTTTATGAGAAACACCCTAAAACCATTATACTCCCACCGCCATTTTTAACAGGTTTTTATAGTATGTTGTGGGAGGAATTCTGTATTAAGGGGTCTTCTCATAGAAAGGCTGCCTCGGTCTGAGTTAAATAAATTAACTTTGGTTCCATCTGACCAAAGAATGTTTCACCATTTGCTCGTTGGCCAATCAGCATAATTCTTTGCGAACTGTGGTGGTAATAGGTGGTAATAGTGACTTTTAAGGGTACACTACACTAGTAAGACTATATTAAAGAGTAAATCAATTTAGCATTTAAAAATCAACTTTTTTGGGTTAAAGTTTCATTTCTACCGTGCGTTGTGGCCACACACAAATTTTTTTTTGAGGTAGAATACGTCATTCTCAGAGGTAAGTAGGGTGGTTGACAGTGATCAGGTGTCGGTATTTATATCACTTTTTGAGCCTTTGGTGGGCCTAAAGTACTGATCGTACAATGTTGATGTTAGCACTTGTTGGTCTGCTTGATCCTCAATGCGACAAAAATTCATGTTAGAACTCTCTAACTTATATAAATTTTGCACAATTACATGAAATATAAAGCCAACATTTGATGTTTTTGTTTGCTTAGACTTGCAACCTTTTTATCGACAGTTTTCGGTTTTATCGACAAAAGCATAAAATTTGTATGGGAGCCCCCCTAAGGAGTGGTCGGAGGGTAAAGGTGTCAAAGACAAAAATGTTGCTTTTACAAAAGTAATGGGGGTCGGTCATACTTATTAACCCATTCCGGCACTCTCTTAAAGGTCATATGCTCAGGTGTATGGAATAAATAAACAAAACCCATAAAATTTGTATGGGAGCCCCCATAAGGAGTGGTCGGAGGAAATAGGTGTTAAAAGCAAAAATTTTCCTTTTGAAAAAGTAATGGGGGTCAGTGATATATATTAACCCTTTCCGGCACAAACACAATAAAATTTGTATGGGAGCCCCCTAAGGAGCGGTCGGAGGAAATAGGTGTCAAAGGCAAAAATGTTCCTTTTGCAAAAGTAATGGGGGTCGGCCACATATATTAACCCTCTCCGGCACTCTTTTAAAGGTGATATGCTCAGGTGTATGGAATAAATATTTTGCTAAATATTTTTTAAAAAAGATGTCATCAAAAGCGAATTGAATAATTCTACGTCTTGTGTTACTTCTATTGAAATTGATATAATGACTTACATATTTTAATAATCATAATGGTACCCTAAGTAAAATCCTGGCTACGGGCCTGCGATAGTCTAATCTTACGAAGTCAGAAAGCTAAGGTCAATGCCACGCTTTGAACGGAACTTTACTCATAATTGAAAAAGTAGGGTAATTATTATAAAACAACTTACACATTATCTGATTAACAAATATATCGCATAAACATCATTTCATCTAATTTATTTCTGTAACGATTTTAAGAAAAGAAAAACTGATCTACCTTTTGGGTGCTTATTTGGAAGACATGAGTGGTAGATTTAGGGCGATTATTGATTTAAACCTAAAAATCGCACAAGAGTCAAAAGAGGGAAGGGAATATTGTTTCCAAACCCAGTTAATTTATTCCTTCTCAACAAATTCCAACCTAAAATAAGGTATTTTTCTGGCCTTCACTTGATGACGGTCTATGCCAGCATGACTTTTGATTATTTACCTATTACCAGAATAATCTAACCTCTTTATATGCAAGTTCAAGCTATTTTAAATCTTTTGCCAAAGAACTTGCTTGGCCACTCAAGCATGTTTTTTTCATTTTTAAAAATCCCTACCACAACAAACATAACAATAACTACTCTCCAAACTCAAACTACAAACGGATACATAAATTGCGCCCAAATGGCACCCCCCATTTGCCATTATCATCCACTTGGTGCCTTCCACTTTGAAAACGTTTTCTTTTTTTAACCAACTACATTTAAGGCTTTAATCAATGTTATCAAAATAGCCCCATTTATTGGGTCAGTAAGCGTTTGAGTGTCAAACTTTACGCTACTTTCTATGGGGATGTCGGCGTTTGCACACTTCCTACCACAGAAAAAAATCCACACAAATGCTTATTTATATCTGTGCTTATGGGCGTGGAGGCAGGAAGTTCTTAAGGATAAACCGAAGAAGAGCTCTTTTATGGTTTAAAGTGGCACAGACACAACTCGATATGTTAATAAGATGAGTTAATAAAATTGTTGATTATGTTTGTATATATTCCATAAAATCCCATTGAACTCACAAAGACATAAACATATTTTACTGATAAATTTGAAATCGTTTAAGCTTCCTGTCTGAAGCTGTGTTGTATTTAAGGTTTTGAAGGACTTTGCTTTTTAGCATGGCAAAGAAAATATTTTAATTCAATTATAATTTATAAAATAATATAAAATATTTTTGAATTAAGAGTCTGTAGTTATTTCAAAGATTTTCTCTATTTCCTTCACAGACTGTCGGATTGCAAAGACCAAAGCGTATCTTGCTAAATTGTATTTATAAGAGGCGCAAGACTTAGGACAGACATTATGTTTCTTTGTGTCCATGTAAAATAATATTTTTATGAGCAGACAACAAATCATCTTTATTGCTTGAGCATTTTTTGAAAAAAAAAAAAAAAAATAATTCGAAAAGAAGAATGATAAAACTTCTATCTATGGCATGAAATTATTTATGCATGAAGTAAAAACTGAAATATAAAAATTTTCTTTATGTCTCAACTCGATTTAAATATAAAGACGAGCATAGATTTTTTTTAGGATTTAAAGAATATTAAAGAAGAGATAGAAAGACATTTACTCCATTGAAATCATTATGTTTGTCAACATTTGCTTTGAATTTGCATAGGAATAAAATCTGTTATAAAAGCACAAATAAATGATGCCATGGACCTTTAACAATAGAAGAAAAGAGGTTTATTGTTATCTTGATTTAAAACGTATGTGTTTTTCTGTAAGTTTTTAATCTATCTACCGAACTATTGATTTGAAGAAGGATATATTAAATCGAATGGCCTGAATTTAAAAATTATTTCATAAAAACATTGACAAGCAAAACTAAGTCAGATTGTGTCAAATCACCAAATGCAATAGAACACAACAAAACGATAGAATTTGACCAACTAAAAGGAGCATCAAGGATGTGAGGACAACGAAAGAGCAACGAATTATCTTTCCAATATGGAGTCATTTTAGGGCATTTAATTGAGCAATAGCGGGTAAAATTAAGGCATATCTTAGAAGATGTTTTCTACAAAAGCTTATTATATAAAAAAGATACAGTAGTTTCGACTATGTCGTAACACAAGACGAAGAATTATTCAATTCGCTTTTGATGACATCTTTTTTAAAAAATATTTAGCAAAATATTTATTCCATACACCTGAGCATATGACCTTTAAGAGAGTGCCGGAGAGGGTTAATATGTATGACCGACCCCCATTACTTTTGCAAAGGGAATATTTTTGCCTTTGACACCTATTCCCTTCGACCACTCCTTAGGGGGGCTCCCTTACAAATTTTATAGTTTTTGTTTATTTATTCCATACACCTGAGCATATGACCTTTGAAAGAGTGCCGGAAAGGGTTAATATGTATAACTGACCCCCATTACTTTTGCAAAAGGAACATTTTTGCGCACCTTATCCCTCCGACAACTCCTTAGGGGGGCTCCCATACAAATTTTATGGTTTTTGTTTATTTATTCCATACACCTGAGCATATGACCTTTAAGAGAGTGCGGGAGAGGGTTAATATGTATGACCGACCCCAAATACTTTTGCAAAAGGAACATTTTTTCTTTTGACACCTATTCCCTCCGACCACTCCTTAGGGGGACTCCCATACAAATTTTATGGTTTTTGTATATTTATTCCATACACCTGAGCATATGACCTTTAAAAGAGCGCCGGAAAGGGTTAATATGTATCACCAACCCCAATTACTTTTGCAAAAGGAACATTTTTTCGTTTGACACCTATTCCCTCCGACCACTCCTTAGGGGGGCTCCCATACAAATTTTATGGTTTTGTCGATAAAACCGGAAACTGTCGATAAATAGGTAGCAAACTTAAGCAAACAAAAACATCAAATGTTGGCTTTATATTTCATGTAATTGCTCAAACTGTGGCGTCCGTGGCGTAGTTGGTTAAAGTGCGTGGCCGCTATGTCAACGAACCTGGAAACCCGGGTTCGAATCCCAGCAGCGACAGAAAATTATTTGAATTAAAATGATATTTCTGTACGGCCGCCCCCTCTCTGCAGACAATGGCAAACCTCAGAGAGTAATCAAAATGCCATGCAAAGCTTCTTGAGAATAAGAACATTCCGTTCATCGCCGTTCGGAGTCGGCGTTAAGCATGTAGGTCCATTTCTCGGTCAAGTGAGTACAAACTTAATAACACGCACAACACAATTGATCATAAGGAAGCTAGGTCCAAGTCCTTTCAAGGGCTGAAATGGCCAGTTATTTATTTATTTTATAATTGCTCAAAAGCCTTGCACCAAAGGCTCAAATTGTGACCTAAATACCGACACCTGATCACTATCAACCACCCTACTTACATCTGAGAATGACGTATTCTACGTCAAAAATTCTGTTTTCAAAAAAAGTTTGCCTAAAACCTCCCTTAAACTATTTGTAGTTTTATGAAGGGCTTCATTGCGGAAAAGGTTAGGATCTAAGAAATTTCCGTTCCACTGGAATGATTACAATGGAAAGAGGCAAGCAAAGAAATTTTTAACTCTCCGTAAGAGTAGAGCTAAAGGAAAAAATGGTGGCTGCATCGCGAACCCACCCGAAGGTTTTGACGTGACAGCGTATCTTTTTGCTTGCCCTTATACTTGTCCCTTCACTTTCATTCATTCCCAAACTTGTCCTCATCTTTATCCTTATTCTTTAATCTATACTAAAAGTTGCCCTCCTTCTTGTTCAAACTCTTCATTTAATACATTCTCTTATTCCTGACCTTATCCTTGTTTGTATCCCTTTCCTTCCTAATGCGTGTACCGTTGCTTTTACCAATCTCTTTAGTGGCTCGCGATGTAGAGACTCGTTTACGAACTCGCTCTCGTGTCTCACATACAGTGTTGTCATATTGTAAAAAAAAAACTTTAATTTCCAGAAAAAAAAACTGGGTTTTGGTGAAAAAACTTGATATTAAAAATTAACTAAAACATGTATTTTTAAAATGTGTGCTTTAATGTGTGCTTTTTGGCAATTCGCTTTGTTCTCTCGTTGTCCCGCTCTTTTGGCCACTTCATTTCTCAAGAAAATGCGGAAGACTTGATCGTCAACTCTGAATGTATTACTATGTTTCTATGGCGAGTTAACTCGGGGTTACGGTTTTCGTCGAGTTAAGAAAATGGCGTTGCTAACTCGATAGTGTTTCCATGCACAGCATCGAGTCGAGTTGAACTTTTCGATTTCACTAAATGGCAGCATTCACTTTGACAGATAGAACCCAGTTAAATCTTACAAGTTTCGTGGAGTTTCGTGGAGTTTCGTGGATTTAACTAAACTCAACTCAACTCGCGTGTCCATAGCGAGTTAACCCCGAGTAATCACCGAGTTAACTCGCCATGGAAACATAGTTTATGTAAACTGAAGCGTCAAGTTTAAAAAGGAATGCCAAAAATTGACCGCCAAGGCTCGACGAAGGGAAACCGAGACAAAAGAACAGAAACAATGACAGCAACAATAATAGCAACAGCGCTGCCATAAAAATAAACTTTGAAAAGGAGTGAAAATTAGTAGTAGCAGCTTCAAATGATACTTACGTTTTTGTAGTAACATACAATTTAGTTTATCTATTTGATTCATAGATTCACTAAAATAGAAAGCATCGTTTAAATCGTTAAAACTTGAAAAACTTGGTAAAATAAAATAAAACTTTATTTTTTTAGGGAAAAACTTGAAAACTTTCTAGCCTCTCAAAAAACTGGCAAACAAGTTTTATCTGCCCACATGGCAACACTGCTCACATATATAAACGCCGACAAGAAGTTATTTCGATCAGTAGGCGCTGAGACGTCATGCTATGAAGTCCACGCTGCATGATGCTTTGAATTTGATTGTTATGCACCGAAAAAAATAGATGGGCAAATAAATAAGAATTTACTGAATAAAGTAAACACTGACTTCTATGTAATATTTTTGGATCGAAGACTTGTTTTATTTGTTTTTTTTTGTGTTCTTTGTTTTTGTTAGATATGAATTTAAAAAAAATTTTGTTTTTTACTAAAAATTTCGTTATTAATAATTTTAGTTGATTTATTTAGATGTACATTTTTAAATCAAAACAAAAACATGAAAATAAAAGTAAATCTAAACTTAAAATAAAATGTTAAACAAACGATCCGAGTCGTCATATTTATTGATACATCCACAAAAATTTTTTTCAGTGCTGAGAGCGAGACTCCACTAAATTACAAGCACAAAATTACAGAAAATATAATAGTATTGGTGTGCCCATCACTGATCTAAATCATTGTTCATATCCTTGTCCTAACATTGTCGTAGTTCTTTTTCCAATTCTTGTCTGAATTCTTGTCGTTATCGCTAACCAATTCTATGCTCTAATCTTTGTACTACTCCTTACCTTATACTTGACTATAACTTGATCCTCATCTGTGTCCAAATCCTTGACCTAATTTCTTTTTCTTATTCTTGTCTTAATTTGAATTTTAATTAAATTTTACTGTGATTTTGCGATTGTATTTGGTGTATTTAGGTTATCTGAAGGAGTTTGGCCTCATGACGCCATTATTTTTTATGTTTTTTTTTTTTTTTATAATGTGACTTCAGTTTTATTGTTGTTCCACATAATTTATCGTAGCGCCTATAGTTACGAAGCTATAATTCTATGCAACGTTTGGTTGCATTTTTCCACCTTCCGTGGTGTCGTGGCTCCAAAAATTTGTTGCTGTCGTAAAATAAAATTTTTCGTGGCATTGTTACTCAGTGATTAATAATTTCATGCAACAATATTGCATTTTTGTTGCCTAAGGTGCTATCTACGCGACCTGACGACTCTTCAAGCTTTAATGTTTTATTTTACTGTGTTATTTTGAACTGTCTCCATAATCAAAGTTTAATAAAATAGGTATTGGTTTTATTTATTGGAAACCTCAAGTTCAAGACATGAAATTAATGGGATAAATAAATGGAATACGCTAGTATACAAGCATTGAATTAATATTTTTTGTGTAAATCTTCATTTCCAATTGAGCTGAGATTTGGATAAATTCATCCAGGTAAAAGCAATTTTAAGTTTTTTCCTTCTGTGCTTCTAATTTATTTGCTGGCCTTAGACGCTAAGGGCTCAACAACTTTTATGCCAATTATGGCAATTTTTGTTTTTTTTTTTTGGTAGCTTCGGTTTTCAACGCAGATTAAATGGAAAAAGTGCTCGCTCGTTTTTTTTGTTTTTTTTTTGGCAAATCTCTTAATAGCGCGAACAACGTAGCAGCATGTTTTTACCACAAAATTTTTTTCTATTAACCATCCGCGGTTGCCTGCTTGGTAGAGGTTGTTCATGATAGTGGTACAAGGCATTTTATTTTTCTTAATTTTTAGCAAATGCAGGGCAGCTTTATTGGGGGAGGTGGTGGTAAGGGTGGGGACGGGTGAAGGCGGAAAGCAACAAGCAGTTAAAAAGATTTTAATGTTAAACGTGCTCCTTTCCTGATGCTTTATCTTTTGAATGCATTTTGCTGGTAAAGGGAGGAGAATATTTTTTTTTTTATTTTAAGTAAGAAAAATTATTATTGCTTTTAGAGAAAATAAGAATTAATCAAAAATTTGTGAATCAGGGATGACTTTTGATGCATCCTAGGAAACATTATGACTCTTAAAAGACTCTTTTAAGCCTCATAAATGAGTTTTTATCGTCATAATGCGCTCAAAAATAGACTCTTTTATGAGTATATTTGCGTAGGTTGTGGGCTTCAAAATATCATTCATAATAATGACTGCTTTATGTCTCATTTTGGTCTCAAAATTAAGACTCTTTTTTAAAGACTCATAATAAAGACTCTTTAAAGACTCATAATAAAAACTCTTTTTGACCTCATATAAATTAATCTTTTTGGACTCAAAATTAAGACTCTTTTAAAAGCCATATTTAATACTCTTTAAAAGAATTATGTAATGGAATCTTTAAAGACTCATATGAAAACTCTTTCAGAACCCATAGAAGTTTTTATTTTAAGAGTCATAAGTCTCATGTTAAAGGCTCTTTAATGGTTTAAAAACTCTTTGTAAACACTAATTTCTGACATTGATATGATGTTAATAAAACCTCAGGAACCCCTTTGCGCGAAATTATCAGATGAGCCATTTTTTCCATTTATTAAATAATATTAATAATAAAAATAAAAATATTTTCATATTTTGCCATTTATCGTACTCATAAAACACGCATAAAAAAATACTTTTTTTAGAATCTGATTTCTGAGCAATCATTTTAGAATCATATCAAAGAATCCTTTAGGAGTCTTTTTATTGTATACTTATAAAACACGCATAAAAAATACTCTTTTTAGGGTCTTATTTCTGAGCAATCATTTTAAAATCATACCAAGGACTCCTTAAGGAGTCTTTCTATTTCGTACTCATAAAACACGCATAAAAAATACTCTTTTTGGAATCTTATTTCTGAGCAATCATTTTACAATCATATCAAAGACTCCTTTATGAGTCTTTTTATTGCATACTCATAAAACAAGCATAAGAAATACGCGTTATAGATTAATTTTTGTCAGAAAATGTTTGCAGGGATATATAATTTTTTTAAAGTGCGTATACAATTTTGAAGGTCAACTTAAACTGAAAATGCTCAGATAAAAATTCTAACTGCTTTAAAAAATTCTCTGCAGCAATTTTTATAATTATAAAAATTTAGAGAACTGTTCAGCAAAGCATTTTAGAATTTTACTATTTCATATATTCTTAACCGTTAGAATTCGGCTCAGGTCTTTGCTTAGAAAGTCGAATCTTAAAGTTGAAATGGCTGTTTGTAATTTGACCTTTAATTTATACATATGGAAAACATATTTTTTTGCTGAAATATTGAAATTTTGGCAAAAACTCAAATTAGATCAACTCAAAGAATCTTTTCATGTTTAAAAAAAAAGTGGCGGCCGTGGCAAAGGCAACGCGTTGCATGGAATTATTACTTGGTTAGGGTATACGCGACGATAAATGTTATACAACAGAAATGAAGGATTTATACTTGGCCTTATGACAAAACTAAAAAATAAATTAATAAGTTGTCAGGTCGCATGGAACAAAAAGGTCGCATGCATCTTATGCAACACAAACGCAATAGTGTTACATGGAATTATTACTCGCTGAGTAGAAGTGCTACTAAGAGATTTTTTTATTTTACGACAACAAAAAAGTTTATTGACCTCATAACGAAAATAAAAATTTTTTTTTTTATTTACAAAACCACGGAGCCAACCACTTAATGCAGTCAAAATGAAACAACTATGAAGAAACGTTGCATGGAATTATAACACGGTGACTATTGGCGCTATACCGTGAAAAAAGCTTTCGCAAAATCAACAAAAAACCTAGTATAATTTAGAAAATGTCTTTGGCAGTTTTCAGCCTCCTAAGTTTTTTATCAAATACATTACGGCTTCGATAGTTTATTTTATCGTGCTTGCTTAATCTGACGAATATAGTGTTCAAGGTGTGAAAACGTTTTCGTCATAATTTTAATTGAAAATATTCGCTTTTGTTTTGTAATAAAGTCACTTTGTATGGGAGGTAGACGTGGTTTTCACTCTATTTCTATGAATTCCTTGTGATGGTAGCTTGAAAATTACGACTGCAATCGTGATCACAAAAAGATAGACATAGTTAAATCAACTCGGGTGGTGATGCTCATCAAGAATATATACACTTTTCTATACCTACCACGCCTTCTTATGAACGTTACAAACGGAGTAACAAAATTAACCCTTTGTGATCGTATTAATTTTATTATGGGTGTTATGCTGGTGGGAATTAATTTTCGTTAAAAGAACAGTAATACACAATATGCAACATTGTGGTTTAGAATTTATGTAAAAATTTTATGTAAATTCTTCATCGTGTGGTATCTTTCAAAGCAGTCTCCAATATGAAGCATACGACTGGAATGGTAAAAAAAAGCTTTGGTGGCTGAGAGCACACATACGACTGGAACGGTAAAACCACTTTGGGTGGCTGAGAGTAGCCATACGGTTTTCGTTTGTCTACGGTTCCCTTATTCGTTTTTCAAAAGTAGGGTATAAAGAGATCGCTAAGATCATAAGATAAGATTTCTGCTCCAAAATAAGCATCACAAAATTGATATTTCGAGTCAATCTATACGACGTGTATTAAACTTACAGGAATCGAGGGAAAAATTGCGGTTAAAAAGCCTTTCATAGGATTTTATAGGAAATCACAGTAAGGATTTGCACTGTGCACTAAAGATATATTGTTCACTTTATTCTATATATCATTATTTTAATGAATTTTTTGGTATTATGTGGTAGCTCAGATATTTTTGTCGAGTTTGAAGAAGTGCGGGGCACTGTCCTAGAATGTGCATAGCAGATTCTTTGGCCTCCATGCAAAGCCTACATGTATCACCACTAAGAATTCCCAGTTTTGTAAGTTGATAGTTCAACCTACCGTGACCTTTTAGCAGTCGTTTGATGATTCTTACACGAAGAGAAGAAAATATTAAATTTATCCAAAATCTTTTTTAATTTATCCAAAAATGGAGTCATTTTTGAACCAATAACGCATTTGCATGAATCGACTTTTTTCATAAAATAAGATATTAAAATATTTTAACAGAATTAATAAAAATATATATTAAAATTATGAACGAATTTTTTTAAATATCTTGCAAATATTTACTATTTGAAAATAAAACTATCACATTTAAAGAAAATTTTTATAAAAAGATTGAAATTGAAACACGACATATTTAAATTCAATATGTTATTAATGGTTTGTTATAATTCTCGCTTGGCTTTTGTCATGCAAATTATATAGCCTAGATGTTTAGCGAAGATGCTGAGCTCCGTTCAGATCCCCACAAACTCTCACCCATAGCACTCACGAAGTATCTTGGCTAAACATCTAGACTATATAATTTCCATTACAAAAACCAAACGAGAACTATAACAAACTGGGAGTATTCAGCGGCAACCAAGAATCTTAATTCTGTAAACTTCATTGATAAACTGCAGAAACAGAGTGCGATGTTGTTGCTGCTTGTCGGCTATTTCAGCTGTTTGGAATAAGTCAGAAGGTTAACTGTGTGGTATAGATCAAATTGAAATACGGAAAAAAACTAGTTTTAAGGAAAATAATCGAGTTTTAAGGAAAATAATCGTTTTATCCACGTAAATATTTAAATAAAATTTATACACAGGCATGGATTAGGTTAATATGCGTTATTTCCCTTAGTGTAGATCATTCTTTATTAACTTCATGCATTCTTTGAATTTTTTTAGGTCTAGGTATGTCCCTAAGAGTAGTTTAGAGTGTTTTAACCCTTTAACCCTAGTAAGTTTCTAGTATTTTCCTATTTGTTTTTCTTCCTCTCTTCTTATTTAAAGACTTTTTTGTCCATCCCACAGAATGGTTCCGTACCAACAAAAGGAGTAAACGGTCCTTTCTTTGCCAATTCGTCAGCAATTTTGTTCCCTTGTGTACCTGTATGTCCCGGTACCCATAGGATCCAGTTTTATGTTGAATTATACAAGTTTCTTAGGTTTTATACAAATTAATGCAAAATTGCTCATATTCTTTCGTTCAGGGCATTATATTTGATTTTAATTTTTATTTTGTGTGTCATATATAATTGAGAAAGTTGGTTTTTTGTATTTCCGAGTTCAACAGACTCGTCGGAAAAGCGAAGAGCTAGGTACAGAAGTAAAGAATTCACTGGCAATGAGTGACGAGAAACGAGTCACACTGGTTTGCTGTAATATCATCAGTAAATATCAGTGGTTGGATTAAGATCGTTCGAATTCTTTACCGACTCGGTAAATTTGTTAATAATATCTGGGATCAAAACATATAAATTCAGTCTGAAAAGATAAAAATTTTTTAAACGACTTATTTTTTTACAACATGTATAAATACCATTCTAATTTTATTTTAATAAAACAATGTAAATATTTAAATATGTCGTAAAAAAAGTCTTAGCCTACTTAAGGAGCCTACATAAGGAGTCTACTTAAGGAGTCGACTTAATCACTCAATTTCGGATTTCGAATGGGTGCCGATCCGAAGTTGGGCAACTAAAAAAAAATCAATGACTAAGTTTTTTAGTATTAGACACCCTATAAGATCATCCTTCAATTTTTTTATCAAAATCGGAAACTATGCAGCTCACCCATTAGACGTTTTCATATGGAATGACCCTATATTAACTTTGTCATTCCGTTTGTAACACCCATGAGTAGGCGTGGCAAGCATAGAAAAGCCTATATACTCTTAATCAACTAAATTAGGAAGCTCAAATCGAATTCGAATCAAATCAGACGAATACCTCTCCTACTTCCTATACAAAGTGACGTCATTAAGATGGTCAAATCTATAAAAAATCCATAAAAACTAATCTAAACATTTCAAACTTGGCACATAAGATTTAATTTCAAGTACGCACACATAGTTCGAAATTTATCAAAATGGAATGAAAACAACGTGTACTTTACACACAAAGTGACGTCATCGAAGAGGTAAAATTTCTAAGAACTCAACGAAAAATCAAACTGAAACCAAATATTCTACTTCGATATCAAATCCTTTTTATTTGAAATTAGTAAAAATGGAATGAAAATTGAGTACCTTCCGTGACGTCATCAAAATAGTAAAATTTCTTCAAATTAAACAAAAATTAATCTAAACACTCAGAATTATACTTTGATAATAAATAGTTTTTATTTGAAATTAGTAAAATCTAACGAAATCTAAATTTTATGTATAAGATGACGTCATCAAAATAGCAAAACCTTCATATTTAAACTACACAAAAGTTAATGTATTGACTTGACATTTTACACATAAGCTTTAAGATTTAAAACGAAAAATAAGACTGAAATTTGGAAAATCTAATAAAACCACGTCTATCCCCATGCAAACTGAATTCATCAAAATAAATAACCTTCATAACATCAGATAATATACAGGGTGGGCCATCTAGTGGTTTTTTAAAATCATAGTTTATTTTGACACTGACAGCTGTTTCCCGCTCAAAATCTTGACATAAAGTCAGTATCATCCCTCCGCGGATCAGTGCCAAGGGGAACTCCTCAGGGAGGAGTTCTCTCGCCTCTACTTTGGAATCTAGCGGTGAATGAAATACTGGGTAAAATGAAACGAGAGGGGTGCAGGGTGATAGACTACGCTGATAACGTTGCTATTGTCATCTCAGGAAAATATGTATCCACTCTTCGAGATATTAGGCAAAATTGTCTAAAGGCTCTCGTAAACTGTGTTACCAGCTGAGGACTCATTGCTAATCCTGATAAAATTGAGTTAGCGGTGTTTACTAGACAGCACAACTTACCCACAATCAGTCCTCCAAAACCGGGAAATACAAGACTAAATTTTTTGGAACAAGCAGAATACCTGGGTATCTGCTCGAGAGAGCAAAAAAAGCCAATAAAGCCCTAAATTCATGCAAGAAAGCAGTAGGAAGCAAATGGGGATTACAACCTAAGGTTACTCACTGGCTCTATAAAGCTGTTATAAGGCCAATATTGTTATACGGTTTGGTGGCCCGCACTTAACAAACAAACACACCTCAATATACTTCGCAAAGTTCAACGGTCAGCTGAGCAGTGCATCAGCGGAGCGCTGAGAATCACTCCAACGGACGCACTCGACATTATACTCCACCTGACACCGCTAGATATCCTAACAAAACAGATAGCTGGAAACACAGCAATCCGCCTAGAAGCCACTTCCCAACGGAAGGGAGGTACAATAGGACACTCTAACATTAGGAAACTTCTTCCTCCAATACCTTAGACCGTAGACTACATCACGCAAAAGCTTATATTCCACAAAAAGTTTGATGTATCAATTCCCTTCAGAAATTAATGGGAGCTTGAAAGTCCTCCACCAAACAATGCCACTGAAACCTACACTTATGGATCAAAATTAGATGGCAAAGTAGGGGGAGGAGTCTACTCTGAATCATTAAACATCAACCTAGCCTTTAGGCTCCCCGACCACTGCAGAGTCTTCTAAGCGGAAGTTACTGCGATACACGATGCCGTTGCTTGGCTTCAGATGAATGATATCGATAGATAACTAGAGGTATTTGCATTCTATCTGATAGTCAAGCCGCTTTGAAAGACCTGAAATCTGTTTAAACAACATCTAAAACACAACATTGGTTGCCTCGGTAGTCGAGTAGTTAGCGTGCTCGACTGCCATCCCAGAGGTCCTGGGTTCGAATCCCGGCCAGGTCATGATCCTACGCTTTTTACCTTTCGCATTAGCAATTTTCTCATTTCTAATCAACTGAAATTGAAAACTCATCAATATATACGGCTTGAAGTCGTAGTTGATGGTAGAGAAGTTTGTGGATGGAGATTGCCTTATAACTTGAATTGACTGAGGTAAAGGCATAACACTTGCCTCAGATTCATATTCATATGTTTCTACGGCTTTCCACTACGCTTAGAACATCCTACATATGTTTCACTTGATTACGCCTTCCCTCCCACTAATCTATCACCCCATTTTGAACCAAGGCAGACTTGACTGAATAGGTATAACACTTGAAATCCTTGGTTCAAAGCATAAAAAGAAAATGTTGGATCGCCGGACATAGAGACTTCCCAGGAAACTGCAAAGCAGATGAACTCGCTCGTAAAGGTACTACCAAACCCTTATCGACCTATAAAGAACAAATTGGAATACCTCTCGCCACATGTAAATTACTCACATATGAACTATCCCTTAAAAGTACCAACATTAGGTGGTCTACGGGTAGCACATGCCATACGGCGCTTCAATTTTAGCCAACCCTGGACTTAAAAAGCTCAAAGGAACTAATTTCCCTTAGAAGGGACCAAATAAATATTGTCATTGGCCTTCTAACAGCACACTGCCTAATGGGAAACCATGTCCAAAGACTAAAAATCCTCCATAACGACTTTTGCAGAAGCTGTAGGGACTAAAAGGACGTAGAATCCACATTAACACATGGCCCAATAGGTCCCGAGACTAAGTAATAAAAAAACTTTTTTTTTTGTAAATATTCTTCTTTATTCATCAACATATGTTACATCTTCTCTGCACATGCCCGGCGCTGGCCAGAAGACGCCACCTTATCCTGGGTAACTGGTTCCACAATGACTTAGACGAGCTCTCAAATTTATAAATAGCTCCAACTGGTTCAGATAGAGTGGAAAATAATTAACGCCTGGTACTACAAAGGGGCCAATTGGCCTAAGTCTGTCTTATAAGAGAGAGCCGCGTCAACCTTATCTAACCTGCTAATTTTTGTGATTATGTACTAGGCAATATATCAACCAGCCTTCAAGCTGGAATTAACTTATTTACTCTCTTTCTCTCTCTCTCTCTCTCTCTCACCCATTTTTGTCCAGTCTAACGGGGCTTTGCCTCTCATAACTTGTCACATGATATTCAATTTGTGCATGGACTGCTCAGAGCTTGATATTTTATATGATTTATCTCTTTAATGACAAACTAAATTTAAAAACGAAGCTAATTTAATGATACTAAGAAGTGACATCGATAGGTTTTCCATAAACATCATACTTGATGGGATATAATTTTGATATTTTTTTTTTTTTTTTTTTTTCTATTAAGGAAACTCAATACAAACAGGATGTTGTGTGCTTAGCTGATGGCATTCAGTTCACTTGTCGAATCGCCGCTTTCGACCCTTCGATTCTTCAATTAAGATTTCAATGTAAACGACCCTTATTTGTCCACATGTAAGTATTTAGTTTTCCAATATTTTAACTATAAATGAACTGTTTGAGAATCATCAAAACTTTGAAAACTGTATTGAAATGAAACTTTAAGATTCATTTAAATGGAGGATTTTTTTTTCAATTGAAAACAAATGACGATTTTTCGTTATATTTGTTTATTTTTGCTTTGCTTTGAGTCCTTGCCATGCTCAGCCTATTTTATGTGCTATTTTATTATTTTATAATCAACCCAAATGCAGAGAAAGTAAATAAATTTCAAAAAAACAAACCTAGTTGTTATCCTTTTTTGTTGTCCCACACTGTAAGCTTGTTTGTTTGATCCTTCCACTTGAGGCGTAGACAAATAATCCTTTTGGGTTATGTTCTTCTTTTTGTTGCTGTTTGTCCTTTGGCTTGTAGAATGTCCTTGAATAAACATTTCGCAGTTTCTTAGCAGATTACCTCGGATAAAGTTGTTGTTGTTGTTGTTTGTGTGGGTTAGGTATATGACCGAAAGGGTAGAAACAGCGTTTGCTCGAAAATGTCTCGCTTGGTGATTATTTATTTTAATTTGTTGCTTCTGTTGCCAAATTTTAAGAAATAAGTCGAGAATTATTTTTTAATATTTAGGTTTTTTTGTTTTTTGCAAATATCAGACATATTTGTTTGGAATGGAAAAAAGCTTAAAAGAGGATTTAAGTATTACGAGTGTATTTGAAAGTTTTTTTAACAGGAATTACTAAGCTATCAACAGGTAACCGGAAGTACTGTAATTTTTCTTTTTATGTGTGTTGTACACTGTTCGCAAAAGTTCACAAAGCAAGAACTCAAAATTAATTGAAGATAATGACATTTATTCTTTCAAACTCCATTATTCGCTGAAGTTGTATTCTAAAAATTACGTATTCAACTATTTGATTTTCGAATTCTCTAGAAATTTTACACCGCACTCAATACATAAATCTTGTTACAACCTTGCGTAAGAATATTCTACGATAGACTGAATTTTCACCGGGCCTTCAAGTGATTAGCCAAAAAAAAAAAAGTTACCAACATCGTGTCTTTAACAAGAAAAAAAAACCCCAAAGAATACTCTTTATCCTTCTGTTGTTAATACGAGCCAGTGCTCTGGATAATACCGGAGCAAAGCGTAAAAAACTGCGCACTTTCACATACTAATGAGAGAGAGCGAAAGGTAGTTCTACCATCGAGAGAATTAAAATGCAACTGTAAAGTTTTTGTAGAGTTTTCTCGGGGAGAAACGAAAAATGTACGCTTTACGGCAAGCTTTTCTTACTCATTGAACTATGCCACGTGTTCACAACACCGGGACGGGAGCAGCTAAAAAAGCTTCGAGAATAAGTTTAACATGAGTTCTCACTTGCAAAAGTGGTACTTTTTCTAAAAAAAACTTCTCTGTCGGAATTATGATTGCTCATCTATGTCAGGGTTCAATTCCCAAGAGAATGCCCAAAAATAATTCGAGGATTTTATTATCACGTGGTATTGATGCTAAAATGCATTTGATATATTCAATAAAAGTAGCGAAAGGTTAGGGTTCTATTGGCATTACGCATTTTCCAACATTTCAAATTGACTTTTAAAGACTTTTTATTTCGTTAATAAAACCGAGCAATATAAAAAGGGATAAGTCTTAGTAACCATAAAATTTTCAAATTCAAGAGCTCAACAGTGCTTCTGTCAACGATCTTTTGATTGTTTGAACATAGTGTGATAAATTATTCTTTTACACAAAGAACAAAATAATGTACAGTGGCGAGCAAAACGAGCGAATATTTTTCCATATTCGATGCATAATTATGTTCATAAAGCTTCTACCCTTATACAGGGGGGGGGGTCAAAAGTCACTTGGGGCTTAAAAATTTAATTACTTTTTCGTTTGTATATTTTTTTTTATTCTGAAATTTATTGACTCACCAAAAGTTTGACTTAAAAATGCCATTGGGTCTCGGGCAGTGTGGGCAGTGGCTTCATCCTGCTGAAACCACATCTCAGGTCTATTTTCAAGAGCAGGTTGTAAAAAAGGTTCTATCATAAACCGATAGCGCTCTCCATTTACGGTTACAGCACGTCCATCTTAATTTTCGAAGAAGTAAGGCTCAATGATATTTCCAGATGTAATGCCACACCAAACTGTACACCTAATGGGTTGCGATTGGCGTTGATAAAGGGCTCTTGGATTTTCAAAAGCTCAGAACCAAACTGTAGGTTCTTATAAACAAAGCCATTCAAATGAAAATGAGCTTCATCACTCATAATCAGATTTTCAATAAAGTTGATTTCATTTCTGGCCAACTGTTGAAATTCAACTGCAAAATTTAGACGTTACCGATAATCTGCGGGTTTTTATTCTTGCATCAATTGCACTTTATGTTACATCATATAACAGTAAATTTTTTTTTTTCAATGCGCCTTACGAGCTCATTCCTAGTTGAGCAGAACGCCTTCTGGTAGATGTTTCTAGCCTTTCGTTGACACTTTGCTTTACACGTTCAATATTTTCCGCAGTGCAAATTAAATGTGGTCTACCGGATCAAGGCAAATCTCTTACGATGCCATATTGGTGGTGGCGATGAACTAAACAACGAATCATTGCTTCAGAGGGCGAAATTCTGGCGTTAAAATGTCGACGATATGCTCTTTGCGTTAAAATAATTGAGCGCTGATTTAAATCATAAAATTCTATCATTCTGATTCTTTGTTCAGTTGTGAATCGCTCCATTATTTATTCTCCAGGTGTTATTTATAAAATATATAAACGGAAAAGTTATAAAATTTTTAAACCCCATGGTAATTCTTGGCTCACCCTATACTACAAAAAACGAAAAACTTGTATGTATATATCTTTTAGAAGTACTTTTTGTTAAGAAAAAATCAAAATGGATGTTGTTAACAAAAATAGCAGTGCTTAAAAATAATAATAATGACAATATAATAATAAACTGGCCATTTCAGCCCATGAAACGACCGAACTTCTTATGATCAAATTGTGTTGTGCGTGTTATTAAATATTTGAACACAATTGATCGAGAACTGGACCTACTAATTTTATGCCGACTCCGAACGGCTAATATGCATGTTCTCAAGAAGTTTTTCATGGCATTATTTACTCTCTGAGATTTGCCATTGTCTGCAGAGAGGTGATGGCCGAACAGAAAAATTAATTCGATTGGAAAAGCATTCTTTGTCAGATGGAACTGAACCAGGGTTCTCTGGCGTATGGGTCACGCACTCTACCCACTGCGCCACGGCCGCCACAGTACATAACAGTGCTTACCAAGAAAAAAATTTGAGAAACTATAGAAAAACATAAATATTTTTTTATTACAAATTTCTTTTTAATTTAACAGTTAATATTAGTAGCATGGCCTTAATTTTGGAATGACTGCGACATATCTACGTTTCATAGCATTACAAAAGTTCTGACATATCCCAATCGGTATTGCATATCAGGATTCACTTACTATTTCCCAGAGCTTCTTACTGCTTGAAGCTTCTTCTTATTTTGAGATTCGCTGCACTTCCTCCATGTCACCCCAAAGGTTTTTATTGGATTTAGGTCCGGAGACTGAGCTGTCCAATAGATTAAGTCGACATTTTTTCTTTCTAAACTAATTTTGGGTCCGCTTACTTATCTGCTTCCGGTCATTATCCTGCTGAAAATAATTAATGATAATGACTATTGCCCTCAGCAAACGGTAGCATAGTTTCTTCAAGTATCTGAATATAAAGAAACTGATGATTGCGGTTATCGGATATATGGGCCCAACGCCTTAATAAGAGAATCATGCCCAAACCATAAGCTTAGCACCACCATTTTTACTGATTTAACGATGTATTTTGGATCATAAGCAGTATTAACTGATATTCTCACGTATTGCCGACAAACTTTTGGTCTATAAAGAACTATTTTGCTCTTATCGTGTGATAGGCCACACCACGTTTGCTTTAGCGAAACTTAGTTTTTAAATAACGTATTTTTTCGACAGCAATGGTACTTTTCGGGTGCTTCATGTGGCCAGATAAGCTTCCAGTAAACGCCTTCCTATTGTCACCGAACTAATAGACAGCTTAAGATCCTATTTTATTTTTTAAAGAACTGATTTGCGGATCTTGCTTTACCATTTACACTATTTTTCGATCTTTGCACATTTTATCCCCTTGTTTCGCATTTGTTTTGTCATTTCAAGGCATTTGGAATCATTTTGGAAAAGCAACCGACGATTTTTTCAATTTCCCAGTAAGTTTTCCCTTCCTTACGCAACTTTTTAAAAATATTCCGTTTTGCTTTAGAACAGTGTTTAGATCGCCTTATTTTGCTAAAAACTGAATGCAATAGAATAAATCAATTAATTTGTAAACAATATTATTTCTAAATAAACAATTGCTTACCTGTCGTTAGTATAAAACAAACAAATTTTGCAACAGAGAGGACAATTAAATATGTCTGCTATTATTATGAACAGCTCTTCTTGCAAGTGCGCGACCGAATGATCGCATAAAATATAATGAACTTTTTTTTTGAGCGCTCGGTATATACTGCTATAACGGTATTTTCATGCAGTTGAGAAAAAGTAACAAGCCATTCTATTGGAAGTATTTTAATATGTAATTTTGACTCTTTCATAATATGAACACAAATGTATATATAAATATTAGTTTTACAGCTATTTCTTGTGTCCAAGCCTGTGTCCAGCCCAACTGGATCTCTTACGATTTGTCTTAAATTGTAGCTGCAGGTATCTATCTATTCGATAATAAAAAATATAAATTCATTATTTGTTTAAAAGTTCAATATCCTTCACCAGAAATTGCCTTAAGGTTCTATAGCCGTTTTTTTCCATTCATGTCAGGTGAGATAGATGTGTTGTATTTTGTACTGAGTTTCACACTTTGTATGATATAGCCGATTACTTTTGATATCTTAGTTCCAAAGAGAAACAGAATAGAAGCATGTGTGTACATCTTGTTTCTTCATGCGGGTTATTAAAGGTTTGCACACTGACGTAGAAATACGTGTTGTTTTACTCCTTTTATTTTTTTTATTTTTCTACTTTACTTTGCGAACCCTGTATTTATTATTTAATTCTCTTTACACTACAGAAAGCTTTTTGGTTAGAGCAAACAAATATGTTGCTCCTCGGCTCTTAACTGAGTATTCTTCTCTACTTAAAAGTTGAGTGAGTAACATTTTGTTAATCTAACAGACAGTGGAGCGTAACATTTGTTGTTAACATTATGTCTCTTATACGTTTACTGTAAGTTTTTATCTAAACGTCGTAGTTCATCTGTTAATTGTACTAAAATGATTTGTAGTTCTGTAAGTCTGACATTAAAAAAAGTTGGCGCAGTTTTTATCGTAAATTCTATCCTCTCCGTCTAAAAAGTTTGATTCTTTTAACTCCAAATCATAATTACTTATTTATGGACATATTTTCCAAAAGCTATACAAATTTATTTCAACATAAAATAATTTTAATAAAAAATATAAGGAAAATTCAAAATGAAGAACTCCATACATAAGGATGAGCCTTAAACCAAAATTAAGCCAGATAGCTTATATGTCAGCAAGAATTTTAATATATTGACGAGTTGCCAATAATCTACGCTGTCGCGAGAATCTTTTTACAGACAACGACATCATTATCTCTAATTAAAAGTTATTGATACCGGTGATGAAATGCTCATTAAAATAAAATATGCAGCTAGTAACCATGAAATTCCGGTATTTTGAACCCTCGTTACATTAATTGATAGAAAATCTTCAAAATATTATTGTGACAATCCGAAAATTAAAAGCAAAACGAAAATAGTTAAGAACTAATGTTTTGATTGTTAAAAACAATAAAAAAAAAAAAATATAACGGAACTATAGTATCCAAATGACCAAATTAAAAAAAAAACAATATGAATGTAGCCAAAACGCACGGTAGAAGTGAAACTTTAACCCAAAAAAGTTGATTTTTAAGTGGTTAATTAATTT
This sequence comes from Pherbina coryleti, assembly GCA_943735915.1. Taxonomy (NCBI): domain Eukaryota; kingdom Metazoa; phylum Arthropoda; class Insecta; order Diptera; family Sciomyzidae; genus Pherbina; species Pherbina coryleti. Next base: position 156,262,015 of record OX030948.1, read on the forward strand.
ACTCTTTAATATAGTCTTATAAAAAAGTCCCATTTCATATAATGGCAAGAGTAAATTAAATCTGTTTAAATCAGGGATCGTAATTATTTTAAGCGATATCCAAAAACTAATAGTTTAATTATTATTATAAGATTTCATTTTATAAAATTATCTTATGATTTTTATTGTTTTGATTGGAAATAAAAGTTTTCTTTATTTTTATTTTTCTGTTCAAGAATAAGAATAATTTTTGAGTTTTATTATTTTGATCAAGAATAAAAATTGTTTCTCAATATTTGGTTTTTCACTAAGAAATAAAAGTTTTTTTCTCAATTTTTATTTTACGCTCAAAATGAGAAATCATTTCTCGTTTTATTTTTTTTTTTCTCAAACATAAAACAGAAATATACTTTTGTGTACTCTTAGGTTAGGTTCTTATGGCTGAGCCGGCATACGACTCGTACACTTAGGCCAGTGCAGGCCCGTTGTGATACCACATAATATCATTTGACCTATGAGAGATATCCCTCCTCAACAAACCAATTCGAACGGATTATGCATTTTATTAGATGCCTGATTTCCAGGAATGAGACTTCGGTAAGTCCATTTAAGAAGGGATTGCCCAGAGCTTCCAATCTCCTTTTACTTAGCGCCGGACATTCGAAGAGGAAATGCTGGACATTTTCTACCTCTTTCTCGCATTTGCAGCTTCTGCAGAAATCATTCGATGTAAGTCCCCATCAAAGAGCATGTATTCCGATTAGACAGTGACCCGCGAGGATTCCTACTATTTTTGAAAGATTTATCCTGCTTAATTTAAGTAGTGATTTAGTGCATTTTAAGTCGTAGCTAGGCCACGTTAGCTTAGCTACTCTACATGTGTTAAAGTGTAACGTACTTGTGCAAGACCCAATGAATTGTTCTTGCACTGGAGTTTATAGGAGGACATGGGTATAAAATCCTCATTTAAGAGGGTGTTACAGGTCGTACCCTTCCTTGCCAATTTGGCAGGCAGATTATTGCCCTCGATATCTCTATGACCGGGTACCCATATGAGGTGGATCCTGAATAACCTTGCCATCTCGTTAAGAGATCTGCTTCACTCAGTGAGAGTTTTAGAGTTATCAATATGCGAGTTCAGCGCTTTGAGCGCAGCTTGACTATCTGAGAATATGTAAATATTCTTTCCCCTAAGGTCTCTCTGACCTAAAATCTTAGCGGTTTCATATATAATACAGACACTAAAATAGTTTGGGAGTCTAAAGAAAGCTTCTATTTCCAGATCTTGGGAGTAAAATCCTCCCCCTACCTGTTTTTGAAGCTTGGATCCGTCTGTAAAGATTTTAATTCTGTTTATTTTAAGGGCGGTCTTGTTAGCCCAGTCTAGCCGTGAAGAGATCAGAACTTCATAGTTCTTTTCAAGATTTAAACAAGGTACACAATAATCTGTATTGTCGGGGACCGACGAGGTCAGAATTACCGCGTGACCGCAGCTGTTACCTATCCAATTTCCAGATTCTCTTAGCCTGAGGGCTGCTGAGTTAGCACACTCTCTGGCAAAGATATCTAGAGGAGGCAGGTGAAGTATGACATCAGGAGCATTAGTTGGGGTTGTGGATAATGCACCAGTAATATAGAGACATGCACTTCTTAGAACTTTCGCAAATTTCTGAAGTGCAGTTGCCTTGTCAATGGCCCTCCACCATACCAGTGTACCGTACACAAGTATAGGGCGGACAATTGCCGTATAAAGCCAGCGTACTATTTTAGAGGAAAAACACCAATTTTTACCTATAGATTTTTTACAGGCAAATAGAGCTATGTTTTTATTTTTAACACGTTCCTTTATGTTATCATTCCAGATAAGTTTCTTATCCAGAATAACTCCTAGGTACTTCGTGCTATCACTAAAGAGCAATCTTGTGCCATTCAAACGAGGTGGTACTAGGTTGCGGATTTTATATATCCTAGTGAAAAAAATGAGGTCTGTTTTATCTGGGTTTACGCTTAATCCACAAGAGGACGCCTATCTCGAAAGGATTAAGAGTGCTCTTTCCACGAGTTGACAGAGAGATTGAGGAAATTTTCCGTTATAGACGAGAGCGATATCATCGGCATATGCAATAACCTTGTAGCCTTCCCCCCATGAATATCAAAGACATGCTCCATATGCTTCGAATTTTCATGGCAATATTATAATTATTCGACGTATGAACCATGCATCGACAGTGGATAAAGTGCGTGACCCATACGTGAGAGAACCCTGGTTTAATTCCATCTGACACAGAAAGTTTTTTCAATTGAATTAATTTTTCTGTTCGGCCATCACCTCTCTGCAGACAATGGCAAACCTCAGAGAGTAAGTAATGCCAGGAAAAACTTCTTGAGAACATGCACATTAGTTGTTCGGAGTCGGCATAAAACTAGTAGGTCCATTTTTCAATCAATTGTGAACAAACATTTAATAACACGCACAACACAATTTGATCTTAAGAAGTTTGGTCAAAATACTTTCAAGGGCTGAAATGGCTAGTTCATTATATTATTATATTACAAACCATGCAGTTTAAAAGCTGCTGTGTCCGTACTATATTATAATTATTTAATTTTGCGTAACACTATGTTGAAAACACGCTAAAGCATTTCACGGCGAAGTGTTTCATCGGCGAATTGATTGAAAAGAAGTTTCACTTTAAAAAATAATTTAAGGTAAAACGTGGCCTTAACTCAGTTAACACACAAATAGCCACATAAACAACCATTGAAAAAAAATAGATTTATCGAATATTCAGTTTGGGTCAAACAACGTTTGCCGGATCAACTAGTGTATATAGTATACATATATGTATGTTATATTAAAACAGAGTGTAAGAAAGCATCGCTGGAATAGGTGAAATTATCTAAAGAGGCACTAAAGGCTCGTAACAAATACTGTAGACGTTTTCGTTTGATTAAATACAAATACAGATTTATTGATTATGCTTCTTAACAGTTCTGACCCTTTGGTTGACTAATACCGAGAAAAAACCCTAACTAATGTTCGAAAATTGCATCCGGACGTATTAATTCATCAAAAATAATAGCAGTTCGACAATTTCGCTTTCCTCATATAAATAACGATTCAACTAGTGAAGAATGGTCCGATCCTGCGAGCAATTTTTTGGCATCGCATTTGAGTTAAAATTTTCATCTTTAACATTGTTAAAATATGATAAATATTGTTTAATATTGTTAAAATTTGATAATGAAAAGATTTCTTAAAGTTAGAAATTTTTAACTTTAAATTTCGCTGTCGTAACTTTTCTTATTTCTCAATTATGGGCCTTCTTATCCAATTCCACCAAAATTTTGCAAGCATTTTAAATATCACATATGAGTTATCCACCGGTAGTTCTATTAGCGTTGCAGTTAACGTACGTTCGAGATACAACACGAAATGTGTTTAAGCTGTATGGCAGCTGCCACGCCCACTTGTCCAATTGCGCTGAAATTTTTTATACTTTTTCGAAATCACAGTTTAAACGTATACTTTTGATTTTGTTATCGTAGTTTATCTCATATCTTATATGTAACTCAAAATGTGATTAAGCTGCCACACCCACAATCGAACCGAAATTTTCAACAGTTTTTGCAAATCACATACTACGACTTCTCTGTTTGATTTTAGTATCGTAGTTTATCTCATATCTTAGATATAGCGGAAAACGTATTTCAGTTGTTTGTCAGCTGCCACGCCCACTTGTCTAAAATGTCTAAATTAATTTTTTTTATACTTTCCTATCCCTTAAATATAGAAAACTGAAAAAAAAAATCCATAAATTAATATTTTCCGTCTAAATTCTACCAATCGCATCACTGTGGCTGCCTTCACTCATTGTTGTTTTCGGAGGCACAAAAGTGCAAATTAAAACAAAAAAAAACCAAATTGTACTTTTTCTGTGATTAGTGAAGTTTGAAACCTTTGCGAGTGCGTGAGCATTATTTTTCAATTAAAATATTTTAAAAGTGCATAACTTTCGCTCTCACTGAACTGCATTTGTGTACGTAAGCTTTTTAAGTTGCCGCGACCGCGTCAATTCGGTTTCGCTTTGATGGCAGCAGTAAGAACCGGAAGAAATATTTCGTCTCCCTTTCTAAAGTGTTGTCATCAAGCGGACGTCAATGTATACGCCAACTAAGTTGTCGCGTTTACTGCACTAATTATTTTGTTTCTTGTAAGCTTTGTTGCGATTCGGACCTTGCTTAATCTCTCTCACCGCTGTACTGAGAGTGATAAAAAGTTAAAAATACAAATGTATGACAAAACGCTGCACTGAATCATATTCTCAACTACAATAGTTAGGCCACAAAGTACCGTTACTGATGTATGACAAAAATGCAAATGTTTTACAAATCGCTGCACTGTAGCTTATTCTCAACTACAATAGTGAGGTCACAAAGTACCGTTACAATTTTGTTTGTAATTTGCTTTATCTCTCTACTGAATTAGTTATGAATGCGACTGCGAATTGTCCGCATCAAACAGTTTAAAATAAAAAAAGTGCGATTTTCCAAACGATGTGAATATTTAAACAAAATAAATTGCAGAAACAAACACTTAATAACTTGCGTATAATTTTGAAAAATGACATACAATTCATTTAATGTTAAATTAATTAAACATTAATTATTCAAAATCGTATTAAATACATACAATAAAAAAGGAAGAGAAAACTTTTATTTCTGAAGAGATAGGATTACAGTTTGCTTTTCGGTGAGTCTAAGCCAATATTCTTATTTATTACTAATTATTATCAATTATAAATTAATATAAAATTTTGCCATTTTTTTGCGTTTTCTTTTTTTGGTTTAAAATTTGTTAAAAACTCTTTAAAATGTAGCCGGAGGGTTAATTTTCAAAATATTTCATTATTTCCCAAGCTGTTCTTAACCCTTCGGAGGGCGCGCGCGGCAAATTAGCCGCAAACTGTTTTATTTGTGTTTTTCAAGTATTTATAATGGTAGCTGGCCGCTGCAACTTAAGTGACTTTGAAGGTTTTGAGATGCAGCGTGGTTTACCGTTAACCGCTGGTTGCTACGATATTTCGTTTAGGTGTTATTTGTGTTTAAAAATTAGTGTCTCGTTTTTGCGGCTAAATTGCCGCGGCGCGCCTTCTCGTGTAACAAAAAAACTTGTAAACATTAACTTGTAACACTTGTAAACATTTTTTGTAGTTAATTGGAAAAAAATGTTTTGATGAAGGTGAAAATTTCTATTATTGTTTTGTGTGAGTAAAAAGTATAGGCACGTGCATAAAAACGTGTAATTTTTTATTGTGTTGGGTATACATTTTGTTACGTTATGATTTCAATAAACCATAAGTACAAAAATTACCTAAGGATATATTGATGTTTTTAAACCTACATCGAAGCGTACCAGCTGCGCATTAACAACCGAAATCAGGAGTTTGTTATATTTGTGGACCGCACAAAAATAATAGAACAAAAGTTTGTTGTAAGAATTATAATAAAAATGTCTGCAAAAAACATTGTAAGCAAATTTCGGAATGTGTTGAATGTATGAATGTGTAATGCCTCTGTTACCGATAATGAATAAGAATTAAAAAAATAAATGCTTAAAAAAAAAATTTCAAAATCAAAAAATCAATAGAAAGCAATGGCTTGTTTTATTTAAATGGTTTTTTGCTATAAATAGTAAAAATTCCAGTCGAAACTATTTAAATTACCTTGCCCTCCGAAGGGTTAATATATGTATGCAACTGGTATCTATGTATATAAGACCGTACCTCAAAAAAAAAGTTCGCCGTACACCAGCGAATATGACATATTTTTCAAGACAATTACGAAAAAAACAGTTTTTTTTTTTGACCGAACGTAGGGGTCGCGCATTGACTTATAACTTCATATCTCTGGTGCTTACAGTCGGATTTTAAAATTTAATAAATCAATGTTTTTGTCTCAAGGAGACCAATATGATCTCTATAAAGGTCATTGACCTCAGGTGTACAGTTCTAGTACTTACCCTCCAGATCTCAGTTTCTACCATCCTAACGTTCCACTTTAATATTAAAAAAATAAAGCTCTTAAAATATCATTAATCTTTTGCTCAGGAAGTATATCGATATTTCCAGCAGAAGTATTTTTAAAAAATTTTTGAAAATTTTTTGCCGAACGAGCCCTACGTCCTTTACTTTAGCCTTTACTTTTAATCATATCATCGGTATTAAAAGTCTGATCATATTGAATGACATATCGATGTTTTTGTCTGAAAGAAACCAATTATTTTTTCTCCAAAATAAAAAAAAAATTTGAGGAATTTTAAAGCTCGTAAAAGAATAAAAAATTGCGAGTGACTTAAATAATACCAAATTACCAACGGAGTATGATGTTATAACTTTTTTATCTACGGCATAACAGTGATAAAAGTCGAAAGTTGGATGTTTTTAAACAAGAAGCTGTTAGAAATGTAATCGTTTTGTGGCAATGCGCCGGTATACCAATTATAACCCTAGCGGCGGTTCGGAAACGTGTTGATGTAATTGTGAATAAGTATTATACAATTTCTAAAAATCGTTTGAGATATAACGTGAATGCTTGAAATAAATTGTTTAAAATTTCGTGTTGTTAGTGTGGCATTGAAAGCAACAATCCATGTAGTTGCAACACCTCAAATAAAATTCAAGACGCAGCAAAAATTTTCTTTATTGATCAGTGCGGTCCAAGATCAATGGCATTAGATGATGTCTATGAAACAGTGTCGATGAGAACTGCCACTGTAGAAGTAAGGTCAGTTGCTGCAATATCGAATGTGGTGTATTCTGACAGTGTTGGGTACGAGCCAGATAGCGAGGACGAAGAGGAATTTGAACAAAACGTAAGTGAATCACATATGATACAAAAAATTTTGCAGTGGCGGACATATCACTGCGAAATTATAGTTCTGCTTTGGATCGCAGCGACACATCAGTTCGCTTTGGTGCACTGCATGCGACCATGTTAATAAAAGATTTACAATTGTCGATTGCTGCAAAAGCTGAAGAGGAGTTATCTTCCTAAACAGCAGAAAAAATAATTCAATTCATTATGATTACAAAAAATTACAAAATTATTACAAAAAAGATACAGTAGTTTCGACTATGTCGTAACACAAGACGTAGAATTATTCAATTCGCTTTTGATGACATCTTTTTTAAAAATATTTATTCCATACACCTGAGGTAATGACCTTTAAGAGAGTGCCGGAGAGGGTTAATATGTATCACCAACCCCCATTACTTTTGCAAAAGGAACATTTTTGCCTTTGACACCTATTCCCTCCGACCACTCCTTAGGGGCGCTCCCATACAAATTTTATGCTTTTGTCGATAAAACCGGAAACTGTCCATAAATAGGTAGAAAACTTAAACAAGCAAACAAAATTTGTTCAATGCTATCAAGTTCAACAACCCATGTGTCAAAATTTCACTGTCGATAATATGCCCGGATATTTAATTGGCTGCGTTTGACATTTCAATAACAGATTCTGTTAAAAAAGCATGCCCCTCAAAATTACTCAGTATTACTGGGCTACGCGAGTCTGTTAAAAACAACATGCCCCCAAAAGTATGCTTTTTTTTAATTATAAGATTTATGTCTTCACGCTAGATGGCGCTGTCTTCGCCGTCGAAAAAACCGGAAGCCGTCGATAATAGGTAGCAAGTTTAAGCAAACAAAAACATCAAATGTTGGCTTTATATTTCATGTAATTGTGTAAAATTGATAGTAGTTAGACAGTTCTAACATGAATTTTTGTCGCATTGAGGATCAAGCAGACCAACAAGTGCTAAGATCAACATTGTACGATTAGTACTTTAGGCCCACCAAAGGCTCAAAAAGTAATGTAAATACCGACACCTGATCACTATCAACCACCCTACTTACCTCCGAGAACGACGTATTCTACGTCAAAATAAAGTATTCAGAGAACGTGTTAAATTTCGAAAAGAGGCTTTAGCAGCAGCTAAGTGTGATGTTTTGCTAACGTGCATTTAGTTTGATGGGAAAAAAGAGCCAACTTTAAAAAGAGTCACTGAGGCAAATGTGACGCGTAACGTTGTTGTGAATGAAGAATATGTCACCATTGTGAAAGAACCAAATTCAAAATTCATCGGCTATGCTACGCCCGCTGCCAGCATTGCAGTAGGTGTCCAGAGGAGCATCGTGGAATATTTGAACAAAGAAAATTATAGCATGGATCACTAAATTGCAATTAGTTGCGACGGAACACCTACCAACACCGGCTACAAAGGAGGAGTTATTGCAAGAATGTGAAAAAATAAAATAATAATACATTGTATATTTATTAAATCACAACAAAAATAATGTTGATACCTCTTTTAGCATTGGCGTTACAGATTTTTTATTCTTTTACGAGCTTTAAAATTCCTCAAAATCAATTTAAGGCCTTCCAAGGACTTGTAGGAATATTTTTTTTTTATTTTGGAGAAAAAATAATTGGTCTCTTTCAGACAAAAACATCGATATGTCATTCAATATGATCAGACTTTTAATACCGAAGATATGATGAAAATGGGAAAAAAGGGAGCCCTACGTTCGGCAAAAAATTTTCAAAAATTTTTTAAAAAATTTTCTGCTGGAAATATCGATATACTTCCTGAGCAAAAGATTAATGATATTTTAAGAGCTTAATTTTTTAATATTAGGATAGTACATTAGGATGGTAGAAACTGAGATCTGGAGGGTAAGTACTAGAACTGTACACCTGAGGTTAATGACCTTAATAGAGGTCTTATTGGTCTATTTGGAGACATTGATATACCAAACTTTAAAATGCGACTGTAAACACCAGAGATATGAAGTTATATGTCAATGCGCGACCCCTATGTTCGGTAAAAAAAAAAAAAAAAAAGAAAACTGTTTTTTTCGTAATTGTCTTGCAAAAGTACGTCATATTCGCTGGTATACGGCGCACTTTTTTTTTTTTGCATAGGAGGTGGTACGGTCTAATGTACATATATATTTTTTTTTTGTGTTTGTAAAATATTAACTCATTAAGCATGCTACTCATTTTTTCTTAAGTGTTTCTTAGATCGTTTCACTTCCCCTTACTATGTTTGTATCCATTAAATGCTTTGTTTACTTAGTTCGGCATACGAACTTCTACTTTGAGGCAATAGCAGTGCTTTACATTGCTACATATTTAGAGTTCATTCAGGTGTAAGTGTATCAAATTAATATAACAAGCCATACAACAAGACATCTTGTAACAAAACATTAGACACAGGACATAACAACTTATAAAGTGCTAGGACCGAGCAGCACAAGCGTCTTGCAAACATGCGTGTTGTTTGTGTGTCAAATGTTTACAAGTAGATTACCGAACTTACTTATTCAAGGTAGATTTACCATTCTGAAGTTTGCCATTGACTGTTGATTTCCGTTAAGAGTGACTAGCTATATCTACCTTTCGGCCACAAAATAATACAATTTTCAGATTCTTGTTCAGGCGCCGTACGTGTCAGTCCTACAGCAAAACCGTAAAGTACTCATATAAAAATATACTACCTTAAACCTTATGCAAAACCACTCAATAAAAGAGACTTGCTTCCTCCTAATAAGTACATGTAAATACTTCAAGGTTACCATTTAAGTTGCTGACACTTTTGGCGCTTATTTTGTTGTAAACAAAATGGGAAAACAAGAAAAACTGAGCTAAAATTTGAAATATTTTTTCATTAAATAACTTAAAGTTCCTAGTTAGAATGAATTTTGATAAGGGTTTGATATGCATAAATTAAAAATTTCATTTTATTTATCGCTACGTGACTCAAACTCATCAAATCGCAAAGGAATAAGAAAAAATTTCCTGCGATGCGCAATAAAAATCGCTGTTTAAAATTGGGAAGTTAAAGCAAAATAACAAACTTTAAAAAAGTTTTGTACGATTTAAGAATTGAGTAAACGGATGGACGGACGGACGGATTGAGGCCGGATTAAGAACGGATTAAGAACAGAAGTTACTTTACTTTAAAATATGTTCAAAGTTTTATAAAAATAGTTAATTAAAGTGATGACATATTGTCGTTACAAAAACAAAAATCAAGGTGAAGCTTATTTTTGACACACTATTGAACTTTCAGTTGTATTGCACGGGATCAATTTTAGGTCGGTTTGACTGAATATTTTGATTCTGTTCATAACAATGCATCAAAATTAAGATATAGAACTTTAGAAGTAGGGTAGACTGGGTACAGTTGAAACATTTTAGGGTTTATCGTTCATTGCATTGGGTTAAGTTAAGAGAGCGATGGCGGAAATGTATTAAATAAAAGACCTGTCTACTAATGGGCAATGTTATTTGCGATCACAGTATTGTATTTTATGTGTAAAATCAAATTAAAAAAAAATCTGATTTGTTTCAACCGTCCCAATACCTGGGGTCAATTGAAATACATGCAAATAATACAAAATATAATAAATGAACATGTTTTATTCATCGTTTAATAACATTTTACGACTCGTAATGGCACAGTTAAACATCACAAATCTCTTTTTATTAATATTCAAGTTGTTCACGATACTTATAATCTAACATTATTTTTAATCAGCCTTCAAAGGTTTATATTTGGCACAAATTATGTTATATAATAATCAGATGTTGGTGATATTTATTTTTTTTTAATGTTTGTGTACTTCTTGCTTTTATATATCTCAAAATTCAACAGCATTAATTATAAACTAGATTTTAGCACTCCAGCTAACATTGTTTCAATCGTCACCAATCACCCTTCTAAGTATAAAACTGTTCACAGTTAGTACGATAATAAATTTGAATAAAAACTAATCATACAGCCTTCAAAAAACTTCAATTAAAACGATAAAAAGTCTCAAAACTCTAACATTAATAAAATCATCATAATTGCAAAAATGCACGAACAAAACAGCTTACTTTTCCGTCAAAAAACACAATGGGACCTCATATACACAAATACTGCGAGAGAAGAGCGACGCAACACGAAAATTCGTATTTCGACTTGTCGCCGGCTTCGTTCTCCCCTTGTACCCCTCGCCTCATCACGCACGGTGTAGAGATATTAGCTTTGTTTTTACCGTACCCAGTCTACCCTAAAGCAAAAAGTACCAGGGCTGAAAGACCAAATAAGAGACTACAACTCTTTCGGGCAATTCCAAGAAAACTGTTGATCCCACACATTCCAAAACTGCTAACGCCATATGAGACAATAACATGAGAAATATATTAATATTTTATTTTTCGATTCTTTATCTACGGAATAAAAAAAGGGTGATGCATTTCGGGTTTCGGAAAGTGCAGCCCTGGCATTTGGTAGCTGTCAAATTTTTATGTCATCCAAACTGGTTTTTTTAACGTAGAATACGTTATACGGGGGTGTTAATCTGGAGCACAAAATTTTGAGAAAATGTTTGTCACTTTCATTATAAGTTTTTAATACTTTATGCATGCATTGAAGAAAATTCAAGTATGGTCGTAACATATTTAATATGTCTTCTTTTGATTTGTATTTAAATAATCATATTGCTACATATAATTTTTTTGATTCTATAAGTAAATCAAAATTTAACTCCTTCAAATTTTGTATTAATTTTCATATGCTTTGTATTTTATGTATTATAACATCATGTGTAAGAGCAGTACGATTATCTGTGTGTTCATTACAGAACCAGTGTGAGAAAGAGAAGAAGTATAATGACCAAGTAGCGAACGACAACCATGATGAATACAACCATGATTTTTGTTTGTCTTTTCTTTTAATATCAAAGACATGCTCCATATGCGCCCTTTGCAGCATTTTTTTATGCGGCGGCCATTGTAAATCCATAGGAATTCTTAATTTTTGTAGAGATTTTCTATAGTTCAGACACAAACCTTGCAATTATAAAGCCTAGTTTGCTGTAGAAACGAAAATTTCGTGGCATGTATGTAATTCTACACCCGAAATATTAGTGTTGAGTCAAAAATGTTTGTGTGGAGAAAAAAGCAACTACAGTACGACCTAGCTCAATGCAACTAATAGAAATTCGGTCAGTTAACGTAGTTAATGTTGAAGAAACGCAATTAAACTTCTAAACATAAAGCTTTATGGCTCTGAATCCTAGATATTGTGGTTTTATGTATTAAGATATGCACTTTGTTTCCATAAATATTGTTTTAAGAGATTTTTCTTACATCAAAAATGTATTTTACAAGAAAAGAAGATCTCAAAGTAAATAATATAAAAGTTTATGGAAGTGTACGCAAATGGAAGTTGCGATAATTGTGCATTTTTTTATTAAGTTGCGTTTACTGAGTCAACAATGTAAATTTTTGAGTATTGCGATTATCGAGTGTTGCGTAAAGCGAGGTCGAACTGTTTTCTTATTGAAATGTCAAAATTCTGGTGCCAATTAAATGCCCGGACATATAATCGGCAGCGAAATTTTGACATTTCAACTCTCCACATGGTTGTTGTACTTGCTAGCATTGAACAAATTTTTCACCTCTACAGCGTACTAAGTAGCGAAAAAAAATTCCGCTGCCTTTTTGCTGTCAAAAACTCAATGCATTCCATATGGAAAGTTTCTTTCCGCTTCTACAGCATACTGGGCTTAAGCAGAAAATGAAAAAATGTTTATGAATAACAATGTTAGCAAGGTTGTATAGAAGCTGCGTAAAGCCTTAAACAGTGCGTAACTAAACAAGCGTTTAAAGGTTGTTTAAGGAAATCTATTGAATAAGGCTGTTAATGACTAACGTATTCTACGTCTGACCTATGCGCCCGTGTTATCTAACACAGGCTTGAGCTTTTTGTGGTAAGAGCAATGAAGGGCATTTTCGAATTTCCTATTCACGTGTGAATAGGCCGCTTTTTGCTGTCGACGCAATGCTATCACACCTACGCTATAAGCAACTTCGTGAAACGTACGAACAATGAACGAACAATAGCATTCGGCCGCACAGTAAGATAAATTCTCTCAGCACAAAGCATGTCAGTTGACGTTCAGCACTCATGAGGGCAAAACCTCGCTGCGCAACTTTTTCATTTAACTGTTTCAGGTACACAAAAAAAAATGTTTAACGAACAATGGGAATTCGATTATTTTTTCATATAAAATATAAATGATGAAGAGCAATGTTTAATTTGCGAAGCCATTATTTGTCGTTCTGCAAATATGTATTTCCAAACACACTTCTCCATTTGCTATGCAAATTATAATTCTTTTTCAGGTGAAGAAAGAAAACTGAAGCTTTCGAAATTGCAAGCTGAATATTTTTTAAAATATGTAGAAAATTCTTTCCGTTACACACGATTGTCATTATTTTTTTAAGTTCCCAGCTTTAGATATCATAAAACACGCATAAAAATTACTCTTTAATGAATACTTTTTTAAGTGTTTTATGAGTCCTTTTTGTGAAGTATCATAAAATACGCATAAAAATGACTCATATCTTATGAGGACTCACAAAGTGTTTGCTGGGTAGCATAAGAATCTGCAGTTCAGTTACCATATTGTTTTCAAAGATTTTTTTTCCTTCACAGTGTAAATTGAAGCAGAGCTGCCGCGCTCTCTCGGGCACACACACAAGTATACATGTCTATGTGTTAGTTTGCCCATCACTGAGTTAGAGGCTTATCATTTTACAATATAGAACGTTTTAGCACCGATGCGTTAAAATTGTTAAATTTTTCTACAAAAAGAAATGCTGACTTTTCGAAGCGAAATTTCTTCAGCGATGAGGCCAATTTTGCGTTAGTTGAATAAGTGAATAAAAGAATTTGCCATATATGGAGCTCTGAAAATCCACAAGCGATTATGTAGAACGCATTGCATCCGCAAAATTGTTTGGTGGTGTCAAGGTCCGTATTTTTTGAAAACGATCAAGTAGTAACCGTTATAGTCAATTCTGAGCGCTATAGCCGTATGTAAATCGATTTTTTTTTTGCCTGATGTTGAAGATATGGATCTGGACGATATGGGGTTTCAACAAGATGGGGTCACAAGCAACACAACAGCACAAATTAGAGCTTTGCTAAAACCGAAATTTCCTGGGCGACATATTTCGAGATTTGACGATGTCAATTGCCCTCCGAGATTGTGCGATTTGAGGCCTCTGAACTTTTTTTTTGTGGGGCGACGGAAAAGATCGTGTTTAAATGAATAAAACTCAAACTCTTGAGCAACTAAAAACCAATTTTCAAGTCATGGCCGAGCTAGTGCCCGATTTGTGTACAAAAATCATCAAAAACTACCTCAAAAGTAGTGAATCCTGCAAAAACTCCCGTGAGGAACATTTGAGTGATATTGTATTCCACGCAAAATATTCCAGACCTTAAATAAAAAGTTTTATCGAAATTTGCATGCTTAGTGCGTTTTTATATACTGTACTTTCTGAAGGAGTATTAGGAAAACTAATTATTATTTTTAAATTTAAAGAGTATACATAAAAAATCCGTGTTAGCTGTGTCGTGGACACATCCGTGGATTTTGACGTGACACTGTATACTTGTCCTTTTTCTTGTCCCTATCTTTTATTTTTTTTCCAAACTTGTCCTTATTCCTATCCTTACTCTCATATTTGTCTACAATTGTACTTAGTTTTGTCCAAATTGTTGTTTTAACCCATGTAGAAATTCCCTAAAATATCCTTATTTAAATTCCTTTTCTTATCCTTGTCCCACTTATTATCTTGTCCTATTCACTTGTCCTATTTCCAAGGTAACTGTTGTTGTCTTGTCCGAAGCTGTCCAAATCCTTGTTCTATTTCTTTTCCCAACCCCTGTCCTCATCCTTGTCCTTATCCTTTTCCCAATCCTTATCTAAATTCTTGTTTTTATCTTTGCCCAATGCTTTTTCTAATCTTTGTTCAAATTTTTGGCCGACTCTTTGTTATTCTTGGTAATAATCTTTGTCCAAATCCTTGCCCTCATCCTTTTTCTTATCTTTGTTCTTATCATTTTATAAATTTTATTTTTATTTGTATATTTTTTTGTTGTTTTTTTTCGCATTGCGAGATATAACGTAACTTTTTTTGTTATTTTCAATTGGAATGAAATCAATGAATGATCGCAAACTCATTAAACGAGATAGAGTGAGTCCTTCAATTAACCTGGAGAAGCTGAGCTTTGCTTCAATAAATTTGGTGTTAATAAAGCTGAGTGGAATTGACATACACATCTTCCCTCAACTTCACTCAGATTGGTATGAAAAAAATCATAAAAAATAAAAAAAAATCACTTACTCCACTTCACTCACGTTTGCTGTCATCATGAGTGCTCACTTATCAAAAATTACACTTCACTCAATTTTCCTCTCTTTCAAATGAATAAAAATATAGTGTTGCTTCCTAAATGTAAGTGTTCCTGTCTTAACGTACTTATTCAGTACATTCAGAAAATTTTCATTATTCGTTATTGTTTTTAATCACCCTATAAAACAAAAAAAAAATAAATTTATTAAAAAAAAATAATGAATGACATATAAACAGCTATGGGCAGAGAGCGCTCTGGAAGCGATGAGAGTAAGAAGTGAGAGCAAAGTCTTATGTAGCAACACAAAATGCAACAACAAATCAAAGATAAAAGACAAGCACAGGAACAACGCAGAAGCTTTACATGTAGTGATGCCCATACCCGCATATAATTATAACTGATTTTTTATTTGATGAAGAAAGTGGTGACGAAGAAGAAAAAGTGAAACTATATAAAGAAAGTAGAAAATGATTCATTGAAAACTATACGGAGTTATATCGTTTCACGACGGAGAATGTTCAATATCTGGTAAATTATTTTTTGCAACCGAATGAAGAAACGCGTGGAGGAGCTTTGTGGAATATTAAAAAAAATATTAATTTGTTTTTATATATTCGGGATCCTGGTTTGGTTTTTCAAGTTGGCGTTGGAGAAGATATTGTCGTCCATCCGAGCAAATTTTTCATACCATTTGGGAAGTTGTCCCAAAAATTATCTTAAAAGCAAATGATTGGATCCATTTTCCATTCAATTATGCAAATTTGATGAAGCGAAACAACTTTGGCATATCACTTTAAATTCCCATGGCTATAGACTGCACATAATACCAATCAAGAAACCATCAAGGCACGGCGACGAATATGTGTGCCGAAAAAATGTTGCTGCTTTAAATGTTCAAGCGACATGCAACGCTAAAAGCCGATTTACCAGTGTTGACTGATTTTGGACTGGTTCTGTGTACGATGCTTGATTTTGGCGTAATTCCCCTGTTCAGCATGTATTCAATGATAAGCGATGCAGTGCACTCTTATTGAGTGACGAAGATTACCCAATTGCATCTTGGCTAATGACCGTGTACCGCAATCCAACCCCAAATACACAGCACAGCTGAAACAACTTAAATAAGAGACTAAGATGTTGCTTTAAAAAAATAAATTGTTCTCTTCCTTCTAAAATTCTTTGGAAGAATATTCGTTCCTTAGGTGTTAGTAGTAATGATGATAAAAATGTGAAATTGAACCAAATAGTCTTAATAAATTTTTTCTGATTAAATCACCATCAAATATTCGCAGAAGTGATGGCATTCTGCTGCGATTTATTAAAATTATATTGCCGTTTATCATTAAACCCTTCACGCATGTAATCTATTACTGTTTCGTGTTTTCTCAACTCTAGGTTCCAAAGCTACAATAATGGTCAATAAGGTCAGTAATGTTTTCTCTATGCAAAATTTAAAACCCATTAGCATTCTTTGCTCGTTCTCTAAAATCTGCGAATCCTTGATGTGTAAACAAATTAATGAATACTTAGAGTCACATAAACTGCTTTCACAGTACCAATCTGGTTTTTGAATAGGACACAGTTGCGCAACAGCTATGCTTAAGATTCAAGACGATATTCGCATAAATTATGACGCTGGTAATATCACACTCCTTTGTCTTCTTGACTTTTCAAAAGCTTTTGATAGTGTTAATAATTATCTTTTAGTTCGGAAACTGAAAGTTTGTGTGGATTCAGTAGTGGTGCTGCTTCTTTAATTGCAAACTATCTTAAAGGCAGGAAGCAAAGTGTAAACATTGGTAATACCCTGTCTGACAATTCAGAAATTAAAGCTGGTGTTCCTCAAGAATCTATTCTTGGACCTTTGCTATTTAGTTTATTTATTAATGACATCTTTACCACATTTTTTGTTTTTTTTTTTTTTAGACTAAACCAACGCTCAGGGGATGCCCCCTATGAATGCGAAAGCATTGTGTTGATTCGGAAGACGGGTGATAGTTAGTTGGAGGGTGGAAAGATAGAGTGGTGTCGGTGAAGATTTGTTTTAAATTTACATAGCTCAAAACTGCCGGGAAATACGCTTGCAGGAAGATTGTTCCACAATTTTGCTGTACGACTAAAGAACGAATTATCCCGGTAATGCGAGGTTCTATTGGGCATCAAGGCAATGGTAAAGGGATGTGCTTGATGAGCTGCCCGAGTGGACCGAGAAAACACACGAGTTGATGGTGTCCAGTCATGTGTCTCCCTTGAACACTTCCCATGGTAGTACCTGTACATAAGGCTTAGGCAACCAACATTGCGTCGATGCCCAAGAGAGTTGAGAGAAGATGAAATGTTTTCATCCCCTATCAGATATATCGCACGACGTTGAATTCGGTCCAGAAGCTCCAAATAAGATCTTGAAGCCCCTGCCCAAATGTGCGAATTGTACTCCATTTTCGGCATTATATATGAGGTGTAGATCACGCGTCGATCAGTTGGAGTGAAGTATTTCTTACACCGTTTTAAAAAACCTAGGCACTTGGCCGCTTCTTTCGACACATCGAAAATATGATCATTCCAACGAAGATCAGATCTGATCGATATGCCCAGAACGTCAAGAGCATCTGACTTTGCAAGATCCACACCGTTCATATTGAGGGGAGCTAAGGGGCAATTCATTCGCTTGTGGGTTAACAGGCAACACTGAGTCTTGCTAGCATTAAACTCAACTCTATTAGCAAGCCCCCACTCAGAGATTTTTCTTAAGTCATTAAGCAGTGTGTCATTCATAGTTTGCCTCTTTCTCTCAATCTCCAAAGAGCTCGGGCGTTTTTTGAAGGAGTATGAATGACAAATGCTGCTGTCATCCGCAAACGAATGAATTGGGTTATGAGTCAACGACAGAAGGTCGTTGATAAAAACCAAAAACAAAGTTGGCGATAGGACTGAACCCTGCGGTACCCCAGCACCGATGGCGTGTTCACTGGACGAAATTCCATCGATTACGACACGAATCGACCTGTCCTTAAGAAAACACGTGATCCATCGAGCAAAGTCACCACACTAAGGGAAATAACGCATATTAACATTATCCACGCCTGAGTATATATTCCATTTAAATATTTACGTGGACAAATCAAATATTTTCCTTACAACTCGTTTTTTTCCGTATTTAAATTTTATTTATGCCACACACTGACACACATATTCCATACAGCTGCCAAGCAGCCGCCAAGCAGCAGCAGCATCGCACTCTGTTCCTGTGCGTTGAGTTTCTTCGTACCAGCAGTTGAAGGTCTTATAGTTCTCATTTAGTTAATATTTCAAGGGTAATATATCGTGAATATTTGGCAAATATGATTTGTGAGTGCGGTGGTGAGTGCGAAGCATGATGAATTCATGTTAGGTGTAGTGACAACTCGGTATTTTCTGAAGAATGTCACTCCACTCTACATGATTTCATCATGCATCGCACTCACCACCGTACTCAAAAATAATATTTTCACAAAAAGAAAATAAAATATAATACTAAATGGCGTTTGATATGGACGCAGCTCGTGGGAAATATTCAAATAAATTGTTTTTCAATTTCAATATTTTTATATAAATTTTCCTTAAATGCGATAGTTTTATTTTCAAATAGTAAATATTTGAAAGATATTTAAATATATTCTTGCATAATTTTAATATTTTTTATTAATTCTGTTTAAATATTTTAATATTTTATTTAATTAAAAAAGTATTTAAATAAATTTTAAATATTTACGTGGTCGATTTAAATAAATGCGTTATTGGTGCAAAAATGACTCGCTTTTTGGATAAATTAAAAAAGTTTTTGGATAAATTTAATATTTTTTTCCCTTAGTGCACCAACACCATATGCAATTAGTTTTGACACGAGCGCCTTATGCCACACTCGGTCAAACGCCTTAGAAATATCCAGAGCAACAACCCTGCTTTCACCAAAGAAGTGAACACATTGGTTCCATTTCTCCGTGAGGAACGCCGTTAGGTCACTAGTAGAGCGAGCTCTTCGGAAGCCATATTGCCGGTCACTGAGCAATTCGTTGTGCTCCAGATAGTTCATAAGGTGGAAGTTTATTACACTCTCCATGACTTTGGAGAGCGTTGAGCATATCGCAATGGGTCGGTAGTTCTCAGGGTTCGTGGCATCGCCCTTTTTGAGTACCGGCTGGACGTTTGCGACCTTCCAACAAGATGGAAATACTCCTGTCCTGTAGGAGATGTTGAAGAGGTTACGCAAAGGTCGGGCCAGTGTAGAAGCACACATTTTTAGCACAATTGGTGGTATACCATCAGGGCCAGAAGATTTGTTTATGTTGAGGTTTGCAAGGACTCTTTTAACTCCTCTCGTTCGAAAATATATCTCCTGCATTGAAGTTGATTTATTCTCTACAGAGGGCAGTGGCTGATTGCTAGCCGGGATTGTGGAATTTTGTGCAAACAATCCAGCCAAAAGGTTCGCTTTATCAGCCGAGTCAGTGAAGATTTGGTCATCCTTTAAAAGATCAGGAATCGACGAAGACGTCTGATTTTTAACTCTCTTCACGAATGACCAAAAGTTTTTGCTCCCTTTGGGGCAGAGAAGACCCTGTTCTCTGATGTGAGTTTCGTGAAGAAACTTTTCACGTTTTAAAACTGCATTACAGCTATTCCTAGCCTCACTGCGAAGTCTTCTAGTTTCAGCATTCTTGTTGGAACGCCAATTCTGGAAGGCTTCCTCTTTGGACCTGACTGCAATCCTGCATGTCTCATTAAACCAGGAGTGGTCTTTAGGCTTAATGCTTCTCATTTTATTGGGGATGAAAGACCGCATGCCCAATAAAATAATTTCTTGTATCATAAGAGCCGCGGCATTTACATTTCTATCAGCAAAACATAATTTCCAATTGAAATTGCGGTAAAAATTATTTAACGCAATACAATTTGCTTTTCCATAAAACCAAGCGATTCTCTTCGGGGCTTTGGGCGTAGGAGTGCTTAGGTTAGAATATGAAAAAGCAGCGGATATGGTGCAATGGTCCGAATTACCAAGAGGTGCATGGACAGTCACATCATATTTTTCATGGTGTGAAGTCAGAAAAAGGTCTAAGATTTTATGGCTTTGCAGACCAACTCTAGGGATGAAAGTTGGTTCCTTCACTAGTTGAATCAGTTGGTTCGATTCAGCAAAGAGCTCAACATACTGACCCTCAGGTGTTGTTTGGCCCGAGTAGCATAACCAAGCCGGGTTGTGGACATTGAAATCGCCGGCTACAACGATTTCGCTGTCAGGGAACAACCCCAAAATGTGCGTAATAGAATCTGAGAGAGAGAGTCCAATTTGTTAAAAGTGGGCTCCCTCCCTAGATTCGGACTTCTATAGATGTAACAGAAGTGCATCAAATGAGAGCGGACCCTGAACTTCACCCACATGGAACAAAACTCCGGATCGGTAACGTTCAGACTCCGCTCGCACTGATATGCTACATCTGTTCTTATGTAAAGGGCGATGCCCCTATGCAGGGAAAACAATGGCAGTAAGTGATACCCAGGTATATGAAAATCCAGTGGATCTGCATCCTTGCTCACCTGGGTCTCACTTAGTGCCATTATTTGAGACCTATTAAGAGTACAATATGCATAAACCGAGAAAAAATTCGTTCTCAGTCCACGCACATTGCAAAAATCCATGCGAAAATCACCCGACATTTTCTCGCAGTGCAAATTTCAAAACAAATAAAGGTGTATTGGTAATTAGTTACTACTGTAAAGAGAGTGCTATTTCTAAGTAGGCTTCTGAAAGTGATCTCTGCCTGAATGCCAATAAGTCGTTTATTCTTCCAATATCTGGATCGAATTCCAGCAGTAATAAATAAATGCTATGCAATGCAAAACATCGCAAAATTTCTGAAAGAAAAAGATTATGAGAAATTATTTGACGGAACTGAGGACGAAAGCATGCAAGAATTTGGTGACCCCTTCTTGTATGTAAAGATTGTAAAGACTCCCTCCTTTCTCATAGTCCAAATATTAAATTTCTGTTAAAGAAATAACACACATTTAAAATTAATACACACATTATAAATTAATTAACAATATTACCTTTGCGCTCCAATTTGCTCTTCAATAATACTGCTTAATACTTTTTTTAATTAAATCTGACTGGCAACTGAGTGTTCACCCTGTTTTTTTAATTATTGAGTCCACTTAGAGTGGAGTGCAGTTTATTTCATAGAACTTTTTGCACTCAGCTCCTTCGATTACACTGTGCGACAGTCCAAAATACCTGGGAGATAATGCTATTTTTCTTGTAGGTCTTGTTGAGTTAAAGAATGTTCTATACTTGAAATTTGCCGGACACCCCCAAAATCTGGACTTATGGTCAAAAAACCGATTTTACCTACCTTTGTCCACTTATTGGCGTATAACTTACCTGATTGCCAACCGATTTTAAAAATTTAACCGGATCCTAAAAGAATATACTTGAACCTTTCTAACGATATATATACTATTTGGGATAACTTAAGAAAACTGTGTGAATTTACTCTGCAAACACAATTTTTTTCAATTTTTTTGACTTTTTTAAACTTTGACGATTTTTCTATACACTAAATTATATTGAGACCACACTAGTCCTGTACGGATTCATAGAAAACATTTATTAAAAATTTAAACGCAATTTAGTTTTTATAAATTGGTCAGTAATTGACGAAGTTATTTAACTTTTCATGAAAAGAGATTTTTTTCCAAAAATACATTTTCGGTATGACAACTCAAAAATATTTGCTTGATCTTTTTTTCGGCATCATTAGTTTCGCGTTGAATTGACAGCAATACTCCGTATTCATTTTAATTTTCTTTTTTCCTTCAAAATGTTTTTCTTAAAGGGGTGTTTCCAAAATAAAGTGAAGCGAAAATAAAAGGAGGTAAAAATGTATATGTATGTGGCGTCTGTGGCGTAGTTGGTTAAAGTGCGTGGCCGCTATATCAAAGAACCTGGAGACCCAGGTTCGAACCCCAGCAGCGACAGAAAACTATTTGAATTAAAATAATTTTTCTGTACGGCCGCCACCTCTCTGCAGACAATTGCAAACCTCAGAGAGTAATCAAATGCCATGTAAAACTTCTTCTGTAAAGAATAAGAACATTACGTTCATCGCTGTTCGGAGTCGGCGTTAAACATGTAGGTCCCTTTCTCGGTCAATTGTGTACAAACTTAATAACACGCACAACACAATTGATCATGAGAAGCTAGGTCAAAGTCCTTTCAAGGGCTGAAATGGCCAGTTATTTTTTTTTTTTTTTTTTTAAATGTATATTTTTCATATTTATTACTTTTTAATCTATTTATCGTTACGAACTTAAGGTATTTTCATTGGACCTCAAATCCGAAAAGTCATGAGAGATACAAATTTTGTAAGGAAGTTAAATTTCGTGGAACAACGTACGTGGAAGAGTTTTGTTTCGCTGTGCACTAATTTCCTCGGAAACCATAGAAGCGACGACTATGTCGCAATTGTGAATGAATTTTTATGTGCATATGGTGGAATGGGATGCAACATGTCTATAAAAATTAATTTTCTCCATTCGCATTTGGACTTATTCCCAGAGAACTTAGGCCAGTTAAGCGATGAGCAAGGAGAACATTTTCACCAAAAAATGGCAACAATAGTAAAACTTTTTGGAGGAAAAAATAATATTAAAATGATTTCAGAGTATTGCTGATCATTACAACGCGAAACTAATGATGTTGACTTAAAAAAAATAAAATCAAGCAAACATTTTTGAGTTGTCATACCGAAAATGTATTTTTGGAAAAAATCTATTTTCATGAAAAGTTAAATAACTTCGTCAATTACTGACCAATTTATAAAAACTAAATTGCGTTTAAATTTTTAATAAATGTTTTCTATGAATCCGTACAGGACTAGTGTGGTCTCAATATAATTTAGTGTATAGAAAAATCGTCAAAGTTGAAAAAAGTCAAAAAAATTGAAAAAAAATTGTATTTGCAGAGTAAATTCACACAGTTTTCTTTAGTTATCCCAAATAGTATATATATCGTTAGAAAGGTTCAAGTATATTCTTTTAGGAGCCGGTTAGTAATACGCCAATAAGTGGACAAAGGTAAGTAAAATCGGTTTTTTGACCATAAGTCCAGATTTTGGGGGTGTCCGGCAAATTTTAAGTATAGAACATTCTTTAACTCAACAAGACCTATCAGAAAAATAGCATTATCTCCCAGGTATTTCAACTTCGTTCCATTTTGTCGCACTGTGTTATTGCACTCATTATAGCACTCTCAACATACTCCTCTCACTCATATTGTTCAGTTTTATTAATACAACCCAATTATTGATATCATCATTATTTTAAATCATAATTTTCAATTTGACATGATAATTTTTACTTATTATTACATAGTTCCTTTTGAGTTTTATCTAAAACGAAAGTGATTAAGTTTTGAGTTATTTTTTTTTTTCCTTAAGCTTCCTAACATTAAATTTCAATAAAAACTATTCTTAATTTATTTATTTTATTACGCAATTCTGAAATTAGTGCGTAAGATACTTAATAACACTTCACCAACTGTTTACAACTAAACCGCACATCTATTCAAGTTGTAAGACTCGCTGATTAAGTCATTACCTGCTAAGCGAGTTGCCACCACTTCGTGATGATTGAACACAGTGACGAGCTAAGGGGTATTTGACAGCAGCTGAAGAGAGTGGCATTGTTTCACGCCAGACTGATTTTGACCACAGTAAAGCATAGACAACAACAATAGAGTGAAGGCTTCACAGATGCCAAATTTGTGGAATGTGTGCTGGTTATGGTTTTCGCCTTGATTAAGTTTGGGAATTCAGGTATTGGTTTTGGATGGAAAATGACATACGCGATTCTCGACATATTGCCAGTGGTGCAAATATTACACCACGTCTGGTTGACTTGGTTAGATGTGGGATATGTTAGTGTGAAGAGGGATTATTTTTTCTATTTGATTTCTGAAATAATATTTCAAAGTTTAATTGTTGACAAAATAGTTACCATGTACACTCACATTCTCCGTTTTTTGCTAGTAAACGTGAATTTATGTGTGCCGAGAAGGGCGTCCATGGGGGGAGGAGAGGTGGCATGTACCACCCACAGGGATCCAATAAAAAAAAATTAAAAAATAAATAACTGGCCATTTCAGCCCTTGAAAGGACTTTGACCTAGCTTCTTATGATCAATTGTGTTGTGCGTGTTATTAAGTTTGTACACAATTGACCGAGAACCGGACCTACATGCTTAACGCCGACTCCGAACGGCGATGAACGGAATGTTCTCGTTCTCAAGAAGCTTTACATGGCATTTTGTTTACTCTCTGAGGTTTGCCATTGTCTGCAGAGAGGTGGCGACCGTACAGAAAAATTACTTTAATTCAAATAATTTTCTGTCGCTGCTGGGGTTCGAACCTGGGTCTCCAGGTTCTTTGACATAGCGGCCACGCACTTTAACCAACTACGCCACGGACGCCACAAGGATCCCCACAGGGATCCCCTAGACTGAAAAAATTTTAAATATTTTTATATCCTATGTGTGTATGTTACATTTTTATATCATCATTTTCATACACGTGCACACCAATGCATACCTTTGCCATGCCCCCCTTGAAAAATTCCTGCGCACGCCTATGTGTGCCGATGTCAATTCTTGTTATATATTTTCTAGCTATATACTAATTGCATCGTTTAGTTCTAGGAGTGTTAAAAATACATGTGAATCAAAGTCAGATACTTCCTGTATCGCTCCGGCAGTATTTAAGTGCCTCACGAACGAGTTATATTTGGAGAATATGGGCTTAGATCCTAGCCGTCTCTGTGACGTAAATTTCCTAATTTCTTTCGTAGAATAATTTGATTTTGAGATGATTTCCTGGCAAATGATGCATTGATAGCATTCCGCTCTCCTTTTGTGGCTGACTGTTTTTAATTGTATTCCAAATAGTCATCGCATACAAAGCTTGTTATGATATGATTAATTCCATATAGTTTTAGCGTAAATACCTAGTGTGTAGGCTTACTATTACGTGCCGCTTGGCCAGGAGTCTAAAGTTAAAGGAATTGACGCCCAACAGATAGAACTTCTGAACGTTAATGCCAAGATAGTGTCATGTACTAACACCCGTTCGACCATCTTCTGGGCGTCACTTAAATGACTCCAGATGTGACCAGCGCCCTGTTATAGTAGTTTTAATACCGAATACACACAAAACCTTCGTGTACTTAATTTAATTAACATATTGTATGGATAGTTACCAGTATTGGAGCGAAACTGTATCAATGTATTAATTGAATTGATTTAGTGCAATTCACATTTCGAGAAAAAACTTAAATCTCTGACAATATATGGACATTGTCATCCGGTTGTACCACTGTAGGCCTTTTAGTTCGATTGGTCTTTTAGTTCGTTTCGTTTACTCGTTCATATCCAGGTATATAAAACCTGGTATGAATAAGTTATAGCCATCAATCCACCATTTCAAAAAGTGTATCAAACTAAGGACTCAAACCATAGCTTGGTAAATTTTGGTGTTTTTGCTCTCGTTCGTTTTGTTCCTACTCGCTGCAACATCAATTGAACTAAAATGAACTAAAAGAACGAGAACCACTGAACTAGTTCACATAGTTCATGAGTGGGAATCGTTCGATTGAACTAGTTCGTTCCTGAACTACCCAAGCCTACAGCACTTCAACACCACTGACATTTAACATTATCATACATGTCTTTTACGATTTAGTCATTTTCCACAACTATTTCCACCATATTCATCCTGAGCTACTAAACAACATTTCCATCATTATTGCACTCTAGGAATCACCATGGAGTAAACTATATTTGGAATGCAGTAAACTGCATCCGCCCATTGCAAAGTAACATCATTATAACTGCCATGACGATGAGGTAATCGTAATTGTAACAGCCATTTCGCTGATTTGTCAGATGTCATTCAGCAGCTCACCATGTACCGCACTCAAGCAATCCCACGGTTTTTGCAGTAGTACTGCTTCACCTATTTCCTTATCCACAATTATTGATACAATGAGTCACAATGAAAATGAGCCACTTCTTTTTAAAAAACATGTCCCAATATTATTGAAAATAATTTTTTGGTTAACCCATTTATTACCAAAGACATTTAAGACTAAAATTTCAAATTTATGGTAACATAACTTTATTAAGTAGTGTCAAAGGAATACAAAAATATTTTTTTTTTAAAAAAGTAGAAAGTGTGGTTTTTAAGCTGTACCCAAGCAGGTACAATGGGAAAATATGGTTGCTAATTTTGTACATGAAATTTCTTAAAGCATTCTTTTTCGACACACAGAACTATGTCGCAGAACTCACAAACCCATCTAACTCGCATGTGGCATACTCTGCATCGAAGAGGCTTATTCTCTTTGAAAAATGGTGACCTTCAGATAAAGCGACGCTTGCCGATATGGAGCGTTTTGATGTCGAAGGTTAAAGAATTGTATATCTTCTAAGATAATATCGAGCAATATCTCTTTGAACCGAAAGCAAGTCATCTTCGGAATTAGCTGCGAGTTTATATAGTTTCCAAGCGTTCACCAATGTAGAGCTTAGCATTGACGTAAAAAGCGGCCACCACCACTTTTTGCCTCGAATTTTGATTTTATAGACATTGACACACTGGTCGTGCAAGTCAACGCCGCCCATACCATTATTATAATCAGCAATAAGGTTCGGCTGCTGAATGAAAACTTTTCTTTTTTCGACTGATGACCAACGTTTGACATAATGCATGGGCTGGATAGTATCGAAGTTTGTGCCCACAGTGACAACACTATTATCACTCCATTTCACAAAAAGAATATAATTGTTACGTCGTAAATGTGCTCAAAATGCACTCTTTTCTCCGTCTTGAATTCTTTTTTCAGCTTCAATGGGCATTTTTTTGTTCGGTTTTCTCTTGTTGTCCCTGTTGCTCATAAACCTTTCTCTCACAACAATCGCTAAAGCTCATGAGAAGTAAAGTAGTTGTCAAAATATATTATACTAGCTTTTTCCTGGCGCGCGTTGCTGCACCCAGCAACTACAGTGGCGAGCAAAACTGGCTAAATGTTTCCCACTTTTATGCATTTTTTACTGTTGCAAAGCGACCTTTTTCTATATAGCGCTACCAAATTTTCTGGTTATATACTTCATTTATTGAGGAACCCAACGTAAATATAAGTTCAAGTTTGAATAATATATAAAAATAAAAAAATATTACCTACAAAAATAACATAAAATTCTATTTAGCCAGTTTTACATGGCAGTAATACTAAAGCGTCATCTGGTGGATCAAAGGAGATAAAAAAAATCTCACCGTACCTGAAAACCACTATATACAAATTTTCATTCTAATCGCATGAGCGGTTCAGGAGTTTGAGGTGGTTTTGTAAAAACATTTATACTACAGCGCCCTCTGGTGTTCAAGATGGGTCAAAAAAGATAGCAGAAAAACACTCAACGTACACAAAAACCACTATATACCAATTTTCATTCTAATCGCATGAAAGTTTTGGGAGTTTAAGGTGGTTTTGCAAAAAATGTGTACTATATAAAATGGGTCTTCAAGATGGCCCAAAAAAGATAACGTTAAAACACTCAACGTACATGCAAACCACTATGCATGGAAAGACCCAGTTTTTCAGTAGAAGGATATCACCAAGCTGCAACTTCATACTGAGTAACATTGTTGTGCAACATTTATATTCAAAGATATTCTATATCACAAATTTAGCTTGTATGGGCGGAACCACACCCTCTTTTCCAAAGTCCGTCTCAGTTTCCTAGAACATAGAAGGACATCACCTAATAGTAATTCCATTCTGAGTTTTATTGTTATGCGACATTTATTTCCAAAGCTATTCGATATCATATTTTTTAATTATATGGGCGGTGTCACACCCCCTTGTCCAATGCTTGCTCAATTTTGCTAGTCGAAGGACCCGACTAAATAGTACGCTCTTACCAAGTTTCATTGATGTGTGACTTATAGCTTGAAAGTTATACCGAAAATTTGGTCTGCTGAAAAAGTGCCACGCCCCACATCCAACACCCATAAAATTTTACCTGTGGAACGGCACTTGTAAATTGAGGTAGAACACCAAATTCCGATGCTATGCTACCTATAATTTCAAAGCTATTCGCTATCGTAGATTTGGGTTGTATGGGAGGTGGCCCGCCTTCTTGTCCAATGTTCCGTGAATTTTTTCCAAAACCTTCGCGTAACAATTACGAACAAATTCACAAAAGGAAGTATCCAATTTGGTCCAGTCGTTTTCAAGTTTTAAGCATCCGAACAAACCACTATTCATTTTAATATATTAAGATGCTGTAAAATTTATCTCAATCTATTTATTGGATTATTTAACTCAGTAGATATTGAAATAAAAAGAGTGTCACGCAAATAAATACGATATATTGGGCTTATGGCTACACTGTAGCAGGAATTAACTGAGTGCAACTGTCCACTCAAGAGACCAGCGCGGTGAGTTGTAGAATCTCACCTCTCTCTCTCAACAAAGAGCTTAAGCTATTGTTTGCTGTTATTTCGTGCTGCTTATACAATGGCAGCATGGATTAAAATGCATGAATTCTTAAATAATTAAATAAAAAGATTTACCAAAAACGTAGTACCCAGTAGCAGGGTCGCTTATTATAGCAATTGAATAGTGAAAGAATTATTAAAATCGGTTCAGCATTTACCCCCTTGATTGAACGATGAAAATTAGAGAGACGCCTTTTATATAATAGTATAGATGATCAGTAGGAAATGGGACTTTTTCTAGAAGCTGAAGTTCAACTCGAGATCTCAGTGGCATTTGTAGCACATCAGCGTTCACATTTTTTGCACCACAATAAGTATCAAAGTTATATAGGTAGCCACAACTACTCGTCATCATCCAATTCTTGAAACCAAAACGAACAGGTTTTCCTCTCATGAACTGTAGCGAAGAATGGTGGCCAAAATACTTGATCATGGCTTCATCAATGGATAATTTTTCGTGCATGAAGCCCCATTGTTGATATTTTTGGCACAAAAGATTCATAAACGTCTGAGCTTTGCCATTTTATCTCGAGCATCTAATAAAAAACGATTTCGCAACATATTGTTTGCTACTAATGCGGTTCTTGTATCCTCATCTAATTTCCAATACATGAACTCCCTGGGCATAGAGTGGTAACCACTGTAGAACATAATGCCTATGAAAATTTCCAAGTCTTCTTTTTGGAAATTGAGGTTATGATGATTATGTTGAAAAGCATAAATATTAGTTTGATTCAAGATCAATTCCATTAACTCATTATCAAAAAGTGTTTCAAATATTTCGACTGGAGACTTATTATCTAAAGCACATGTCATATTCATCTTGTTTATTTCAAAGTTATTAGAATGATTCATCACCATATCAGTACCTCTTTTAGACCAGCGTGGTTGGGTTTGAGACTGCCCAGGTACTATAAAGGAACTTCGTCCTCGCAATCGAAATCCTCATCCCTAATGAAAAGTTCAATATTACCTGGTACATCATTGGGTATATGATCGTTATCCAAATTTTCTGTGTCTATTTAATCTTTGTGTGTATTGTAATCTGCATCTTGTGGTATAAATGCAATGTCAAACACAGCGTTTTGATAATTTTCTTCTATAGCATTTATTGCATTTGGAAGATTATAGAATCTTCTTCTTGAGAGTGCTTTGAAATCCATTCTAAAAAAAAAAATTGTAATTTTTTCCCATTGTACCCAAGCGGGTACACCTAACTTTTCACGAACTTACCTAGCGTAAAAATAAATGAACACTTGATTTTTAACTTTTATCTAATTTTATTAAAATGTTTTTAACTATATCCAAGAAATGAAAAGAAAATTGATAAAACGAATATTTCTTTTATTACAAAATATAAGCCAACCTCCGAAAAACCGAAAAAATTGCAATCCCACCTGATGCGGAGTAATAAAAAAGACCACCTTTTTATTTTTTGTACAGTAAACTGCACGCCCACTTGTTGAAAACATATCAACGAACAAAAAATAAACAAATTTCATCAAAACAAATTTGAAGGCCAACGGTAAAACCATAAAGTTGTTCAATTTTCTGTACCCAAGCGAGTACAGTGGTAGTAAATGAGTTAACATAATTTTTTAACTGTGTAGTTGAAGAAAACATTCATTGATAATTTTTTAGCTTTGTTGTTGTTCTAAAACAAGAGAAAAGTAAAATAAGTTGCGCGTCACATTCAAAATGAGCCACTGCATATTGTTGTTGTTCATGATACAATTATACAGGTAGCATCGACAAGTATAGATTTTCTCAGCAACAAGGAAACCACCATCTGTCAAAAACAGTTGATCGTGCAACAAGAATTAAACGAATGTAAAAATAAATAAATTCCGAAAAATATGTGCGTTAAATAAACAATTATAATAATGAAAGTTGTAAAAAAATTATGTGTGATATGTGTTTAACGTTTTCCAGCCGTGGTGTTTTAATTTTAATTGAAAACTGTTTTAATTTCTTAAAACTTAAACGTTTTCAACCTTTTTTTTTTAGGTTTGCACTTAATAACATTAAGTTTACAAGTTATCTTCGTTCTAGTAATAATAACTCATTATTAATAAAATAAAATATGCAATATTTTGTTATCAAATGTGTGGTTATTTACAAGCTCTGAAATATAAACAATGGCGAAAACGTAAGCATAATTGAACGCTCTCTTTCTTGACTTTGTTTTTGACAGATGCTGGTTTCCCAAGCAACTGTCAATACTGGTTGTTGTTAAAATAACGGCAGGTCTGCCAAATATCAGATTTTTGTTTATTGAAGACTTCAGTTCATTGTTTGAAACCTATTAATGAAGATGGGTCTCCAAACATGTACGTGGATTAATATAAGGCAGAGATCAATAAAACTTCACAAGGAAGGTAAATCGCGAAGGGAAATGGCTGTGCATATGAATAAAAGTAGATGAAATGTTCAACATATTATTCGTCGCTTTGTAAAAGAAAGAAAAAAAAAAAATAAAAAAAAAGTTTTCCGCGAGAGATGAAGCGAACAAGCCATTTATTAGCCTAAAAAATCGAAAAAAAACCTTTGGAGTTTGCACGCAAATACGTTTTGAAAGACATAGAAAAACACAAAAAAGGTAAATAGCATTGTAAAACATCGAATAGAATGTTAAAATGTTTTTGGTAGGTTCTATTTACAGATGAGAGTTAATTTAACTTATTTGGTTCAGTTAGTAAGCAAATGGTATGGCGTCAAAGGAACAGTGAGCTTCAATTACAAAATCTGAAGCCTAACATTAAATTTGGTGGTGGCTCTGTAATGGTGTGGGGTTGCATGGTGGGTAGCGGTACCGATCATCTTAAGCACATTCCAGGCATAATGAATAGGTTTGTATATGTTGAAATTTTAAAGCAAAACGTCAGCAGTTGAAAATTTGGAAATAAAAGACGATTTTTATTTTATCGAGACAACGATTCTAAACACAAGTCTTATGTTGCTCGCTTATGGCTGTTGTATAACTGCTCCCATGTATTGGAAGTTACAGCAGTCACCGGAATTAAATATCAATGAAAATTTGTGAGCCCTTCTCTACCAAAATGTGCGTAAATACAATATTTTGTCAAAGAAATAACTTTTGGATGCAATGGCGTGCAATTTCTTCAACGTATACATCTAACCTCTTAAATTCAATGACATTTTGTTCCCGAGCCGTAAATTGTGTCAAAGGGGGACAAACGAAGTGTTAGCTACTTTTATTCAATTTTCTTTAAAGTGGTTAATTATCACTGTTAGATTAATTTTTGAATATTATAGGTTTTTTATTGTTTTTTTTCAATCCTGTTCGTGTTAGTTGAGGAAGGACTATCCCCGTGCTAACAAATTTTATTCGATTCAGTGCTACTGATTTGCTATCGTAAGACTACCGTTGTATGTCCTACTTGCTTCCCAGATTCAGCGACCAACCAGGACGAACTCGTTGCCTGAAACCACCCTACTTTATTCTGGCTTTTGTTAGGCTGGCATAAATATTCAGAACATAGCAATTAGAAATAAGTCCATGACAAATACGTATTCAACACTATGAAATTCCCAATTAACAACTTTATTTAAGTTAGCAGTCTTAACACCAACTTACTTAAATTAATTCATGCAAATAATTCAATTTTATTCATTAAGTCATTTCCGCCACCGACAACTACTAACATTAGCAAAAACACTTTGACCTCTATAATTATGACTGTCAGAATTGGGCACTGATTTTGGCACAACATAATAAAACATCTCGGCAGCGTGGAATATTTAAAATATATATTTATTATGGTTTCTTTTTGCATAATTTTTCTATTACTACTTTTGTCGTCCCAGATCTTGACATTGAGTTTCTAATGGCTTAATCAGCAGTGAATGGATTTTAAAATACCTAACGTTCAAAACGTGACAAAACTGCCTTAAGGACTGCTTTCACTCATGATTAATGATATTTTTGCGTGTCTCCTGATATATTTATTGTGACCACACAAAAATTCCACTAAAGACCTAGCTGAGCTAACAACAAGTTCAAAAATACGTTATGCTAATGCTCTTTGAATTATGTCGAAAAGAAAACAAAAAATTTGGCTTAATGTTTAGCTGTATACAAATATACATACATACTACATACTCTTGTACACACATAAAATAAATGACAAAATAAATTCAACAGACAGAAATATTTACGAATGATTGAATATTCTTTAGGGTTTAAGATTCAATATAACAAAGTTTGTCACTGTTATTCACTTAAAAGTATATATCATCAATATGAGTTACTGATGATCTATTGTTGTTGATGCCTTTAGACACATGAACTGGTTTTAAATCTAGGTAAAGGAGTAGAATTATTTAAAAAAGCATTTAGGAGGCTGTGTCATCACAACTACACAATTGGAGATATAAAGGCGTCACAACGTATCCTCACCCTTGTTCTGGTTCCTTACCTTTTTCTTATTATTAACCTTTTCGTAGTCCTTGTCCTTAACCTAGGTCAAATCCTTGACCAAAATGTTGTCCAAATTCTTTTCCTTGTTTTTGATCTTTGCTGAAATATTTTTCATACTTGATGCCAATGTAATTTCAAATCCAAAAACATTTTGGAATTATATACAGTCGAAAAGAAATGATTCACAGATTTCATCTTCAATGGTATTTAATGGTTGCAAGTCCTTCTCAACCGTTGATACTGTGAATCTTTTTGCAGATTAGTTTAAATCAAATTTTGAAAATGTTGATTCCTGGCACGATACCTCCTTGTTGGACAACGTTGAACTTGGCTTTGATGTTGGATCTATCTTAATGACCGTTGATGATATACTAAGCTCTTTATCCCACTTTGAAAGTTATGCTAAGTCTGACAATGATGGACTATCCTCTATTTTATTAATTAAGTGTTCTGCTGCATTAGCTAAGCCACTTTCTATGATTTTTAATAATTCTATGTCATATGGTTCTTTTAGTAAGTCTTGGAAAATTGCAGCTATTACCTCAATATTCAAAAGTGGTGAAAATAATGATATAACCAATTACCGCCTCCTTTTCTGAATTAACCAATGTATCAACATTTGTTGAATCCGTCATCAAACCTAACTTTTATTTTCTAGTTAAGAAACACATTTGTCTTGAGCAACCTTTCGCTTTTCTCAAATTACTGCATATCTTCTTTAGAATCGAGTTGATGTTCTATATACAGATCAAGTTTATGTCCTTTATACAGATTTTTCGAAAACTTTCGATAAAGTCTCCCATAAGGTGTTAGTTTGATAAAATGAGGTGCCATTCCGTTTTCTTGAAATGGATCAAGCCCTATTTAAGTGGGAGATGTTGCTATGTCACAATTAACAACATTCAATACTACTTTGAAGAGTCTTCTAGTGTTCCACAGGGCAGTATATTGGGCCCCTGGTTTTTTTTACCTTATATTAAAGACATTAGCAAATGTTTTCGAAACTCAAAATTCCTTATTTATGCTCATGACTTGGAGGAAGAAAATGTTCTCATGTATCGTTTAATAATTTAATAATTTCCTCCTATACAATGAACGATATCCTACTTCAAAAGGTGAATACAATTCGTGACCTGGGAGTTATTTTTTATTCCAAATTCACCTTTCTAGATCACTTGAACTTTTTGCTTCCTTAAGTGTACTCCCTTCTCTCCTTTATACGTAGAAATAGTCAAGAGTTTAAAGATCCTTATACATTAAGAGCGGAGTGGCGTCCGTGGCGTAGTTGGTTAACGTGCGTGGCCGCTATGTCAACGAACCTGGAGACCCAGGTTCGAACCCCAGCAGCGACAGAAAATTATTTGAATTAAAATAATTTTTCTGTACGGCCGCCACCTCTCTGCAGACAATGGCAAACCTCAGAGAGTCATCAAAATGCCATGTAAAGCTTCTTGAGAATAAGAACATTTCGTTCATCGCCGTTCGGAGTCGGCGTTAAGCCTGTAGGTCCATTTCTCGGTCAATTGTGTACAAACTTAATAACACGCACAACACAATTGATCATAAGAAGCTAGGTCAAAGTCCTTTCAAGGGCTGAAATGGCCAGTTATTTATTTTATTTATTTATTATTATACATTAAGAGCACTTTATAGTTCTCTTGTAAGGTCAAGACTATACTTGTCCTAGTTCTTGATAGAATCATTGTCCTTGTTATTGTACAAACCACTCTTCTTATCTTTATCCAAAAACTAGTCCTTATCTTTGCCAAAATCCTAATCCTAATCATTGCTCTAGTACTTTTCCAAATCATTGTCCAAATAGTTGTCTATATTCTTGTCTTAGTGTTAGTACTAACCATTATCTTTTTTTCAAAATAATTGTCTACACCCTTGTTCAAATGTTAAAATCCTTATCCTAATACCTATCCCAATTCTTTTCTTAATTCTTGTCCTCCACCTTGATGTTATCATAGTCCTTACTATTGTCTTAAATTTTATTCAAATATTTGTGTTATTTTTTGTCGAAATTATTGACCAAATCCCTGGTCTAGTCCTTGTCCTAATCGATTTCTCAATCCCTGACTAATTCCTTGTCCACATCTATTTTTCAATCCTTGCCACAATACTTGTTTTAATTCTTATAAAAAGGCTTTTCTCCTTTACCTCTTTCACACCTCTTTAAATGCCCTTTTTCCAATATATGATAAAACAAACATTTTTTTTAAACACGTTGAAATCTATTTTCCAATACTTCAGGAGGTGATCTCATGTTGAAAATTTACTGGGTTTAAATTGGAAATAATTGGTGTTTTTTTTAGGGGTTTGTTTTTCGAATAGAGATAAAACTGGCATTTTGTGGTCAAATCTGGCAACTCTAATGTCATTTATGTTCAGTTTGGTTTGCCATTTCATCATGAACAGGTTGACAAAAGAACAACGCTTGCAAATGGGCCGAAAATGAGATTGATCTCGATGCTGATTTTCATCGCAAAATTTTGTTCAGTGATGAGGCTCATTTTTGGTTGAATGGCTACGTCAACAAGCAAAATTGCCGCATTTGGAGTGAAGAGAATCCACATGAGATCCTTGAGACGCCATTACATCCACAAAAACTGATTGTTTGGTGTGCTCTATGGGCTGGTGGAGTCATTGGGCCATACTTCTTCCGAAATAATGCTGGAGAGTCAGTTACCGCTAATGGAGACCGGTATAGAGCCATGATAACCGACTATTTTGTTCCCGAATTGGATGGCATGAATGTGGATGAGTTGTGGTTCCAACAAGACGGCGCTACATGCCACACAGTTCACGTCACAATCGATTTATTGAAGGAAACATTCGATGAGCGCATAATTTCGCGGAATGGACCTGTCAATTGGCCACCAAAATCGTGTGATTTGACACCATTGGATTATTTTCTTTGGGGATATGTGAAGTCGCTCGTCTACGCCAACAAACCAGAAACGTTAGGGGACCTGGAGGCCAACATTCGTGGCGTTATTGCCGACATACGGCCCCATATGCTCGAAAAAGTGGTTGAAAATTGGACCTGTAGAATTGGCTTTATTCGAGCCAGCCGCGGCGGCCACATGCCCGAAATCATATTTAAACATTAATGGCATAAAATTATCCTTCCAATAAAGCCAAATTGATGGACATTAAAACGATTTTCTTGTGTTTTATTTCAATTCGAAAAACAAACCCCTAAAAAAAACACCCTACATACAAACAAATGCAATTTTACGTTTTTGAAGGGCACACAGCTCGAGGGCAACAAAGATCAATTTCATAAAACGAAAGAGAGGAGATAATATCGACTTTAACACATCGTTGGTATAGAAGAACAATGACGTAAATGCAAACATTAATTGATATTTCCAATATCACTGGGAGGTTGGAAAAAAACCACAGAACTGTAGTTTGCTTACAAGAATGATAAATAGAAACAAGATTACGCGTTCCGCAAATGAGAGATAGAGCGCATGACGTTACAAGCGATATTGTCAGACTTTGGAAGAATTTTACTTTGGGGCCCACGCCTAAATATTTTTTTTTTATTTTTATAATATGTATATGGACCTCCTAAACCTATTAGTACAATAAAATTTTATCAGTCTCGAATAGCTTAGGAGATAAAAATCTTGAAAGTTTAAAAAATTCATATTTTTTCGTATACGAAAATATTCATATTTTTATACAGAAGAATAGATATTTATTTTCAATTTCGTCAATTTGTCTAAGCGATAGCACATTTGCATACGTTTTTGTCAAGCAGAAGTGCTGTGTGACGTCATGCACTCAATTGAAAACGAGAGCATTAGATAACGGGACTGCGGAAAGCGTAATCTTGTTTTTATCATTCTTGACTTTGCGGAAGGAATTTCGAGTACAAGAGACGATGAGAATTGAAGAAAACAGGAAACATCACCTTGATTTTTTAACGGCTTTGTCGTGGTTTTTTGGGTTCCGTCTCATCCAGATAGTGCCATTCTGCAGATTGTTGAAATGTTTTGACGTCATACTCGGACACCCAAATCTCGTCACCAGTAATGATGCGCTGAATGTCCGTATCGTCCATTAAAAGCATCTCCTGAGCGACAGTTCTGCGAAACTCTTTTTGAAGGAAATTCTGCAATTTCGGCACAAGTCGCGCTGTAACTCGTCGCATGCCTAAAACATCATATAAAATGGTGTGCCCCGATCCAGTCGATATAACAAGCTCCGCAGTTATATCTCTCTCGATCACACAACGATTTTCGAGCAGAATTTCCTTTACATTTTTGACATTTTCATCGTTTATTGATGTTGCTGACCGAGATAGTTGAGGCAAGTTGTCAACTTATGTGCGACCCTCTATAAGCAATTTGCACCACTCAAATCAAATGCCTGCATACGTGATAGAGCAGACTTACCATAGGCATTCTGCAACATTTTCAATGTATCCAGACAAAAAATTCCGTTGGTAAAACATTTTCAAACACACTCTTTGCTCAATTTTTTTTTTTCCAATAAGAAATTCGCAGTTCAGTCTAGAGGTGAACTTGTTCACGAAGCAATACGAAAGAAACTACGTTACAGATCGCGCTAAAAATTAACGCCCAAGCATATAACAGTGTTACCAGCTTTAAGAAAATCATTAGCTTTCTGACAACTGTCTTTGTTTCATTCGCATAGTACATATATATATGTTATATATAGTACCTATAACAGTGTTACCAGCTTTAAGAAAATCATTAGCTTTCTGACAACTGTCTTTGTTTCATTCGCATAGTCCTGTTAAAATTGGAACAGAAGGTATTATATTATTCTGTTATTTATGAGCCCTATAGTTTTATTCTTACATTTTCTAATTTTTTTTTTTTTAAAAAGATCAATATGATTATTTCTATAATTTTGCAAGTTATATATTCTTTAATTATACTATTTTCAATATTTTCTTACAAAAATTGCAAGTCAAACCATTTTGAAAAGATACGCTCTTGATTTATTAATTTTTATTCATTAAAGAATCTCCATAGATGTTGTTATCACACGCAATAAATAGCGTTCTGTATATTTATGTGTGCACGTATGATATCCAAATACATTCCCTTCCAAAGTATGAATAGTTATATAGTTATATCCTTACATATTTTATTTTGTTCCTATTTTGTACAATTTCTTTGATATGCCAAAGAAACTGACCTTTGATACTTTGAAAAAAATAAAATGTCATGAAAAAAAAATCAAAAAGTCCTGCCGTTTCTTAAAACTCTGGTCACTCATCACAACATTACACGTCTTAATGCTTACATTCCAAAATGTTCATGCTGTTTCTATATATATTTTATATAAGTTTGTTATAAGGTTTTATACATACATACCTATATATACATATATATACATAAAACAAATAGTTTCCTGCAAATAATTCAATATTATTTGAGGTATTGCCATACCACTTCAGCCACTTTGTATTAAACTCAATATCTCACAATCCTTGAATGTCAATAAGAAACCATTAGGAGGCAAAATGGAAATCAGCGCAAAGTTTTGCAATTTGGCTCATAAACTTTATTGCTTTCTTCAGTTTCTTCAGTTGAGCAAGAGTTTCAGTGCTTCGCTTCCGCCTGCAATTGTAAAGTTTTAAATATGCTGCAGGTTTCATAACTGGATTGAAAACTTCACAAATTCTGAAATAGTTTCATATTCAACTCGATTACAAACGCAATTGAGAAATTTCTGGAAGGAAACTTTCAAATGCGTAGAATGAATTTCTGTAGAGAATTACATAAGATGCCCAACCGGCTTTTAAGATGTCCATATGTACTATGTGAACACATAACTGTATATACTCGTATGTAAGTTAATTTACAAGATTGGTGCAAACTGTTCATTTCATTTAGCACATTATGTTACATGTCAGTCTAACTATACATGTCTTGTCAAATTTGAGTCTCTTAAAGTGAGTTTTGAGCCAGAACCAATTAATACGCTATCAGATTGGATTAACTTTGTGAGGAAATCAGAAAGCAAACTTGTAAGAGTTTTTGCAATTTTTACGAAATTAACATATTTCGGGGGTATGTGTTTATCCAATAAATAATTTCAACATTTAATTTTACAGCTTGAAGGTTTTCTTTAATTTTCATTGCTTACAACTGGCTCCACTCAATTGCGTCTGCTGTAATCCTCGCTTGAGGCTATAATTATATTGGGTTGAGTGTTCTGACCAATTCATTCGAACTATTAAACAAAGTAAATTTAATGTTGGTCAATTCAGGAGAATTTTGAAAAATGCGTAGAACATTTCACAATGTTCATTTCTCAGAACTTAAAAGGTGTACATTAGACCAAGTCAAATGCTACTTTGTATGGAATCCTGAAAACAAGATGGTTGCAAATGAAGTAATTAGAGATCTTAAAAGTTCAAGAATTGTCAAAAATGGCCCGGTTCTGGTCCAAAATCCGGGTTTCGGAGACTAATTTTAGATGAAATGTATTTACATTTTTCTAATTCATTTCAAATTTTTAAAAAAAACCAAAAGTACCTACTTCTATGTTTATCTAGCTGAAGAATCTGATTCTGAACTTAGATTTGACGTGCAATGAAGTCCGGTCCCAATAAACGCATTTTAAGTCAACATTTTAAAATTTTTTCATATAATTTTTTATTCATGTTTGTCCTTTGCATTGATCTAGGACATTTTTTAAAAATTAATTAATGCATTAATGCAGCCCATTTTATGGTCTTAATAATTAAAAAACAAAAAACAGGATCGACCCATTTTTGAATGAGATACGATATTATTGGTACAGTGATTTTAAAAGGATTTTATTTGAATCATTGTAAATATGGATTTTCTTTTGCTGCATGCGTTCAGAAATATTGAATTTTGTTGCACCGCATGGAAATAGCTTACTTCAATCACGTGAAGAAA
This sequence comes from Pherbina coryleti, assembly GCA_943735915.1. Taxonomy (NCBI): domain Eukaryota; kingdom Metazoa; phylum Arthropoda; class Insecta; order Diptera; family Sciomyzidae; genus Pherbina; species Pherbina coryleti. The sequence continues at coordinate 156,302,212 of OX030948.1, forward strand.
AGCCTGTTTTTCCGCTTCCAATGAGATTTATTGCTCTCTCTCTGACATAAGATTTATTGCTCTCTCAGCAGCACCGTTAACGACACATATCGCAATAGTTTTCCCAAGACCATTTTCAATATTCGGAATGGCCAGAGACTTAAACTGATTTTGGAATGAAATCACCACAGCTAATCGGTATTATAAGAATCGATAATTTCGATACATCGAATACTAATAAATTTTTCAACTCATTGTTTGTAAACGATTCGAGTGATTCGAGAATCGATCCAAGTTGTTGGATTCAAAATGAAAAATACTCGCGCGCAGAAGAAGTTGTCAAAAACACTTCTGTCGTTAACGATGCTGCTGAGAGAGCAATTAATCTTATGTCGAGATACAACGATAAAATTACGTCATTGGAAGTGGTAAAACAGGCTTTTCTTCACGTGGTAGAAGACCATTGTAAGCTATTTCCATGCGCTACAACAAAATCCAATATTTCTGAATGCATGCAGCAAAAGAAAATCCATATTCACAATGATTAAAATTAAATCCTTTAAAAATCAATGTACCAAAAATATCGTATCAAATTCAAAAATGGGTCGATCCCGTTTTTTGTTTTTTAATTATTAAGACCATAAAATGGGCTGCATTAATGCATTAATTAATTTTGAAAAAATGTGCTAGATCAATGCAAAGGACAAACATGAATAAAAAATTATATGAAAAAATTTTAAAATGTTGACTTAAAATGCGTTTATTGGGACCAGACTTCATTGCACGTCAAATCTAAGTCCAGAATCAGATTTTTCAGCAAGTTAAACATAGAAGTAGGTACTTTTGGTTTTTTTAAAAAAATTTTAAATACATACATTAGAAAAATGTAAATACATTTCATCTAAAATTACTCTACGAAAACCGGATTTTGGACCAGAACCGGGCCATTTTTGACAATTATTGAACTTTTAAGATCTCTAATTACTTCATTTGCAACCATCTTGTTTTTTAGGGGGGGGGGAGGGACACGGAGGATCCCAGAAACTTTAACAAAATGCATACAAATGTTACTTGCTCTAGTGTACATTTCAATGAATACAGGAGAGGTTTGATTTGATTTGAAATATACTTTTTGATCTGTTAGCCGGACTGTGCGAATGAAACAACAACAGTTCTCAGAAAGGTAATGGGTGCTTTTAAGACTGCTAACACTGTTATAGGCATGTCATGTAGTTTCTTTCTTATTGCTTTGTAAACAAATTCACCTTCTTCACGCGTTTGACCTGCGAATTTCATAATGGAAAAAAATTTGAACAAAGAGTGTGTTTCACCAACAATATTTCTTGTCAGAATGCATTTAACATGTTGCAGAAAACCTATGAGGAGTCTGATCTATCACCTACAGGCAGACAGGTATTTGAGTGGTAGAAATTCTTTAAACAGGGTCGTACATCAGTTGCCAACTTGCCTCACCTTTCTTGTTCAGCAACATAAATAAACGATGAATATGTCAAAAAAGGAAAGGAAATTTTGCTGAAAAATCGTCATATAACCGTGAGAGAAACAGCTGCCCAGCTTGATATATTGACTGTATCAGCCTACACCATTTAACATGATGTTTAAGGCATGCGACGGATTGCAGAGCAGCTTGTGAAAACTATCGCTCAGGAGATACTTTTAATGAACGATACGGACATTCAGCACATCATTACTGGTCTGTACGAGTATGACATCGAAATAGCTCAACAATCTGCAGAGTGGCGCTATCCAGATAAGCCAAAACCCAAGAAACCACTACAAAGTCGTTCAAAAATTAAGGTGGTATTAACTGTTTTCTTCGATTCTCAAGGTGTCGTGCACTCGGAATTCCTTCCGCAAGGTCCATAGGTCAACGCTCAATATTATTTGAGTGTTTTTAAGCGTTTATGCGAGAAAATTCGGTTAAAGACACCATAATTATGGAAGGACAGTTCATGGTTTTTGACCACGATAATGTACCAGCTCACACATCACGTATTGTACGCGATTAATTGACCGTAAATAATGTCTTTATTATGCAAAAAGCACCATATTCGCCTATATTGGCCGACTTTTTCTTATTCCCCAAACTCAAATGATTGAAGCCATCAAAGAGAATTCGCAGAGCGAGCTAAAGGTCCGAAATCGTTTGAAAATTCCGAAATCGACCTACCAAAAATACTTCCAAGAATGAATAAAACGTTGGCAGATGTGTATCGCCTCCGATCTTGTGATTATTTGGAAAGTGATTAATTAAATTCTGAAGAATAATTAACCGTTGTTATTTTACTTGTATAGTCTGGTTCAATTTTGAACAGAAGGTATATCCAAAGATTATTTGTTGATATCAAAGATGTATAAAGAAAAAAAGATACACTAGTTTCGATTACGTCGTAACACAAGACGTAGAATTATTCAATTCGCTTTTGATGACATCTTTTTTCAAAAATATTTAGCAAAATATTTATTCCATACACCTGAGCATTACTTTTGCAAAAGAAACATTTTTGCCTTTGACACCTATTCCCTCCGACCACTCCTTAGGGGGGCTCCCATATAAATATTATGGTTTTTGTATATTTATTCCATACACCTGAGCATATGACCTTTAAGAGGGTGCCGGAGAGGGTTAATATGTATGACCGACCCCCATTACTTTTGCAAAAGGAACAGTTTTGCCCTTGACACCTATTCCCTCCGACCACTCCTTAGGGGGGCTCCCATACAAATTTTATGGTTTTGTCGATAAAACCGGAAACTGTCGATAAATAGGTAGCAAACTTAAGCAAACAAAAACATCAAATGTTAGCTTTATATTTCATGTAATTGTGTAAAATTTATATAAGTTAGAGAGTTCAAACATGAATTTTTCTCCCAGTGAGGATCAAGCAGACCAACAAGTGCTAACACCAACATTGTACGATCAGTACTTTAGGCACACCAATGGTTCAAATTGTGACCTAAATACCGACACCTGATCACTATCAACCACCCTTCTTACCTCCGAGAATTACGTATTCTACGTCAAAAAATCTGCAGTTGGCTGTGTCATGGCCACATCCATATACTTTGACGTGATAACATATCTTTATCCTTGTCCTTACTCTTATCTGTATCCTTTCCCTTGTCATTAAAGGGATTTATTTATCCAGAAATTTTCTTTTTCAAAATCAAGAAATTTAAATATAGTCAAATGCATGGAATTGCACAACTGCAATATAACCTCATATCTGCAAGTAACTTTAAAATGTCTCGAATGCATGATACTGCATATTTGCAATTAAACCGTTTATTTTATGAAATTAAAGTTAAAGTGCACAAAAAAAAAAAAAAAAAATAATAAGCTTAAAGAAAATTAACTTATATTCTAGACTATTACTTACATTTGATCGGTTTTGCGATATTTCTTGTATAATTATTAAAAATTTTCTCTTATTTTGTCTACGTTTAAGAAAGACCTTGTTCGAATCAGTATTTTGGACAAACTAGATCACCAATTAACAAAAAGAGACCACAACTTATAAAAAAATGTCTAAATTTATTTTTAAACAAAATCCCGTTGCGAATATTTACAGGGTGTGTATACAACAGCTCTTAGAAGCCAACATTGCATATGTGCAATCCCATGTAACGAAGGGTTAAATATAAAATGGAGTTTCAAAATTTCAAGTAATCGTTTCTGAATCTTAAATACACTTATCCGCCGTTTTACAGGGTACCTACTCGTTTAGCACGTTTTTTATCTTACACGGTTTTTAGTTTGTGATGAAAGTGACTTCTTACCATTCAGGCCAAAGATTTGCACAAGCCCAATCGTCATTTTTTGCCACTCGTATAACAATCGTCGACAGCCACAATCACACACAAAAATTAATACACACATACCGCTCGAGTTCGTAAACAACGATTGGTGCTAAGCACGATTTGTAACGATTGCGAATATATACAAAGGCAGCATCCAGACAATGCAGACATTTGGATGCTTCGCTTAACAATCGAGTGTTGCTGCTGCATGAATTTTTGTTGTTTTGATACTTCTCTGCCGTTCTCTAGCAGCGCTTTGTGTTGTGTGTTTCCCTTTGCTTTAATATTTACCATGTTTTTTTTTTTGTTTGTGCGAATGGATATAAAAGCATGGATATTCATAGCTTTTGGCGAATGTTGCTCATGTCTCGCTTCGTTGGGTATTCTTGTACTCTATGGTATTCGTACTCTATGGTATTCCTATCCGCAGCGATTGGTGCATGTATTCGCGCATTAATTTTAATGCAGAAGGCACATTCAGTACTCGTATATTAAGGATACAAGTTAACACGTAAAATATCCAAAATAAAATTAAATAAAGTAATTGGATCCCTACAAAATATTTCTCTGGAATACTGACAAAGTGTGCAATGCTGACGCAGCGTCTACTGCGCTTTCATGAGAACCAAGCAACAACAACAACAACATTAAAAGATCGCTGACTAAACATCCGCTGCAGTTTGTATTATTTAAGTTAGCATAAGTTATCAAACTTGGAAAATAACAAAATTGTAGCTAGTTGATTTAAACTCATAATAAAGAACGGTCATAGACCGGAATAAAAAAACTTTTTTTTTAATTAATTCGGCAAGTACGAATTTAACTGGCGCCCAACGTGTTATAAAGTGTTAAGTTTTGGACTAAAACGTAAACGCGAAAAATAGTGAAAAGCTTTGCTTAAATGTGCTACACGAACTAGCGACAGAACAAAAAGCGTTAAGTTTTGGACTAAAACATAAACGCGGAAAATAGTGAAAAGTTTGCTTAAATGTGCTACACGAACTAGCGGCATTAAAAGAACAAAAAGCGTTAAGTTTTGATAAAAAACATAAACGTATAAAAAGAATAAAAGCTCAAACGTTAGTTTCAGCTAACTTCGCGAGTGTGTGCGACGTAGGATCCGAAGTAGCGAAGAGAGAGCAAAACGGACAAAATCCAGTCGACCAGCGAAGGATTTACCAACGTCAACTTAATATCAACGATTCTCAACGAAATGATGACAAGAATATATTTGTAAGAATATGATTTTTATATTGTAACGAAATAATAAGTTAAATTTAAGAGAAATTATAAATTTAAAACAGTTTAAAAAAAAAAAAAAAAAAAAAAAAAAAAAAAAAAAAAAAAACAAATAGAAATATCTAAAAATCACTCCTAGCAATATAAGACAGTGAATTTAAGTAAAAATAAAAGGAAAATAAAAAGATTAAAAAGCATAGGTTAAATTAAATTAAACTGGACAAAAGATTAAAAAATAATTCGTATAGAAAATAAAATGTGTTTACTTAACATTTTATAGAAATACCTAAAATAATTTATACAAAATAATAAAATTTAAAATTTAAAATTTAAAATAATAAAAAAAAAATAATAATAATTTAGTAGTCTTTTACGTTCTAAAAGAAAAATAACCACAATGTCAAACCCAAATAACCTTATAAGACCACCGGTTCTTAATAGTCAAGGTGCTCAAATAACACCAGGCCGAATTACCCCAGAAATTCAAGCCTTAATCCGGCAGGCTGTCGAACAACAATGTGCAGCCTCAATTAATTCATTTATAAATCCCATTCCTACCCAGCTAACTGACGAAATAATCACAACTGGAAACATTGACGACTGTGACAAAATACCGGACATCGTACGTTGTTTGAGGGAATTTTCAGGAGATATTTCAGAATTTGCTTCATGGAGGAAATCTGTAGAAAGAATAATGTCCCTATACGAAAGTAAAAGAGGATCATCAAGATATTTCGGCATACTTAGTGTCATACGGAATAAAATAATTGGACAGGCTAACGTAGTGTTAGAATCCTATAATACGCCCTTAAATTGGGAAGCGATTAAAATATGTCTTACCACCCATTATGCAGACAAGAGAGACATTGGTACATTAGAGTACCAAATGGCGAATCTCGTGCAAGGCACTAGATCTTTGCAAGAATTCTATCAATCAGTTTATGAACACTTCTCATTAATTTTAAATAAAATTTCTTGCATGAACATAAGCAAGGACGCTGAAAAAACTTTAACGGACTCCTATAGAAACAAAGCTCTAGACACGTTCATAAGAGGTTTGAACGGCGAACTCCCGAGACTATTAGCCATAAAAGAACCATCAGATCTACCACAAGCCCTCTATCTTTGCCAAAAGCTAGAAAATCAAAACTACAGAACCAATTATGCATTAGGAAATAGGAAAACTACAATTCCACCACCTATACCTCAGAGAAAGCTTATTCCTCCTTTAACAAAAAATTTCTACCCACAACTGGCACATTTTCCAAGAAATGCAACCGTTCAACATACTCCTCGACCCTTCCAAAATAATATATGGCAACCACAGCGCCAACAATTCTATGCCCCTCTGGCACAACCCAATTTATTTAGACCAACAAACCCTCCACCGAGACCATTCGCTGCTAAACCACAGCCACGGCCAGAAGCCATGGAAGTAGATCAGAGTATCCAGAGTAGAGCGCTAAATTATGTAAATCGCCCCAAGCCAAACGATTTCTATGGTAAACGACCAGGCGAGAATACGCCCCAAACAGGACCGAGAAAGCTTCAGAGAAATTTTAATATAGAACAAGCGTACCCTGATCAGTACCAATATACCAACTTATGTAACGACATGAATAATTTCCAACTAGACGACGCAAGACGATACAATCCCATTGAACAAATAAATAATACAGAGACAACTCAAGAATATCAAGCTTCAGAAACTCGACAAGACTTGGAACAAACATTTAACGATTACATGCAATATTACGAGAATCAACAAGATCAATTCGGGACACATGAAACCCAAACAGAAATCGCAGTTCCTTTTTCCGACCTAACAGATATACATTTTTTAGAATGAGTGACTCCTCACTGCCTTATATTCAAGTCAAGACAGTAGGAGGTAGAATACTTAAAATACTAATTGACACGGGTTCAAATAAGAACTATATCAAACCTTCCGTCGTACCTAAAGCGTTTGCCAATAAGGAACCTTTCTTTGCAACTTCCATAGCGGGTAACATTAAAATAACACATTTCACTCGCGTAAATCTTTTCAATATACCACAACTCGAAATTAAGTTCTATTTACTTCCCACCTTAAAATCATTTGACGCCATTTTGGGAAATGACAGCCTTATGGAATTATCCGCTGTTATTCATACCAAACATAATTACATGCAAATATTCAATGGTAAAAAAATATTAATCAGACAATGTCAATCAAAAGCAGTCCATACAATAGACATAAAAAATGAACAAATGACAGATAAACAGAAAAAAGCATGCGAATTACTTGTTGAAAAATACAAAAATCTTTTTGCAGAACCCAATGAAAAATTAACCTACACAAGTAGAGTCAAAGGTGAAATCAGGACCACTTCAGATTCTCCTGTTTATACACGAAGCTATCCATATCCCGTTTCTCTAAGGGATGAAGTTCAAAAACAAATACAAATCCTTTTAAGAGATGGTATAATAAGACCATCCCGATCCCCGTACAATGCCCCTGTGTGGATTGTACCAAAAAAACCTGACTCAAATGGCAATAAGCAACATAGATTAGTAGTAGATTATCGTAAACTTAACCAAATCACCATTCCTGACCGTTACCCGATCCCCGAAATAAATGACGTCCTAGCGCAATTAGGGAAATGCAAATATTTTTCGGTACTTGACCTCAAAAGTGGTTTCCATCAGATACCACTAAAGGAAACAGACATAGAAAAAACTGCTTTTTCCATTAACAATGGAAAATTCGAGTTTACAAGGCTCCCCTTTGGTCTAAAGAATGCACCTGCAATCTTTCAAAGGACCCTTGATGATATTTTGCGTGAACACATAGGATCGTTCTGTTTCGTCTATATCGACGATATTATTATATTTAGTAAATCGGAAAATGATCACATAGAACATATTCAACACATTTTCAAAACCTTAAGTGAATCAAATATGAAAGTTCAATTAGACAAATGCAAGTTCTTCCAAAATGAAGTGGAATTCCTTGGATTCTTAGTTTCGTCAAATGGTATAAGAACAAATCCGAAAAAAATTGAAACTATTAAAACATTTCCTCTACCAAACACACTTAAAGACCTACGTTCATTCTTAGGCATGTCAGGACATTATCGACGTTTTATAAAAGATTATGCGAAAATTGCTAAACCCCTGACATCCCTTTTAAGAGGGGAGGATGGACGAGTGTCCAAGAAAGACTCAAAAAAAACTTTAATTACGCTAAATGAAGACGCACTCGATGCAATAGAAAAAATTAAAAACATCCTCACTTCCAATGACTTGCTACTATCATATCCAGACTTTAAAAAGCCATTCCAACTTACTACCGACGCTTCAAATTTTGCGCTTGGAGCTGTCTTGTCCCAAGAAAACAGACCCATCACATTTATATCCCGCACACTGTCAAAAACCGAAGAGCACTACGCAGCTAATGAGAGAGAACTATTAGCCATAATTTGGTCGTTAAATGCTTTAAGAAACTATCTGTATGGTTCGGCAAAAGTTGAAATCTATACGGACCATCAGCCACTCACATATGCCTTGAGCAATAGAAATAATAACGGAAAAATGAAACGTTGGAAGTCTATTCTCGAAGAGTATAACTACGAAATAAGATACAAACCAGGAAAAGCGAACGTAGTTGCCGATGCCCTTTCTAGACCTCCTCAAAACGTCCCAATAAATTCCTTAACCGCCACTATCCATAGTCACGAAAGCTCAGCTGAAAACCTTATTCCATCAATAGAAGCCCCTATCAACGTATTCAAGAACCAACTTTTTATTTTAACCGGTGAAGCTGATAATTATAATTTCACTATACCTTTCCCAACATACCATAGACACGTTATAATAAAGCCTCAATATACACAAGAAGATTTGATAGAAACATTTAGAAGCTATTTGAATCCCAGCGTTATTAACGGACTGTTAACTAGCGAAGAAATAATGGGAAGAATACAAGCAATTTACCCTTTACATTTTAGTTCCTATAGAATTTGTTATACACAGAAGCAGGTCGATGATATTGTCAACGAATCAGAACAAGAAGAGAAGATATTACAAGAACATAGAAGAGCTCATAGAAGCTATAAGGAAAACAAAATTAAGCTACTTGACAAAATTTACTTTCCTAAAATGACAGAGAAAATTAAGAAACTCTTAAAGGAGTGCACAATATGCAAAGAAAATAAGTATGAGCGACACCCCACAGTACAGAAAATACTAGCGACACCAATACCAGAACATCCAGGGCAGATATTACATATTGACTTATATAACACCGAAGGGAAAATAGTATTAACAGCATTAGACAAGTTCTCTAAATACGCCCAAGCACGACTAGTAAAATCCAAAGCAATAGAACATGTAAAGGAACCTTTAAGAGAAATATTATTATCATTTGGAAAACCTAAAAACGTTGTAATTGACAACGAAAAATCGTTTAATTCTGCCACCATTACCCATATGTTGAACGAACAACTCGGAATCCAAATCTTCACAACACCGCCTTATTCCAGTACTATTAATGGGCAAGTAGAACGTTTTCATAGTACTCTTACCGAAATCCTAAGATGCTTAAAAGCTGAAGATCGCTATTCTTCTTTCCCAGCACTACTTTTCTCAGCAGTATTTGAATATAACAACTCTATACACTCGACAACCAATAGAAAACCTATAGAACTTTTCATGGGACGAACACTAGGTGACACAGACGAAGAACAAGAAAGGAAAAGATTAGAAAATATTCAACGATTGAAGGACAAACAAGAAAAAGACATGCTAAATCATAATAAAAAAAGAAAAACACCAATAGATTTTTCAGAAGGCGATACCATATATGTAAAAATAAACTCAAGATTAGGATCCAAACTGACTCCTAGATACAAAAAGGAAATTGTAGCTCAAAATAGACAAAAGACAGTAATAACGGTTACAGGACGAACGGTACACAAAGATCGAATTAAAAAATGAAAAATATTATTCTTCACATTTACAGATTACTCATCGGAATACTTACGGCAGAGGGAGAAATTCAAATACTTGACTACACGCATTCTCAACTAGTAACAATTAACACTGGGACAGCAAAATTACAAGATGGAACCTTCCGTTTGATACACACCATAGAAATTGAACAGTACGAATCTATAGCTAATAATATAGAAGCCCACATAAATGAATTTGTTAGCAAAAATAACCCTACCTACGCATTCCTCTATCACGAAATATCAGAAATCCGTAATTACCTTTATAGGTTAAAAATAAAAAATAAAAAAATCAAAAAGATCAATTAATGCCATAGGCACAATGTGGAAGTGGATTTCAGGAAATCCTGACCACGAAGATTTCAAAATAGTCGAAAACAAAATAAACAATGTTTTAGAAAATAATGAAAAACAGATTATTATAAATAGACTAACCATTGAAAAAATAAATGAACTCAAAAATGTCACTAATTTGATTATGAAAACTATTAGATCTAAGGAAGACATAAAACAAGATTTAATTCTAAGTTACAAATTTAAGTTGGAAATGTTAAAAGAAGACTTAAGAAATATAGAATTCTCCATAAGTTGGGCAAAAGCCAATGTAATCAATACGTTTATCTTAGCAAACGAAGAGATAAAAATGGTAGAAAGATTACTTGAAAGGAATGATATTCCCTATGTTAATTTAGATGAAGCTCTTGAATTCTCCGATATTAAAATAGCAACAAATAACGAAACAATCCTTTATATCGTAACTTTGCCAACAGTAAAAACAGACACATGTAAATCTCTTCTAATAAAAGCAGTTAAGAAACAAAATGTAATTAATGACATAAAATACGAAAACATTTTAAATTGTAATAATGATATTTTTGGAGTCGATACAAATTGTAAAAAATATAATGAGCTCACTATTTGTAATAGTAAGAATATTGTTAATCTGAATAATTCAACTTGTATTAGTAACTTATTAGAGAGTCGTAAACCCAATTGCACGGTGATCAACAACCAGCACGTCGCCTCTGTAGAAGAAATTATGCCTGGATTAATATTCCTAAATCAATTTAACGGAAAAATCAGTATTGATGGAGAAATCACGAATTTAAACGGCACATTTATCATACGCCACCATAACTGCACAATTAATATTAACGAAAAAATTTATTTGCATCACGAAGTATCCTATGGAAAACCCTTACCAGCCATTCTTCAATTGCAAAACCAACAAAACGAAATAGAGGAAGTCCTTTCATTAAAATTTATCAACGAACTACAAATAAATAACACCCAACATATCAATCAACTCGAATTTAAAAATAGGCTCAGTTACACAACTAATTTTAGCCTATTGGCAGTCATCATTGCAGCAGTTCTGTTCTTAATAATAAGGAAATACCTAAAAAATAAAACAGTTAAAGTCCAAATAACAAATAGCTTTAAGGACGATTCCATAGACACGCCACCGAATGCAGTATCAGTTCAAACCAATCAGTTTGAGGTTAACTACGCATCATAGGTCAAACGAGGACGTTTGAACTTAACGACGGAGGAGTTAACACGTAAAATATCCAAAATAAAATTAAATAAAGTAATTGGATCCCTACAAAATATTTCTCTGGAATACTGACAAAGTGTGCAATGCTGACGCAGCGTCTACTGCGCTTTCATGAGAACCAAGCAACAACAACAACAACATTAAAAGATCGCTGACTAAACATCCGCTGCAGTTTGTATTATTTAAGTTAGCATAAGTTATCAAACTTGGAAAATAACAAAATTGTAGCTAGTTGATTTAAACTCATAATAAAGAACGGTCATAGACCGGAATAAAAAAACTTTTTTTTTAATTAATTCGGCAAGTACGAATTTAACTTACATTCGAAACGCCATTTGAATGCAATCAAACTGTTCTCTGATTCAGACGTCACGAGAAAGAAATCTGATGGTTATAAGTGACAATGACAGCAATGAAGCAATCTGAATATTCGAGTCTTACTGATAATAATTTTTCTCTAAAAATATGTTCTTATAATTAAACTGTTATTTTTATGATTTATTTAATATTTTCTACCTTGTAAAACGGGGGATAGGTGTATATTTTTATTTCAATTGATATTTTCTAAATTTCTGAATTTTAATTCAATATTTATGAATTATACTTGGAAATGGTAGGATTAAAAATTTACTTTTTTTAAAAATGAAGAAATTTCAAATTTTGGAAGGTATGATGAATGGAAAAGAAAGCATCCAAAATGGTGAAAAGAAATGTTTTGATCTTAAAGATTTTATGCGGTCTTCATTTTAATTTCGAAACCATTCGCTTTTAAGAACCATTTCAAGTTTTAAGTTATATGCTTCCTCTCTTTTTATTTCGAAACCTTCATCACTTAAACTTTTCTGATTTAAGACTTCAAAGTCAAAGTAAAATTTCGAAAAACTACAAAGATTGCATTAAATTTAAAACACACAAAATCACAATTTAAGCAAATAAAATAACGAACCAGTTAGAAGCAAAGTGCAAAGCTTAATGTTCGCACAATCTTTTTTCTCATGGGTGCAACAATTTTCACTTAAAAAACATTTTCGTTCCATTGTTTTACTTTTGTTTTTTTTTATTTGGATTTTTATTTTTTATTTCATAGTTGTGAAAAAAGAGCGCTGCTACAAATTGGCCAAAATGTACACAAATTTGTGTTGTCATGGGGAAGTGGGTTACGGGCTACTCTTTTCTACACTGTTGCCGCTTTGCACGTTTATCAGATTAAATAAAATCTACTTGTTCTCTGCTAGTTGTTGAGACTGAGTGTTTGGTTAGCTTTTCACGCTTTAATTCTGTTTTCTTTAATCGAGAAAGCTAAAAGGATAACAACATAAATAGGGTGAACATTTTTAAATTGAACATAGATCTAAGTTATAGGAAAAATTGAATACTTTCTGATGTATTTATATAAAATTTGTGACTAATTTATAAATTTTTTTATTTTATTGAATAAAATAAGAGTAAGGTTTAACCCTTTGCGGCATATATTTGATTTATCAAGCTTCGACACCGTTCAACTGGCATAGCTGCTCATACTTTCTTGAATTTTACATACAAATCGCTCAAATTGGTGTTCGTTCAACGCTTTCCAACTGAATTTTTAATGTCCCGTCCCAGGGAACTTCTATAGGATTCAGGTCCGCACTTGACGACACCCAATATTTTTAAGATTAAAAGAATTTTAATTGAAGAACTACTGTGTATAAGTAGTAGTGAAGTACTACTGTGTACCGAGTTGTATGTTTCGGATCATTGTCCCGTACATAATTTGACATTGTAAAAATGCCTTCTATTTGGTAATCGGACCAATACTACACCATGAGAAGCATACTCCATATGTTGATTGACCCACCAGCGTGTCTAATAACTAGAATAATGTATTCGGGGTCGAATGCAGCTCCTATCGGACGGCGAATATACCGTTTTCCATCTTTACCCATCCCATTAATTTCATCAAATCCTACTACTTCTCGAGTGGCTCCAGTATTTTATTCTTTTCCTTGTTGTTTTAAGTTAAGTCATTTATTGGAATTTATCTTGCAACTGTTGTCCAATTGCTGAAAGCAATTTTAGTAGCCAAAGATTGTTGTTTTTTTATCATTTTTTTATCTTTTTTTTTTTTTGTTGGCTGGTAACTTGAGTTTATGGTAACAAATGAATATCCTTTGGCAACAGAAGCCATAAAGTCACAAGAATGTTGTCCCTATTTGACTTTATCACTGTTATTGTGCTTCTTTTTCGACTGATTTTTTAATTAAAAATATAGCTTTGTACAACATAAAACAAAACGAATGAATAATACTTTGGATTTTACTGCATACGGCTGCATTCGGTTAAGATCGTAATTAAATTTGTAGCGCATTTTTATGTGTGGTAGTCCTTTAGATGAATTCTAAAATATTTCATCATGAAAAGCAATAAATTTTCTAAAACTTTAACACTCGTAGGTTTTATGCACTGAACTCAATGAGTTGTAAATGATAACAATGCGGTTGAAGGTTGTTTTTTCGCAATAATTTTTACGACCCAAATTAAAACACTTAAGTTAATTTTATAAACTTTTATTTACGCACTATTGAATGTCTTTTCTACTCAGCGACGCAGGTTATACTCACTTCAAAATTAATACACATTTTTTCTTAAGCTAAACTAATGATGTTATATATATTAAACTAGCGGCTTCTTCATCAGCTCACACTAACGTTATTTTATTTCTCCAAAAACTTTTAAATAAGACAAAAAATGTTAAGGCAAATTGAAAAGCAAATAGATATAATAATTCAGCAATACAATTGATTTTAAGATAAAAATATTAAATATATGAATATGGAACTATATGAATTTAAATCATTTATATCAAAATTAATAAGCAACTCTAAACATTCTGGCGCCCTTGATGTATCTCCACTATACGTCAACAACTTCGCTCGCGTTTGGAATAAGTGCCACATTCTGAACAGCTCGACGTATTACACCATTTTTAGTTTTGACGTTTACAACTCTTACATGGCCCGCAGTGCCTTTGACCACGTTTAAAACTCTGCCTAGTAACCATTGTTTCGGTGGCAAATTTTCTTCCGCTACCAGCACTAATATTTCGGCACTTCGATATTTCGGACCTTTTTATCCCACTTAATTCGTTCTTGCATCTCGGTAGATACTCGGTCGACCAACGCTTCCAGAAGTGTTGTTGAATAGCAGCTATACGCAACCATGTATTCATATTTGTCAAGCTATCACTTTCAACCATTGGCTCCGAAATACCTACGAGCGGACCTCCAATCAGAAAGTGTGCAGGAGTCAACACGGCCTCATCATTCGGATCGTTGGACAGTGCAGTTAGCGGCCGCGAGTTCAAAACAGCTTCAATCTCTGCAGTCACTGTGCTTAGCTCCTCGAAGGTTAGATACGAATTTGTCAAAATGCGTGTCAAGTGGTATTTGGCTGACTTTACGGCCGCTTCCCATAACCCCCCAAAGTGGGGAGAGCGAGGAGGTATATGATGAAAATTGATGTTTTGTTGTATGCAGTACATTGATATTTTACTCTGCGTCTGCTGGGAGAAGAATATCTCCTTGAATTCCATGAGCTCCCTTCGAGCTCCGACAAAATTTGTGGCATTGTCGCACCACAATCGTGCGCACAAGCCACGTCGCGCGACAAACCTTTTTAGCGATGCGATAAACGCCTTCGAAGTCAAATCGGAGACTACCTCCAGATGCACAGCCTTCGTTGCAAAACAAATAAAGACTGCTATGTAGCTTTTGATGAACCGCACACCCTTCAACTTATAGGTGGTCTGCACAGGACCAAAGAAGTCGACACCTGTTGTCGCAAATGGTCTCGCCATGTTTACTCAATCCGCCGGTAAGTCCCCCATTATCTGCTGCTGAAGCTGTGGTCTGCACCGAAAGCATTTCAAACATTTGCTGGTCACCGCCCGAACTAACTTACGCGCATTCAAAATCCAAAAACGTTGCCTCATGATCGCCATCAGGGCCTGAGTGCCAGCATGCAAGTGGTTGTCGTGTACGAACCGAACATAGCATCGTACAAAATTGCTTTCGTTTGGCAGCAAAATCGGATATTTAGCATCATAAGGTAGTTCTGCGTTGCGCAAACGCCCGCCCACTCGCAGTATATCAACGCCACTGTTGTTGTCAATAAAACTGTTTAGTCCATTAAGTTTACTTGCTGATGGTAAGTCCACATTCTTTTTAAGAGCTCTTATTTCAGCGCTGAAGTAAAATTGCTGCAAACAGTAAACGATCCGCATTAGCGCCTCATCAAGAAGATGTACTGTGATTCCGTTGGGTCTCTCTTTGGGGCGCAGTACGCATAATAATAGCGCCACCTTTTTTCGAATCTTCTCATATTCGCTGTGATCTTCGATCCATTTTAAAAACGCGTTTTTCTCTAAGTCGACGTGAAGAGTTACAACAGCTTGGCGACGCTCCTCGAATACTTCTGCAGTTTTTTTACGAGTCTTATTTGCTGGCCAGTTCTCGCAGTCTTTTCTTAAGAAATCCGGACCAGAAAACCAAATCGATTCTCTTAGCTCATCCGCAAATGCACCTCGCGACACTATATCGGCCGGATTCATTTTGGAGGGAACGTGTCGCCACAGTGCTTCTTTGGTCGACTCTTGTATTAGCGCCACCCGATTTGCAACAAATATCGACCATGTTGATGGGTGTACTCTGAGCCAATCAAGCACTATCTCCGAATCAGTCCATAGAAAAGTGGCATCAACGGGAACCGGAAAATTTTCTTGGGTCTTAGCCACCAAATTCGATAACAGTTCAGCCGCTAGCAGCTCTAACCTAGGCAGTGATTTCGTCTTGATTGGCGCAACTCTTGACTTTGCGCTCCAAAGCTGAATGGTATTTTTGTTTTCGTAGTCAGTGCATCTTACGTATATACAACACCCATACGCACGCACCGAAGCATCTGCAAAACCGTGCATCTCTACGCGCATATGCTTATTTATCGATAGAATATATCGCGGAACCTTGATATCTTCAACCAAACGAAGTTTTTCTCGATATTGCATCCAATAGCTATGTAGATTCATTGGCAGTGACTCATCCCAATCCACCTTCAAGAGCCACAAATCTTGCATAAAAACTTTAGCTGCTACTATAACCGGGTTAACCAAGCCAAGTGGGTCAAACAATGTCGATAACTCTGCCAGCACTACTCTTTTTGTAATCTTTTTAGCAACACCCACTTTTGGCAAAATATATCTAAATATATCTGTGGAAGGCTCCCATTTGATTCCTAAAGTTTTAATTATCTCACCATCGTTGACGCAAAGCGGTGTCTCCTTATCCGATTCCGGAACATATTGTAAAAATGTCTTGTTGTTTGAATGCCATTTGCGCAAGTTAAAATGAGCTGCATTCATGACCGTTGACAACTCTTCATAAAGTTGAAACAGCTCTGCCTCGTTGTCTGCGCCAGTGATAAGATCATCCATGTAAAAGTCTTTGAGTATTTTTCTTGAGCCTAATGGATGTGTTTCGGCGGAATCAATGCTCAATTGTTTCAAGCACCTTGTAGCTAAAAACGGTGCTGCAGTTGTGCCGTACGTTACAGTTAGTAATCGATATGCCTTCAGTTTATCATTTCTAAGGCATAGAATAGAGGCACGCCATAGAATTGCTTGAAAATCAGTATCTTCTCTTGTTACCCATGCTTGGCGATACATTTTAGTAACGTCTGCCGTCAGCGCATACTTGTAGCATCGAAAACGAAGTACTATGGATAACAGATCGTCTTGTACAATTGGTCCTTTCATCATGACGTCGTTCAACGAGAGCCCTGAACTTGATTTGCAGCTGCAATCGAACACCACTCTCAGCTTCGTAGTAGAGGAGTCTGGCCGCACAACGTACTGATGAGGTGAAAAATATTTAAGTTTTACTATATCTGCTGGGGCTACTTCCGACATATGACCAAGAGTCAGATATGCATTAATAAAATTTTCATACGCCTTCTTTGTAATGAGATCTCTATCTAACCTGCGCTCAAGGGCCAAAAATCGACGTTCTGCAGTGCGATAAGAATCCCCCAACTCGGTCACAGTGCTTTTTAATGGGAGTTTCACCACAAACTTACCACTTTCGTCTCTACTAACGCTCTCTGCGAATATTCGTTCGCACGCTCGCTCTTCCTCTGTCCAAAACGTTGACTTTAGAGGTATTTGCTCCATCTGCCAGAACTTCTCCACCAGGTTTTGAAGATGCATAGTCTCACCTTGCTGCTCAGTTTCAAGAAGCAGAGTTTGAGCTTTACTGCAGTCTGTGCTGCACTCTCTAGTTGCACCGGAAACCACCCATCCCAGCAGCGTCTTCTGTAAATGTGGCAGCCCCTCTCTAAGCAGTATGCGACCGATCGATAGCAAGTCTAAAAATATCTCCGCACCTAGTAAAATATCGACACGGCCCGGAACATTAAATTCTGGATCAGCTAAATCAATATTCTGTGGTACATTCCACTTTGACACGTCCATGAACCTATCCGGCTTTACACCCGTAATCGTAGGCAGTACATAAAACTCCAAGCTCACCTCAAAATCGTTGACGCGCGACTTGATTGTTGTTTGTGTTTTCTTTCTGAGATTTGTGCTGATATCCCCGATTTCGCTAGCGCCCATTACGCACGGAATCTTTCTCAACATTAAGCGTCGCGCCATTTGCTCGCACATTAAGTTGATCTGCGACGCTGAATCTAGAATCGCGCGTGCCGGGAAATATCTGCCATTACAACCTTTCACAAGTATGACTGCTGTTTCTAAAAAAACCTCAGGGATCTCTTCTATATCATCGAAAGTTGTATGAAGTGTCGTCTGTTTCGACGTTGATGGGTCTAATGTTGCCACTGCTCCTGCGTTAAATGGCTCGGAATTTGTTGGAGAGTCTACAGCTGCAAATTTATGTAATATTTTATGATGAGATTTACCACATAATGGGCATTTTGCGGCAAGGCATTTTTTAAAACGGTGTCCACTTTGTAAGCAAATAAAGCAACATTTTAATTTGCGCAACGCATCGTAGCGCTCTCGAAGCGAAAAGTTTTTAAATTCGCTACAATTTTCTAGAGAATGATTAGTTTTATGGCAAATTTCACAGGAATATTTACCTAGCGCAAGAGTCGTCCTTTGATTTCTCTTTAGGGTGGTAACTACTTGTCTTTCCACAGCACTATCCGCTTTGGCCTCACGTGCCTCTAAGTTTTGGCACCGCCTTGATAAGATGTCCGAGCAATCTTTCCATTTCGATAGGCTGGTGTAATCAACCGACTCTTCCCACTTCGTTCGCGAATCTGAGTCAATTTTTTTCATCACTAAGTGAATCAGTATCGCACTAGTTATGTCTGCATAGCTCCCCAGTGAAAGCATTGCACTCAGATGTGCGTTCACTGAGTCGACGATATTTCTCAAATTGGCAGCAGACGTCTTCATAGCCATCGGTAAATCAAAAAGCGCACCCACATGTTCCTCAAACATAAGTGCCTTTTTATCATAAACTTCTTTAAGCCGCTCTAAAGCCTTTGGATAGTTCGCGTCAGTTACGTCGAATTCTGAAATCGTCGACAAAGGTTTTGGATACAAGCTTTCTCTTAGAATTATTAAGCGTTCATAGTCATCATAGGATTCATTATTATGCACCATTTTTGTAAAAATTGAGGAGAATTTTGAAAACTCTGAGTATTTGCCATTGAATTTTGGAACGTCAATTTGTCGGCGCAATCGTGACGGCCCAGCCATTGCCGTTGCTGCATTCCCCATGCTTACGTTGCTAACAGATTCACGCCTGCTCGGCAATAATGACATAATCGTTGCTTTAGTGCAAACATATGCATCTTCGACATCACCCAAATATTCTGCATTTCCTTCTGCCTCAGCTCCTGGAGCGATTTTGTCTATATTCGCTTGAACACTAAGCACTTGCTTAAAGTAAGACTCTAAAATGCCCAACCTGCACTCCAACTCCTCTGTGGAAAGGCTAGAACCTTTTTTCGTAATCAGCGCCTTTATTCGCGAGATGCTGCCTTTTGTTGATGCTCGTAAGGCTTTTAGCTCCACTAATTTTTGCAGCTTTGGAGTCTCTTCATAATCCTCGTCATCTAAATTGTCTTTAGGCATTATTTAAACTTTATTTGCTTAGCACAGAAAATAAAACTTAATAACAATAGAGCGAACAGCTTATGCTTGCTTGTTTACTTTCTGATTTTTAAGAAACGTCAAATCGATGACAGTCAACTCGCTCTTCTTATGTTTGCTTTACGAAGTCTTCTCTGCAAAATAAAATTCTGCCGACGACTACAAATAAGTTTAATGTTACTCCGAAAAAGCGTCAAACACGTTCGATGTAGTAGCAATCTGTTATACTAAGAGTTTTTGTTTTTGGTTCGATCTCGCCTAAGCCAATGCGTTCGAGCCAGCTAAGCAATAATTGTTCGTATCCGCAGCGAACTCTTTACGACGCAGCCTTACTCTTCTCTTTTCACTCTCTTAGAAATCACCAAACTGATGCAAAGCTTCAACTGCTACCATGTACATCTGGGTTGTCGCTTCGCCTCTAATCTGCACTTAATGGCCCGACCGTATAACAATCAAACTTTAATTTTTTGTTGAGTATTCTTAAGCGGTTTTAGACGACATGATTTAGTTTTGTTTTAATTATTTACAATCGCGACTTTAAGGTCTTTTTTTTTTTTTATTTCGTTTACCGGCGAACCAAATAAATAAAACTTTAATCAACTGAAACCACACTTCGCTAGCAAAAGATCATTCAATTATTTAAAAGGTTTTTACAAAATTTTATTTCTTATTTTTGAAGAAAAATTTTAAAAAATGGTTTTAGTTGTGGGAAACTATTTTCCCGGGTTTCGGCACCAATGTTCTTTCGCAATAATTTTTACGACCCAAATTAAAACACTTAAGTTAATTTTATAAACTTTTATTTACGCACTATTGAATGTCTTTTCTACTCAGCGACGCAGGTTATACTCACTTCAAAATTAATACACATTTTTTCTTAAGCTAAACTAATGATGTTATATATATTAAACTAGCGGCTTCTTCATCAGCTCACACTAACGTTATTTTATTTCTCCAAAAACTTTTAAATAAGACAAAAAATGTTAAGGCAAATTGAAAAGCAAATAGATATAATAATTCAGCAATACAATTGATTTTAAGATAAAAATATTATATATGTCGAAGAATTCATGGATGTCGGCGAATTCATGGATCGTGATAGTTTTTCACCACTGCTTTCCTTTTCCATTTTAAAAGTTTTTTTAATTCAAACTCAACACTATTCTCAAACGTTTTCAAAACTGTTCTGTAGAAAATTATTAATTTTCAATAATCTAAAAATCAGAGACAACTTCCAAAATAAAGTTTTGAATATCAAACAGTAGTTTTTAGTACAGTGGTGAAACTCTATCCAAACAACACACTATTGCTTGACGATCAAATCTTATCTACGACACGGCCATTCTGACATGTCACACGTCCTCGTGTGACCTCTTCCTTCAGTCGGCCACTCCTGACCACCTTATTACATGGTGGTGTCACAACTATTACACCAAATAAAAACCTTTATCGTAACACATGGCAATATCCACATTACAGTTTTCTCCATAAAACTTGACGTTATCTTGAATTATTTTCACATCAAATGATCACCATAACCTGGTGATATCTACTACTATTATTGTATTAGATGTAAATCTTCACCATATAACCTGGTGGTATCCACTGCAATTATCATATTAGATGATAATCTTCACCATAAAACCTGGTGGTATCCAAAACAATTATCCCATTAGAGGATAATCTTCACCATACAACCTGGTGGTATCCACGACAATTATCATATCAGATGAAAATCTTCACCATAAAACCTGGTGGCATCCATTTAAATTATCACATCAGAGGATAATCTTCACCATACAACCTGGTGATATCCACTATAATTATCATATAAGATGATAATCTTCACCATAAAACTTGGTGGTATCCACAACACTTACCAGATCAAAATCAACGTATTATCGTAATTATTTAATCCATAACTCACGAATACTAAACAAGTTTGTGATATTTTAAAATTATTCAAACAATAAACTGTTTATTTCAACGAAACATTTGGACAGAATAAAATACATTAAAGTAGATAATTGATTAATCCTCATCATTGCTTACTGTCTCAACTTCTGTTAAATCGTCACCCTCAGGCATTTTGCGCAAGCGGTCATGAGCGTACTTATAGGTTCGTTTATTATTAAGAGCCGATAAAAGATATCTATCACCACCTAGAATTTCAACAATTTTGAATGGGCCTTTAAACTTCGGATCAAGTTTAGTTTGGTTTCGTTCCTCATTCTGTAGCAAAACCATTTCTCCAACACTATATTTAACAGGCATTGTCTTACCTTGGTCAAACCTTAGTTTATCATAAGTTGCATTCGCTTTTATCCTATTATCAGCTAACTCTCTTATTTCTTCAATATCCGTTGTTTGATCACTTTCGTCTGAAAATATCAAATCTATTGGTCTGGCCACTTTTCCAATCATCAACTCAAGTGGACTACATTTAGTCACACGATTAGTAGTACAATTAAGAGCCAATTGAATATCAGGTAAAGCGTCCTGCCATGAGCGTTCTTTATTACATTCCACTGCAGTTAGCATGTTCTTAAGAGTACTCATCACTCTTTCTACCTGACCATTCGCACGAGCAGCACCTGTTGCTATTAAGTGCAATTCAATATTGTGAAATTTACAAAATTCCCGAAAATCAGTACTAACAAAGCATTTACCTTGATCTGCAATAATTCGTTTGGGGCTCCAAACAATGACACGCTGAATTTCAAGGCTTGAATACTATGTACAGTATCGATATTCAAAGTATGTTGTAAAATTACAAATTTGGTGAATGCATCAATTAACACAAATACGTATTCCTTTTTCTCATTTTTTCCACTGAGTTTAGCAGTTGCATCAATGTGCACCGTATGCCAAGGAATCGGAATTTTAGGTATAGGATGCAACTCTGCTTGAATTTTCCCAGAATGTGTTTTGGCAACCACACACGTTATACAATTTTTAACAAATTTTTTTACATATTTGGACATTTTTTCAAACCAATACATGTCATAAAGTTTTTCTAAGGTTTTTTCCCATCCAAGATGCATTAAGGACTCATGAACAGAATTAATCACTGACCACCTTAATGCCCGGGGAAGAATAGGTATGCACTTGGTCTTTCCGTTGCGTTGTATCTTACGATGTAACACACCTACACGCATTTCATACGTTTTTACCAAATCATCACTAAATTTGTGCTCATTTAAATCTGAAATCAAAGTTATTATTTCGGGGTCACGTTGCTGTTCAGCTACTAACCAATTATTAGAAATACCTGCAATGTTCACTTCTTTGCAAGATATTTGACACGATTCTAAGTCAGATAATGGGTTTCTAGAAAGGAAATCAACATGACACATTCGGTCTCCATTTCTGTGTATAATATTAAAATCAAATGCTTGCAGAAACGCCCACCACCTGTGCACTCTAGGAGTCAAATCAAGTTTAGTTCGCGATGATTTTAAGGAATTGCAATCCGTTATAACATCAAACTTACGGCCATACAAATAATGCCTAAAATGTGTTATTGCGTTTACTACTGCAAGGGTTTCCAATTCGTATGAATGGTATTTTGTCTCCGCACTCGTCGTTCGATTACTAAAGTAAGCAACAACATGCAATTTACTCTCTTTCTTTTGCATTAAAATACCACCAAATCCAATAGAACTTGCATCTGTGTGCAACTCAATTGGACAATTTGGGTCAAATATCATTAGAACTGGTGCAGTTGTAAGTATTGAAATAATTTTCTGACGTACTGACTTATGAGACGATTTCCAGTCGAGAACATTTTTGCTTGTTAATGCATACAGTGGAGTCATAATTTGGGAAAATTTTGGCACAAATTGTCGAAAATAGGAAGCCAACCCAATAAATTGACGCAGTTGGGTTATAGTCAGAGGAGGAGGAAGTGCAACTAAAGCTTCAATCTTCTTGGAATTTGGTCTTATTTCACCACAACTAACCTCAAAACCTAAATATTCTACTTTAGTTTTCATGAAAAAACACTTTTTAATATTAAACGAAATTCCATATCTAGTTAGTGTTTCCAAAACAACTTCAACCCTTTGCAAGCTTTCAGTTATATTTTCCGTGCCCACCACTAAGATGTCATCCATGTATACTACAACGTATGTATTTGCAAGTTCACCGAGAATTTTTATGATATTTCTTTGAAATACTGCAGGCGCATTTCGTAGCCCAAATGGCATTGCGAGATATTCATACTGTCCGCCTGGTGTTATAAAAGCAGTTTTTTCAATAGAGTCAGGATGGATGGGTACCTGATGATACCCACTGGCCATATCCAAAGTCGTGAAGTAATGACAACCATGAAGTCTATTTATTTGATCAGATATCAACGGCAACGGAAACCTATCGGGAATAGTATTGTCATTTAGTTGTCGATAATCTAAGCACATTCTATCTGATCCGTCCTTCTTTTTAACTAGCAATATAGGACTGGCGAAAGGTGATGAGCTTGGCCGAATAATATTTGAAATTAAAAGTTCTTTTATTTTGCTACGCACTATGTTTTGTTCGTCTGGACTAAGCCTGTAAGGTCTACGATAAACCGTTTTATTTGGATCCATCAAACGAATTTCCATTGGGTCCAAATAAGCCACACGCTTAGGTGTACCTTCGACGAAATTATCTCTAAACTTATTTAAAATGGCTAACAATTTAGGTTTATGCTCCTGAGGTATGTCAGTAGTTATGTTAGCAAAAGTTGAGTCTCCAGTTTGCATGTAACACACTTGAACTTCATCACTAGTTGCCCGAGTTACACTTAACCGTTTTGCTGTCATTTGAACACAAAGGTCTTCATTTAAAACTTCACGTCCTACAATAACGTCAAATTGTAAATACTCATCGGGCAATACGTGAAAAAGTATTTTGATATCTATTTTATTAATAATTACCCTAGATAAAATTTGTAACTTACTTTTCACACTAGTTTGACCAATGCCAGTCATAGACACAATTTTGTTGAAAAGTTCCCCACAGAATTTGGAACTAACCGTTTTTTTAATGAGTGAATCAAAAATAAAGAAATACTCCTTACCTGCATGATTCAAAATGCCTGAAGGCGTATCTAGTATACACATGTCAATACGTCGGTCAATTGTTGGTTTGTTGTCTATTTGCTTCTGAATGGCTGGACATTTGTTTGCGTAATGACCCTGTGCTCGGCAACGAAAACATGTCACATTCGATGTTGTCATTTTCTTCACCAATGGTACTTTATTTGAAGTAGACAGTTGATCTTTATTAACGTAACTTCTGCAAGCTGCAGCTTTGTGGCCTACGCGGCCACAGTTAAAACATTTTGAATATTGTGCTGGAGTAAATCTTAGTCGCTTGCTCTCGAATTCGCTGTCCGTGCTTGCTGGAGTTTTCCTCTTTGTGAACGTTGCTACTTTTAACTCTTGTTGTAACTGTTTTCTCGTTTGAATATCAACTGTAAAAGCTAGACGTTGAACGCGTGACTCAAATTGACCAATATGTGCCAAAACGGTTCCTACTGCTATCTGTTCCATGCTCAGATTTTTCCACTTCGCCATAATAGTTGTTAGCAACGAGACTGCATATGATGATAGACACTCTCCTTCCCTTGGCTTACTATTACTTAAATTTATCAAATAAGCAGCTGTTGTTTCGGAACAATCAAATCTTACGATAAACGCGTCCTTGAATTCGGCCCACGTTATTCCAACGTAAGAAATTTGCGACAGCCACGAGGAGGATTGTCCTTTCAGCGCACGACTAAGTGCATTCATTAGCTCAGCACCTTTTAACGGCTGTTCACCCATGCATATATCAGCTGTTGCCAACCAAGCATGAGCATTACCATAAAGCGGATCAAATTCTGGTAATTGAGTTTCATTTTTCTTACGAGGTTGTTGCAAAACCTCCAACAACGCCATAAAATTTTGATTCTGCTGTTCGATAATCGTTTTCCAGTCAACTTCTACATCGTTCACTTGCGTTGCATGCGATCCCACTTCTGATGTCGAAGAATTCATGGATGTCGGCGAATTCATGGATCGTGATAGTTTTTCACCACTGCTTTCCTTTTCCATTTTAAAAGTTTTTTTAATTCAAACTCAACACTATTCTCAAACGTTTTCAAAACTGTTCTGTAGAAAATTATTAATTTTCAATAATCTAAAAATCAGAGACAACTTCCAAAATAAAGTTTTGAATATCAAACAGTAGTTTTTAGTACAGTGGTGAAACTCTATCCAAACAACACACTATTGCTTGACGATCAAATCTTATCTACGACATATATATGAATATGGAACTATATGAATTTAAATCATTTATATCAAAATTAATAAGCAACTCTAAACAAAGGTCAAAAGAAGGTTAATAGGTAACAATATTGGGGCAGTGGCGCCTAAAATTGGCCCATTAAAGAATTGGACAAAAAGGTGACTTTTGTATTTTTTTTATTTATTTTGAGAACATGACTATATTTTGGGGTTATCCGAAGACCAAGTTTGCGTTTGGACAACGCTAATATCACCATTTTTTTTTATGGTAAAGGGAGTTTTTTAGAAGCTCCATTTTTCGATAAGGATTAAGCTGTCATATGGTGGTCAGATCTGGTAACTTTATGATTATTTGTTCTCTTTTTGTTCAGGTGTTAAGTATTTCAGGTGTCATATCTATTCAGTGTCAAATCTGGCTTGGTTCGAAAGATAAAGTAATTTTGTTGGAGTAGTAGTTTAGTGGCAAGGCCAATTCAATCAAGTCAAACATATGCAAGATGTTCATAGCGTGGTGAAAAGCCGTAGACAAATGTGAATTTGAATCTGAGGCAAGACTTATGCCTTTATCTCGGTCAACTCAAGTTATAAGGCGATTTCATCTACAAAATTCTCTAACACCAACTACAATTTCAAGTCGTAAATATTGTTGTTTTTGCAATTTCCGTTAATTAATTATGAGCATTTAAATGCAGAAAGGTAAATGTGTAGTAGAGCCCTGCATGAGTATAATCGCAAAGCGAATACACTCTGCTTCACTAGTTATGTTTGCTCTTTACGCTCATATTTGCTCATTACGCTCTCGTTTATTATATTTAACATTAACATTAATATTAACATTAACATTAATCTCTGAAGATTTCGTCTCATTGCTTAGACGCTCGAATATGTTTTACTTTTTAACTTTATCTGTTCTCTCACAAGCACTGTAAGCACTGATCTGAATAACTTGAGAGGCGTTATTTTTGTTTCTATTCGGTGTACTCACATACCATACTCTCACACAGTGATGTGATTCTGATTTAGTAAAAAATCCCGATCACATCCCGATTTAGACCTGTTTATCCCACCAAAATGACACGAAAAACCCACAAAAAATCCCACCCAAATATTTATACCAATAACGATTTTTTTATGCAATTTTCGAAAAGAAATAAGGATGCCCATGTTTTCAAGAAATATAACAAATTTTATAAAAAAAAAATTTTCCGCAGAAAAAAAATTCCTAAAGGTAAACTCTGCGTTTTTTATAAAAACTCTCTTGTATGAAGTGTATGAAGTAATCGTAAATTTCTTTCGTTGCATCAAAATGAAACTGAGCTTATATTTTTGTTTTTAAATGAGGATCTTATTTTCATTAATTTTAAGCCTCTTGAATATACATATTCAGAATTAATGAAACAGCAATTAAACGAAAAATTTTGAAAGATTACAAAAAAGTGGTACCAACCAGTTTTGCTAATTTACACTTTAAAAAATTATGATTCAGTAGAAAATCCCACCTAAGCATCTGAAATCCCACACGTTCTCAAATAGGCCAAATATCCCGAAATGAGCCCGAAATCCCACCAAATCACATCACTGCTCTCACATACAAGCAAGCACTGATCTGAACTATGAAAGCTTTGCGTTATTTTTGTTTCTTTTCTGTAGTTCATTGATGATTAGCGTTTAGCCAAACCGGATTTGTTAAAAAAAGAAGGTAGGACAGGTGACTTATTTGTTTCTTTTTCTTTTTATTAATTTTACTCATGAACATGGTATAATAATATATGGTAGCATTGACAACTGCTTATTTTCTCTTCAACAGGAAAACATAAACAGTCAAAAACAGCTTTTTGTGGAAATACATCAGCAGCTGCTGTGGTTGTTGTTTTTTTTCACTTCAACGTTTTCAACATTGCTTGTGTTTTCAATGGCGGATTGTGAGCGCTCTCTTTTTGAGTATATTTTTTGACAGTAGATGATTTCCCAAGCAACTGTCAATGCTACCTTGTATTATTATACCATGACTCATGAACATATTTTTTCATTTTTTTTTCAGTATTATACTTTTTATTCATTACATTAATCATAACTTTATTTATAACTTTCTTCATTAAATTTAGACTTGAACAATAATTTAATATTGTTATTAAACTATATTTTTAAGTTTCCTGCTGTGAATTGATAATAATAATAATTTTTGGAAAAAAATCACAAACTCTAATAAAAACAATTTATTTTTGGGAAACTTTTCAAAAAGTTTAATTTCCATAATACTTCACTAATCGTACTGGAAAACAATGAAAAAAAGCATGTCTACATACATATATTTTTTGCATCCCCTTGAAAGTCACTCGTAAAAGAAATGATTCTTGCTCATAACAAAATAATGCGCAAAATATTCAGTTTATGTGTATTCATAGTCAGTGTACCTAGTGTTTGCGTTACTTTTCATTGTAAGAACTGGTCTTATAACTGGTCTTCATGTTATATTTTCAGCAGTGTATTGTTACTCTCGTCGTTTCATACTTTCGCATAAAATAGAGTGAGAGTATGTTTACATACGAGAGCTTTGGAAAAAAGGTAAGAGCAAGCTTTTTATCCGACAGCAAACGATTGTATCTGAGTAGGCAAAAAGCATACTCATGCAGGGCTCAAATGCAATGTCGGGCATTCTGTCGCTCGCGGGCAAATAGCTTTCTCTGCCGCCACACGTACGCTGCGAGAGCTTCACACATACGCTGTTAGAGCTTTTTAGACACTTTTTTAAAATGGGAAAGCTTTTGAATGCACAAATACACATAAACGCCAAGATTGCGGCTGTGTAAGAGTGCCCAATGCTCTTATGTGTAGACTATGGCCTTGTCGGGATTTGAACCTGGGACCTCTGGGGTGGCGGTCGAGCACACTACCTACCAGTGCTGTAAATGAATGCATTTATTTGTGATTTAAAATGATTTTATTCCCAATCAATGATTTGAAGTATTGATTGTGATTTGAAATTTCAAGTCTCAATCAATGATTTAAAAAAATGATTTCATTCATTTCAATAATTTCATTAATTTTTTTTCAAATCATTGATTGGGACTTGAAATTTTAAATCACAATAAATGATTTGAAAAAATTATTGCATTCATTGAGTCCGAATCAATTCTGGCAAATTTCAAATCCTAATCAAAGATTTAAAAAAATGATTGCATTCATGGAGTCCCAATCAATGATTTGAAAAATGAATGAAAGCATTCATGAATTCATGAAATAAATAAACCAATGAGTTTATTTATTCAGTTCGGGAATGTTACTGTACAGTACGACCATTTTACGAACGACAGAAACGTCCATCCGAGCGAGTAATTGTATTCGTTCATGGATCGTTTTCGCACCACATACAGCCGTGCTCAGAAGGACTAGGATTGTAGCGTTCTAAGGTAGCAGGTATTAAAAATAATGAAATTTGGAATGCAGTTTGATTTTATTTCGCGGGAAACCTTGTTAAAATCAGTAATAAAGCAATAAAGTCGTAAAGTAAAATTTTTACTGTCGAAAGTGTTGAAATAACTAATTTTCAAAGAAAACCGGCCGAAAACGGATCACAACAACCCGTATAGACCGGCAGTTGGAGCGATCGTCCTTAAGAAATAGGAAAAAAACATATTCTCACCTAGCTACTGAGCTGCAAGACAGTTCAGGAAATAAAATAAGCACTCGACTGTGAGAAGACGTTTTGCGGCAACAGGATTGAATGGTCGCAGAGCTAGGAAGAAGCCATGGCTTTCACATAATAACGTAGAAGCGCATCAAGATTGAACTGAAAAAGATTGGGAAAATGTTCTGTGGTCTGACGACTTTAAGTTCCAGGTGAGTTTTCTAAGGTTTGCTAACTAATGAAACAAAAAAATTACTTTCATAACCTTACAATACAGTTGCCATTAAAATTATAGGAGCTAAAAAAACTTTTGTATTTTTGTTTTTTTCAGATATTTTTAGTATCTGGTACGTAAGACGTCAAGTAGGTGAAGAATATGACCCCAACTGCTTGGTACCTACTGTTAAATATGAAGAAGGCAGTATAATGATGCAGCCATGCGCATGTGGAATAGGAGAAATGACTCTGCGAAGGTCGTATGAGTAGCGAACTGTACATAAATACGCTCAATATTGAACTTTTACGATCTTTTCCCCGGGTTTTTTGGCAATACTAACATGAGAAACGGTGTCTGTAAACAAAATAACTTACCTTCTCACAAATCCTATATTGTTATGCGTTGGTTTCACCAAAACCACATCCACATCCAGTCATGGATTGGTCTGTCAAGTCGCCGGACTTATATCCCATCGAGCATTTGTGGTCAAAATTAAAGCAGACAATAAGGAGACACAGCATAACATTCCAAAGAAGGCCTTTTACATGTCTTATAACTACAATGGGACAACATTGGTGAAGAAACCTGCAAAAACATAGTATGATGCGAAGAGTAATGGAGATCATGAAAATGAGGGTAGGGGACCAACAACGTATTAATATTTTTAAATAAATAATTTAAAAGAAGAAACTTCTGCGTTTTTGGAAAATTTAAAAATAGCTTTGTTTCAGGTGATGTCAAATGGTGCCTATTAATTTTGAGCACGGCTGTATAGTCTAAATGATAAAACGCATCCACAAAGGCTTCGAAGAAACCACTGCTGGTAGAGCGTAGTATTGAGAAGGACCCTAATGAGTCAATTCGCCATCGCGCGCAGCAATTACTATGTCCATCCACTTTATGGAAAATTGTACGTAAAGATTTTGACCTACGACCTTATGAGATCTAGCTGATGCAAGAAATAAAGTGGAATGACCATCGTTTTGGATCAATTGGATAGACATGAGCTGGAAGGCAAGCCACTGTTTTATCAACATATTCTGTTCAGCGATGAGGCTCATTTTTGGCTCAATGGGCATGTCAATAAACAAAATTGCCGAATTAGGAAATTTAGAAAATCCAAAAAAGATTCTTCAAGCACCATTATATCCATAAAGAAATGATCACTGTTTGGTGTGCTTTATGGGCCAGTGGTATCATAGTTCCTTACTTCTTTAAAAATAAGGCCCGTGCGAGCATTACTGTCAACGGCGAGAGTCAAAGAGCCATTATTTCGCACCCCATTTGAATGGAATGTTTATTGAAGGCATGTTTTTCCAACAGAACGGCGCTTCGTGTCATATAGCGTGTCAAACAATCAACTTATTGTAGAAAACACTTAGCGAATGCTCTTATTCTCGAAATGGACCTGGGTCACTGTAACGAAGTTTCGTTTTCCGGACTTAGAGCTGGTGTCGCCGGTGTCCAGCGTTCATTTCAGGAAATTTTTTGTTGTAAAGAGACCCTTTCACTTGTAGGATGAGCATTCAAGATTCGGCTGAATCCTTATTTACAAATATCCTTTCCCAAAGACCCTTTCTTTATTGAGCATTCAAGATTCGGCTGAATCCTTATTTACAAATATAGTATACACACGATGACCTTGACT
The DNA here is from genome assembly GCA_943735915.1 of Pherbina coryleti. Taxonomy (NCBI): domain Eukaryota; kingdom Metazoa; phylum Arthropoda; class Insecta; order Diptera; family Sciomyzidae; genus Pherbina; species Pherbina coryleti. The sequence continues at coordinate 156,333,721 of OX030948.1, forward strand.
TGCGGGTAGTAGGTCATGTCTGGGGGAGATGTCTTGGAGGTTCTGCGGCGAAGTTACAGCGTAGGTCAAGACTGCTTTTGAGGCTAATGAGTACACACACGATGACCTTGACTGGCGGTAGTAGGTGACGTCTTGTAGGCTCTGTGGCGAAGTTCAAGCGTAGGTCACGGCCGCTTTTGAGGTTAATGATCATACCCACGATGATCTTGACTCGCGCTAGTAGGTGATGTTTTGCAGGCTCTGTAGCGAAGTTAAAGCGTAGGTCACGGCCGTTTTTAAGGTTAATGAGTATACACACGATGACTTTGACTGGCGGTTGTAGGTGATGTCTTGGAGGCTATGTGGCGGAGTTGCAACGGAGGTTACGGCCGGTTTTGAGGTTAATGACTATACACACGATGCCCTTGACTTGCGGCTGGTGATGTCTGCGATTTTCACGAAGATCTATTTAAAGTCTTTGAATTATATTCTCTTGAGTTATGTGAAGTCATTGGTTGATGCTAACAAACCAGCATCTCGAGACACCTTGGAAGACAATAATAATTGCTTGAATCATTGTCGAGATACAGCTGCAAATGCTCGTCAAATGTGTAAAAAATTGAATTTCCAGATTGAGCTACATCTGAACCATCCGTGGCGGCCACATGGCCGAAATCTTATTTAAACACTAATAACATAAAGTTATATCTCTAATAAAGCCTACTTTCGTTTGAAATTATGTAATGTCAGTAGTTATTTTATTTCAACCCATAGTTCAATTCCTTTAAAAAAATTACCCTTTACCTCAGCTAGCCATACACATTCATTTAACTACGAAAGTAAAAAAAAAACTTTGCATACTTGCTGGCTCTTTTTCCACACGAAATAAATAAAATATGCACAAATAGCATACATTTCTTTAAATCGGGTGATATACAGAAGAAGTGAGACTTTAGGGAGTTACATGCCGAAGCACGAAAACCTAAATAAATGTCATGTTGCACTCATGTGACATTTACAAGTTTTGGTAGCAACACATCATGAGATGAGCGCAAAAATTTTGAGAAAGATGAACGAATGAGAAAGATAAACATTTCAGGCATACAACATAGAACATTTAGGGCAAAAAAAAAAACAAATGTTACGTCATGGGGGAATTGTTGCAAAAGGAAAGGATATGAAAATTGTACATACATTTATTTTTTTGTATATTACTTTTAGGCTTTGCAGGATTATGAAAAAAAGAAACGTATTCTGAACATTAAAAAAATCTAACAAAAAAGGTGGTAAAGATTAGTCTGTAAAGGCGGTAAATGAGGACAACTACCGATCTAAATTTATTCAACTGGGTAGGCACGTAAGACTATGCTTCATTATACTAAATTATGTATGTGTCGATAATTAAAAATTTTTTATAGCGCTTAATATTAAAAATCGATCGAGGAACTTGTACAAATTGCGAAAATTTAGTAAAAAATAGTGAACATTTTGCGGAGATGGTTCACAAAACCCAAACACTTCTCCAAGAGCTTCCTACGCACCCACAAGGGTGCACTGATTGGTGTGCATTTTGGGCTGGCGGTGTCATCGAACAATTTACATAACTACAATAATAGACGTTTCAAAAGATATTCGTAAGGCACTTGACGAAATTGCATTTTTGCCACTTATTGATCATTCCAAAGCATTTGACTCAGTAGTTCATAAGATTGTGTTTACAGAGCTTTGATTTCACGTAATAATATTAATAGAGTTAAGCTACTTACTAAAGCTTTTTCGAACTTTCTCAACATAAACGAATTTGAAGCCAGAGAACATTGAAAAATTTAAATTTTGTGGATAACAGTGGCTCAAAACAAGCCAATGTTTGAAAAATGTACCCACGAAAACAATGGTTGGGCTTGAGGACACTAAAGTTTTTAATCTACTTTGTAGTTGAACTTTTGACAAGTTATCATGAAATAAGCTACAGTTATTGACACAAGTACTCATGCGTTTTAAAGGAGTAGTTAACGGATAATTTGTTCTACTCATTGATAAATAAATTAAATTTTAACCTTTTCTACTGCTTTTTCGGTAAGAGTTAAAATTTATAAGAGAAAGAAGTGCCGGAAAATCGAATATACCGGTTAGGAGTTGATGTTTAAAGACGATATCGTCGTTACAAATGTGAAGTTGCGAATCTGAAAAATTCAATTTTGACGTGACGAAGTTACGTTATACTGCTCTAGTTTCCAAAAAAGTTGAAAAATTAATTTTTTAAAAATTCATCTGCGTTTCATTGAATTGTTACTCGCTGGGTATAAGAGCTATGATTAAAAAAAACTTTTTAACAAAAAAAAAAACCGACCTCAAAATCGCTACAAAGTAAAAAATAATTTTAAATAACTTTTCCCATTCATTTCTTGGTCATATTTTAAAAGCTATTTATATGTATTATAATATTGGAAATCTTATCATTTTCATTTTTTCTATTTTGTTTTATTATCATCAATATATTAATTGCTTTATGTACATAAAAGCTTTAAAGTCGGCGCTTATCTTACTATGTCGAAATCTTTTTATTTTAATTTTTTCTAATTTGTTTTATCATAAAAATATTATTAACTTTATGAATATAAAAGCTTCTTAGCGATTTTTTTCTTTCAGTTGACAATTTTTGAGTACGCTGAATGTAGCCAATGTGTTCCATGCATTATTTGTGCAGCTGTTACACACTATGTCACATTCAATATGAGCTTTACAAGCTCACCCAAACCAGTTTAGTGAGAAATTTAATGTGTACAAAGCTTGTAAAATTACTACAGCGTCACCAAGGCACCAAATAGTGCACGGATGGTAAAAGATCATGATTGTGTGTCAAAGAAGAGCGCCGACTTCAAAGCTTTTATGTTCATAAAGCAATTAATATATTGATGATAATAAAACAAAATAGAAAAAATGAAAATGATAAGATTTCCAATATTATAATACATATAAATAGTTTTTAAAATATGACCAAGAAATGAATGGGAAAAGTTATTTAAAATTATTTTTTACTTTGTAGTGATTTTGAGGTCGGTTTTTTTTTTTTGTTAAAAAGTTTTTATTTCTTCCTTTTTAGATAATATGAAATATTTTATGTAAGAGTTATTCTTGGGGAAAATTTCAAACATGAAACTTTGTTCTTAAAAAATTTGTTTTGTTAATTCCTGAAAGTTTGTTGGGTATTTTGCATTTCTGCTTCTTTGAAATTTTTAGTGCCATGCTCTTTATCTAAACCCGCCCACTGTATTTACAGTACCTTATAATGATTCTACCTAGCCCTGTGCCAAATTTCAGTTTCCAAGTATCAATATTAACCGTAATATAGTACTTTCCTTAAAGTTCCACACCCTGTGTACAATCCCGCTCACTTTTTTAATGATTCTACCTACCCACCTACCTGCATACCAAATATTAGTACGCTAGTGTCAATATTAACTAAGATATAGTATTTTTATAATTTTGACACGCCCCTTTTGTTGAATAAAGCCCACTTTTTTGGCCGTAATTTGTAGTAACTGTACCTACCCACGTACTATATTTCAGCACCCTAGTGTCAATATTATTCGATATATAGTATGTTTCTAATATTGCCACACCCATTTGTCGAATAACGCCTACTTTCTTTACAGTAATTTTTAAAAATTGTGTCTACCCCTGTACTAAATTTCAATGCCCTAGTGTCAATACTATTCGAGATACAGTGTTTTTCCAATATTGCCACACGCATTTGTCAAATAACGCCCACTTTATTAACTGTAATTTGTAATAACTATGCCTACCCATGCACTAAATTTCAGCACCCTAGTATCAATATTATTCGATATATAGCGTGTTTCTAATATTGCCACACCCCTTTGTCAAATAACGCCCACTTTCTTTACAGTAATTTTTAAAAATTGTGTCTACCCCTGTACTAAATTTCAGCACCCTAGTGTCAATACTATTTGAGATACAGTGTTTTTTTTAATATGACCACACCCCTTTGTCAAATAACGCCCACTTTATTGACCGTAATTTGTAATAATTGTGCCTACCCCAGTATTTTTACGGTAAATTTCAGTACCCTAGTGTCAATATTAACTGAAATAAAGTGTTTTTCTTATATTGACACGCCCCTTTGTCGAATATCGCCCACTTTTTTAAAAAAGGACCTCCGCGTTCATGGTATCTATCTGTTGACAAAAAATTACGCAAATCGGGCAAGAGCTGTAGGAGTTATCGATGTACATACATTTAAAAAAAAAAAAAAAAAAAAAAAAAAAAAAAAAAAAAAAAAAAAAAAAGCGGACAAACCAACGAAATTGGGAACCTCCTCCTTTTTGAAGTCGGTTAAAAAATAGTATGACCATAAAGGTTAATTCTTTGACTATATTAAAAAAACAAAAAAAAATTTAATACGGCATAGGGACGTAGTGGGAGCTATGTAAGCAACGCAACTGAAAATTTGTTACATGGAATTATTACTCGCTGAGTATTAGTGCTAGGATTAAAAATACGATACGCCAATAAAGGCCTACTGGAAACCCTCACAACAAAATTAGACAAAAAATTTCTGACATCATGGGGACTCTGAGAGAGCCGCTCAAAGATCGATAACGCGACATTCATGCAGCGGCGTTGCATTGAATTTTTACTCAATGAGTATATAACCTACGATAAAAGTTTAAAAGGGAAAATAAAGTTTTTATACATGGCTTTACGACAAAAATAAAAAAAAAATTCCGGCGTCGTCAGGTCGTGAATATAGCAGCTTATGTAACAGAAATGTAATATCGTTGCATGGAATTATTACTCACTCAGGAGGAGTGCTACAGAAAATTTTGTTTTACGACAGCAGGGATGTGTTATTACGCTTCACAACTAAATTACCAAAAAAATTTAGTTGTCATGATTTCAGGGATGCAATCACATAATGCAGTAAAAATGCTACAGCCATGAAAAAACGTTGCATGGATTTTTAACTCTGTGACTACTGGTGCAACGGTAAATTTTAAGGTACGAAAACAAGGGTGAGGTCTTCGGGTATATGTCAAAAATAAAAAAAAATTGACGGCATGTCAAAGACCCTCAGGGAACCGCCTAATGTGACGCATATGCATCACTTTTGCTGGATTAATTGAAATTAGAGCACAACCAATGGGGAAGCAAAAAAAAAGCTAAAAGAAAGCACCAACTCCAAATCCAACAACAACTCCAACTCTAACACCAACACCAACACAAACACCAACACCAACACCAACACCAACACCAACACCAACACCAACACCAACACCAACACCAACACCAACACCAACACCAACACCAACACCAACACCAACACCAACACCAACACCAACACAAACATCAACACCAACACCAACACCAACACCAACACCAACATCAACATCAACACCAACACCAACACCAACACCAATACCAACACCAACACCAATACCAACACCAACACCAACACCAACACCAACATCAACATCAACATCAACATCAAAATCAACATCAACATCAACATCAACATCAACATCAACATCAACATCAACATCAACATCAACATCAACATCAACATCAACATCAACATCAACATCAACATCAACATCAACATCAACATCAACATCAACATCAACATCAACATCAACATCAACATCAACATCAACATCAACATCAACATCAACATCAACATCAACATCAACATCAACATCAACATCAACATCAACATCAACATCAACATCAACATCAACATCAACATCAACATCAACATCAACATCAACATCAACATCAACATCAACATCAACATCAACATCAACATCAACATCAACATCAACATCAACATCAACATCAACATCAACATCAACATCAACATCAACATCAACATCAACATCAACATCAACATCAACATCAACATCAACATCAACATCAACATCAACATCAACATCAACATCAACATCAACATCAACATCAACATCAACATCAACATCAACATCAACATCAACATCAACATCAACATCAACATCAACATCAACATCAACATCAACATCAACATCAACATCAACATCAACATCAACATCAACATCAACATCAACATCAACATCAACAACAACATCAACATCAACATCAACATCAACATCAACATCAACATCAACATCAACATCAACATCAACATCAACATCAACATCAACATCAACATCAACATCAACATCAACATCAACATCAACATCAACATCAACATCCACGTCAACATCAACATCAACATCAACATCAACATCAACATCAACATCAACATCGACATCAACATTAACATCAACATCAACATCAACATCAACATCAACATCAACATCAACATCAACATCAACATCAACATCAACATCAACATCAACATCAACATCAACATCAACATCAACATCAACATCAACATCAACATCAACATCAACATCAACATCAACATCAACATCAACATCAACATCAACATCAACATCAACATCAACATCAACATCAACATCAACATCAACATCAACATCAACATCAACATCAACATCAACATCAACATCAACATCAACATCAACATCAACATCAACATCAACATCAACTTCAACATCAACATCAACATCAACATCAACATCAACATCAACATCAACATCAACATCAACATCAACATCTACATCAACTTCAACAACAACAACAACAACAACAACAACAACAACAACAACAACAACAACAACAACAACAACAACAACAACAAAAACAACAACATCAACATCAACATCAACTTCAACATCAACATCAACATCAACATCAACATAAACATCAACATCAACATCACCATCGACATCATCAACATCAAAACCAACAGCAACAACAACAGTTAGTTATGATTTCAACAGTTTTTTCGCGGCAACCAACAGTGCTCACAAAAATTACACAATGAAATTGGACTATGAAACTATATGTACTATAACAAGAATTTGGATAAATATAAAGACACACCCATAACACACCTGTCTAAACTACGGAAGTGATTCGATATATGCGATTAAGGGGACATATAGGTTACAAATTTAAAAAAAAAAAAATGTATTTATTAATCATATTTGAATTTTTATATCTGAATTTTTGAGGCGGTTATTGACGTTATTTTATTTTTTTTTAAAAAATTGACGGTGTGCAGGATATCACCAGTCTGGAACATCGATCGATTTTGTGACCTCGAAATTCGATTTTTTTTTCAAATGGCCGCCATTTTGTTTTTTTTTCGGCGGAAAAATTTATCATAGTTCAGGCGGTAGCCACTTAAAGAAGGATTAATTTGGTTTTTTATCCTCTCAGATGTTCCAGACTGGTGATATCCTGCACACCGTCAATTTTTTGGAATTTTTGTAAAAAAATCAAATAACGTCAAAAACCGTAAATAGGCGTAGGCGAAACAGTTAAGAACCATTTTCTCCCGTGTTTCTCAACCGAATTGAATAATTTTTTTTTAATTAATCAGAGTAGAGAGAAGGAGTGCACCAAATATTATAAAAAAAATGCAACTGTTATGAACAGGTAAAACTATTTAGGATGTTTTTCATGATTGTGGATTCATAAACACGAAGAATATCCGCACAAAAAGGAGAGAAAAACTTTGGGCGTTATTTCGTTAGGTTATTGTTTTGTGCACTGTACCATGATACAATTATACAAGGTAGGAGTGACAACTGGCTTTTTTCTCATCAGTTTCTTGCACCGACTGTCATTTGTCTGTATATTTTGGTTTCTATTTTCTTTTCTACTTCTTTCGATCTCTAATTAATACTATTTTTGACAGTTGGTGCAAGACGATAAAACTTTCACTCCTACCTTGTATAATTGTATCATGCACTGTATTTTTAGTTCTCTACGCTTATGTGAGAGCGTAGGCGATTTTTATAGCTCTTTTTCTCAATTTTAAGACAACACATTTGAATGAAACTTATCGGGGCTGTCATAGAATCCAATAGCTGTCGAAATTGGTTTTAAAAACGACAAAAAAATTTACTTTGGTGTCATGAATTCCGACATTATTGGTTTTATGTTCGAATCGGAATTTATATCGGTTTTAGGTGTCACAGAAACCAACATTATCGATTTTCTTATCGGAATCAAACCAAGCATCTAACCGTTGACAGATTTAATTTGCGCGAGTATTTTTTTCTCTTGCTAGTTGATATTTCGTTGAAAAGTAAATTCTTGTTCTTTTAAAAAATATAAATAAATAAATCTACAAAAAAAAAATATATTTATAGCTTTATTTATAGATCTAGATAACTGCACAGTAAAAGAAAAATATGTTTACGCCGACGCAGGCAGCTCAAGTGGATTGCTGCAATCTATCAAAACTCTTCTTTTCACCTTTTCTGAGCTTCTTTCTTCTATTAATAAAGAGGCTACAACAGCTGAAGCCATTTTATGCTTATTTATTGCTTCTTATATAACATAAACAGAAAAAATACTTAAATTTAATGAAATTGTGAACTAATGAAATTAATAAAATTTCCACATACATAGACAAAATGTGAGAAACAGAACATCGGTTTGTTTATGTTCGAAAAGATCTAAACCAAGACGATTTTGTGACACCATATGAAATCAGAATTGGTTTGCAATTCCGAGAAAAAGCAAAACCGTCTTGGTTTCTATGACAGCCCCGTATATCACGAAAAATTTCATTTTCAAACAATAAAAAAAATCTTTCTATGACCTTACTACGAAAATTTTTTTTTAATTAATTTAACATATTGCCCTTCAGGAACCCCTTAAAATAACCACACCGAGGAAAAAAACTATAGCAAAATCACCTAATCCCGGCTTGGATGAAAAGAATTTGTATGGAAATTAAAAACTTATGCTTATTCACCAAAGTAATTTATTGTTTTATACAAAAAGAAAAGTAAAAGAGAAAATGATAAAGATTTGAACGCAAGGATAAAGATTTTGAAAGGAAGTGGGACAAGGATTAGGAAAGCATAAGGTCAGGAATTTTGACATTGATTAAAACAAGAACTTGGACTGGTAGTAGGTCAATTATTAGAACAAATATTAGAATAAGAATATGAATGAAGACGAAGATATGAAGTTTGGGAACGAATAAAAGGATCGCTAGTGTCACGATACAACCAACATCTTTTTAACTTTTCCAAGAGTTTTTCAATAAAAATAAAAAAAAAACTAGAGAAAACTCTACATTGGTACGGTCGAATTTCGACCACAGGCGACCCTAGTTATTAAAATTGTTTATATTAAAAAAATTAAAAATGTGGTTAATTTCGAAAGATTATCAATTGCGAATACTTTTGTGAGGCACTATATACCGCTGTATCTATGAAAAAAATACATTTTGAATTTCTTTACTTTAATTTAATCAGAATCGTAATCAGCGATTTCATAAATTATGAGATTTGCTGGTAATTTCAAATTTCTTTCAATAGAAAAATATGCCCCTCAAAGTATTAAGGTTGTAGACAACAGTTACGTAACTAGGTATAAATAAATCATAATTACAATATTTTTTGACTCACCCCTACAAATTATATACAGTGGCACATTTTCACAAAGTAGGTATATAACAAATTAAATTTAATTGAAGCTGTCGCGAATTTTCTTCGCCATCGTGAACATGTTACCCCGGAATAAATTTCTTCAAGTGTGCGATATTTTACAAAAAAAAAAAATTCCAATATTGATATTAAGCGTATCCAAACTTTACAAAAATCCATTCAAATCCATAAAATATTAAATCAGTTTTACTCCGGAGAGCACGAAATATAATAATCACAGCAGAAAGTAGAGCTCATTGTGCTTGATTCGAAGTGCTACTCGAAAGCCAAGAAATGTGGTGGCAACGCTGATTGCGTTCCAATTAAATTAATTGGCGCAACGTTGGCCAAATGCGAATGAATAATAAAATGTTCCGTAGCGAAAGAAAAAATGAAAGCAAAATCAAAAACAAAAAAAAAAAAAAATATAAAAATAAAATGATTCAACGGTATAAAAAAAAACAATAAAAGAAAAGAAAACTTTTAGATTTTTCAGCTTTTCGCTATTACTAAAGCTTTTGGGAAAAGTTGGCCAGGCAAAAATAAAAAAAAAAAATTTTAAAACAAAAACAAACATGTTCAGAGAGTTCAGCTTGTTCAGTGTCTTAGCCATGGTGGGAGTAAGAGAAAAGTTATCATTGAAGCACATAAAATAAGCGGGTTTCTTCGGGAAATCTTTAAAAAGTCAAGTTAGTGGAAGTTTGTTTAAAACCTTTTAATTGTTTCCGTGTTTGAATAGTTGTTGTTAATGTTGATTTTCCTTTTGTTTTTTTTTTATGTGTGCCAAAGTTTTTGGTAGAATAGTTTTTGAGCGTATTTAGAGGAATGTGTTTCAACTGGTGCAAATTAAAGTTATTTTTTGAAAAATAATTTATAAGTTTTAGCTTGGAGAGTACTCTCCTTGCATCTCTGCTTCCCAACATACTCAGTCAGCTCAACTAACGCTTAAATCTTTCAATTATCCAAAAGATACTCGCATATGTCACGAATTTCATATCGAATCTGATAGTTTTTTTTTCTTTTTCTTTTTCTTGTTAATATTATAATTTCATGTTTATAGCATTTAATCCTTATGTGGCTTCATTAATCATTGAAATTTCGATTGAATACCACCTTTACAATTGTCATTTATTATAATGCGGTATTGCTTTGTGGTTTATTCACATGAAACCCATGCATTGAAGATTTTTTCTTTACAATTGGAAAAAGACCAACTGTTGCCACAAAGACATTGATTAATTATTACCACCTTCATTAATTCATCTACACGTAAAAGTAATTATGGCGCAATTAGAACAACTATTAATGGTCAATCAAAGAGAAGATTTATGCAGTTTATCCCAGCAGCGTCGATATACACAAGAAACATCTTGAAAGTCGCACAAACATGCAGTGTAATGCATTTTTAATTCCCAAAATCAAATAAATTGAAAGTCATTTAAGAAAAGATTGAAGTTGAAGAAAATTCTGATCTAAGAAATGAAGTAGTAACTTCCGAAAAAAACACGCATAGGGAAAAATCATAAACAAACCTTTCCTATTTTTTTAGGATTTTTTTAGTAAAATTTTTCATAAGTCATATGCTCCAAGAACCTATGGTATTCGGCTTCTAATGACCTTATTTTTCCTAACTACACGCAAAGAAATTTTTTGTCTACCGCAAACGAATATTCATTTGTCATTAACTTAAAAAAATATATATATTAGATATATATATATATATATACCGCAAGCTATTTTGGTCATTATTTTTTTTTTTTTTTTTTTTTTTTTTTCATGCAATAACAATAGAGTTTAGCTACTACAGCTTTTTCGCACATTCTCCTCATTAACGCATTCAGAGTCACAACCCGTAAATCTTTGAAATTTTCAACGATATTGATATTAGTGGCTCAAAATAAGTTAATGTGAGAAAAATTTGCCCACCAAAATATGGTTGGGCTCAAGGACAACACAAGACATCACGACTAACCATGCAAAAACATAACCATGCAATTACACAATAGTTTTTAATCTACTCTTGAGTTGACCTTTAGACAAGTTAACATCAAAAAAGCTACAATTGTTAACTAATTTACTCATACGGCTTAAAGTAGCAGTTAACATATAATTTGTTCTACTAAATGGTAAGTAAATTAAATTGTTGGCATTTCTACTGCTTCTACGATTACAATTAAAATTTATAAGAGAAAGAAGTTCTGGAGAATCGAATACACCGGTGATGAGTTGGTTCAAATAGACAATATATGCAGACTTCCTTCGCTCACTCAATGATTGCATTTTTAAAAGTTTTAAGCGATTCTCATAAGGAGGAAGGTTTAAAATGTCAAATCCACTTAAGCCCCTTAGGGCAAATCGAACAAAGCATTTTTGGATTCTCTCTATTCGATCAACATGCACATTGTAACTTGGAGACCAAACTTGACTTGCGTACTCCAAGTGAGGACGCACTATTGCATTATACAACGTTGTAGTCGTGCTATTAAATTCTTTGGCCCAGCGTTTAATGAATCCAAGCATAGAAGATGCTTTTTTACAAATGTTATCAATATGAATGTTAAAGGAAAGCTTAGAATCCATACATATTCCCAGATCTTTAACGACATCCACACGACATAAAGCAGTATCTTTTATTTTATAATCAAAAACTAAATTATTCCTTTTTCGCGAAAAGGTCATAGTTTGGCATTTATCTGGATTAAGAAACATATTATTTTTAAAACACCAAACTTCAAAAGATTTCAGATCGGACTGGAGTAGGGCTGAATTGTCTTGAGAATTTATTTTTCTGTATATTTTATTGAAGTGAAACTTCTTTGACGGCGAGTGAAACCGTTGACGATTTGTAACGTTTTCAATTCTTTATCATAAAATGTTTGCCGCTAGCAGGCATTGAACCTTGGACTGTCGCAATTATCAAATAAGAGCTGGACGTTCTAGCATTATGCCAAATTTAGGTTTTCAAACGGGCAAACAAAATGAAATTAATATCGCAAGCATCCTGATCCGTTTTCATCTTCATCCTAAAATCATGAATTCATTTTCATCCTAAAAGCATTTATTTAGGAAAATATAAGGAAAATTTATTTTTCGTGCAGCTTATAATAATGCCAGAAGAAAATCTTACAATTATATAAAAATGAAACTTGAAATGTTGCCTTTTTGTATTTATATAAAAACTTTAGCCACAGGCTTTGAACCTCGAATTGTTGCAAGCGTCGAATAAGAGTTGGGCGTTCAAGCGTCATGCTACATTGGCGCTTTAAAAATAACAAACAAAATTTCAAATAGCAATTAATAATGCATTAAATATTGGGACGATCGCGAAGGCGTGGGTTCGAATCCTACGGCTGCAAAGTGCATTGAATCCATACAAAATTGGAACATAAATAGAAGGAGTGGCCCTATGATAATGAAATTTTGTGTGCTGGATTAATTTAAGCTAATTAATAAAAACTGCAAAAATGGTTGGAATTGGTCAGTTCCTAGGGGTACCTCCCTTGGACCTATATTAATTTTTAACATTATTTTGTATGGGAGGTACATATAAAAATTGAGCGATCTAAACAAAATTTAGTAAAAAGGCTAGGCAACTAAAGAAATAGAAGTGTACTAAAAATGATTGAAATTGATCGCTTCCTAGGGGTACCTCCCTTGGACCTATATTAATTTTTTTCATTATTTTGTATGGGAGGTATATAGAAAAGTTGGCCGATCCTTACGAAACTCAATGAAAAGGTTAGAAAAATAAAGCAATATATGTGTTCTAAAAATGGTTGAAATTGGTCGGTTCCTAGGGGTACCTCCCTTGGACCTATATTGATTTTTTTACATTATTTTGTATAAGAGGTATATACAAAAGTTGGCCGATCCTTACGAAACTCCATGAAAAGGTTAGACAAATTAAGCAATACATGTGTTCTAAAATTGGTTGAAATTGGTCGGTTCCTAGGGGTACCTCCCCTGGACCTATATTGATTTTTTACATTATTTTGTATGGGAGGTATATACAAAAGTTGGCCGATCCTTACGAAACTCAAGGAAAAGGTTAGACAAATTAAGCAATACATGTGTTCTAAAAATGGTTGAAATTGGTCGGTTCCTAGGGGTACCTCCCTTGGAGCTATATTCATTTTTTACATGATTATGTATGGGAGGTTCATCTGTTACTCATAAATATTCCCATTTGTATTAATAAAAAAACAATCGATTGTAGGCAAATTTCATTTTATTTACAATAGCAAAATAAAATTGGTAACTTATTTTTATTAACAAAATGTGAAATAAAAAATTAAAAAAAGTAATGTGTGCATACATATGTACAAACAACCAAGAACTCATCTCGCTATTGACTTTCTTCGTTAGAATCACTACAAACAATATAAGGGTCATCAACTAATTGAATAAACTTCTCAACTTCTTCATCAATAACACAGTGTGACGAAATCAACCAAAAAAAAAAGCACAACCAAACTTTATAGAAATTCTTAAAAAGGGACATGTTGTGAGTCCATCGCACTGGGTCTGACCTCTCAATGTCGTCACAATTTTGACATGACGAAGTTACGTTATACTGCTCTAGTTTCCAAAAAAGTTGAAAAATGAATTTTTTAAAAATTCATCTGCGTTTCATTGAATTGTTACTCGCTGGGTATAAGAGCTATGATTAAAAAAATAGTATGACCATAAAGCTTAATTCTTTGACTATATTAAAAAAACAAAAACAAAATTAAATACGGCATAGGGACGTAGTGGGAGCTGCGTAAGCAACGCAACTGAAAATTTGTTACATGGAATTATTACTCGCTGAGTATTAGTGCTAGGATTAAAAATACGAAACGCCAATAAAGGCCTCCTGGAAACCCTCACAACAAAATTAGACAAAAAATTTCTGACATCATGGGGACGCTGAGAGAGCCGCTCAAAGATCGATAACGCAACATTCATGCAGCGGCGTTGCATTGAATTTTTACTCAATGAGTATATAACCTACGATAAAAATTTAAAAAGGAAAATAAAGTTTTTATACATGGCTTTACGACAAAAATAAAAAAAAAATTCCGGCGTCGTCAGGTCGTGAATATAGCAGCTTATGTAACAGAAATGTAATATCGTTGCATGGAATTTTTACTCACTCAGGAGGAGTGCTACAGTAAATTTTGTTTTACTACAGCAGGGATGTGTTATTACGCGTCACAATTAAATTACAAAAAAAATTTAGTTGTCATGATTTCAGGGATGCAATCACATAATGCAGTAAAAATGCTACAGCCATGAAAAAACGTTGCATGGATTTTTAACTCTGTGACTACTGGTGCAACGGTAAATTTTAAGGTACGAAAACAAGGGTCAGGTCTTCGGGCATATGACAAAAATAAAAAAAAAAATTGACGGCGTGTCAAAGACCCTCAGGGAACCGCCTAATATGACGCATATGCATCACTTTTGCTGGATTAATTGAAATTAGAGCACAACCAATGGGGAAGCAAAAAAAAAGCTAAAAGAAAGCACCCAATCCAACAACAACTCCAACTCTAACACCAACACCAACACCAACACCAACACCAACACCAACACCAACACCAACACCAACACCAACACCAACACCAACACCAACACCAACACCAACACCAACACCAACACCAACACCAACACCAATACCAACACCAACACCAACACCAACATCAACACCAACACCAACACCAACACCAACACCAATACCAACACCAACACCAACATCAACATCAACATCAAAATCAACATCAACATCAACATCAACATCAACATCAACATCAACATCAACATCAACATCAACATCAACATCAACATCAACATCAACATCAACATCAACATCAACATCAACATCAACATCAACATCAACATCAACATCAACATCAACATCAACATCAACATCAACATCAACATCAACATCAACATCAACATCAACATCAACATCAACATCAACATCAAAATCAACATCAACTACAACATCAACATCAAGATCAACATCAACATCAACATCAACATCAACATCAACATCAACATCATCATCAACACCAACATCAACATCAACATCAACATCAACATCAACATCAACATCAACATCAACATCAACATCAACATCAACATCAACATCAACATCAACATCAACATCAACATCAACATCAACATCAACATCAACATCAACATCAATATCAACATCAACATCAACATCAACATCAACATCATCATCAACATCAACATCAACATCAACATCAACATCAACATCAACATCAATATCAACATCAACATAACCATTAACATCAACATCAACATCAACGTCAACATCAACATCAACATCAACATCAACATCAACATCAACATCAACATCAACATCAACATCAACATCAACATCAACATCAACATCAACATCAACATCAACATCAACATCAACATCAACATCAACATCAACATCAACATCAACATCAACATCAACATCAACATCAACATCAACATCAACATCAACATCAACATCAACATCAACATCAACATCAACATCAACATCAACATCAACATCAACATCAACATCAACATCAACATCAACATCAACATCAACATCAACATCAACATCAACATCAACATCAACATCAACATCAACATCAACATCAACATCAACATCAACATCAACATCAACATCAACATCAACATCAACATCAACATCAACATCAACATCAACATCAACATCAACATCAACATCAACATCAACATCAACATCAACATCAACATCAACATCAACATCAACATCAACATCAACATCAACATCAACATCAACATCAACATCAACATCAACATCAACATCAACATCAACACCAACACCAATACCAACACCAACACCAACACCAACATCAACACCAACACCAACACCAACACCAACACCAATACCAACACCAACACCAACATCAACATCAACATCAAAATCAACATCAACATCAACATCAACACCAACATCAACATCAACATCAACATCAACATCAACATCAACATCAACATCAACATCAACATCAACATCAACATCAACATCAACATCAACATCAACATCAACATCAACATCAACATCAACATCAACATCAACATCAACATCAACATCAAAATCAACATCAACTACAACATCAACATCAAGATCAACATCAACATCAACATCAACATCAACGTCAACATCAACATCATCATCAACATCAACATCAACATCAACATCAACATCAACATCAACATCAACATCAACATCAACATCAACATCAACATCAACATCAACATCAACATCAACATCAACATCAACATCAACATCAACATCAACATCAACATCATCATCAACATCAACATCAACATCAACATCAACATCAACATCAATATCAACATCAACATAACCATTAACATCAACATCAACATCAACGTCAACATCAACATCAACATCAACATAAACATCAACATCAACATCAACATCAACATCAACATCAACATCAACATCAACATCAACATCAACATCAACATCAACATCAACATCAACATCAACATCAACATCAACATCAACATCAACATCAACATCAACATCAACATCAACATCAACATCAACATCAACATCAACATCAACATCAACATCAACATCAACATCAACATCAACATCAACATCAACATCAACATCAACATCAACATCAACATCAACATCAACATCAACATCAACATCAACATCAACATCAACATCAACATCAACATCAACATCAACATCAACATCAACATCAACATCAACATCAACATCAACATCAACATCAACATCAACATCAACATCAACATCAACATCAACATCAACATCAACATCAACAGCAACATCAACATAAACATCAACATCAACATCAACATCAACATCAACATCAACATCAACATCAACATCAACATCAACATCAACATCAACATCAACATCAACATCAACATCAACATCAACATCAACATCAACATCAACATCAACATCAACATCATCATCAACATCAACATCAACATCAACATCAACATCAACATCAACACCAACATCAACATCAACATCAACATCATTATCATTATCAACATCAACATCAACATCAACAACAACATCAACATCAACATCAACATCAAAATCAACATCAACTACAACATCAACATCAAGATCAACATCAACATCAACATCAACATCAACATCAATATCAACATCAACATCGACATCAACATCAACATCAACATCAACATCAACATCAACATCAACATCAACATCAACATCAACATCAACATCAACATCAACATCATCATCAACATCAACATCAACATCAACATCAACATCAACATCAACATCAACATCAACATCAACATCAACATCAACATCAACATCAACATCAACATCAACATCAACATCAACATCAACATCAACATCAACATCAACATCAACATCAACATCAACATCAACATCAACATCAACATCAACATCAACATCAACATCAACATCAACATCAACATCAACAGCAACATCAACATCAACATCAACATCAACATCAACATCAACATCAACATCAACATCAACATCAACATCAACATCAACATCAACATCAACATCAACATCAACATCAACATCAACATCAACATCAACATCAACATCAACATCAACATCAACATCAACATCAACATCAACATCAACATCAACATCAACATCAACATCAACATCAACATCAACATCAACATCAACATCAACATCAACATCAACATCAACATCAACATCAACATCAACATCAACATCAACATCAACATCAACATCAACATCAACATCAACATCAACATCAACACCAACATCAACATCAACATCAACATCAACATCAACATCATTATCAACATCAACATCAACATCAACAACAACATCAACATCAACATCAACATCAACATCAACATCAACATCAACATCAACATCAACATCAACATCAACATCAACACCAACATCATCATCAACATCAACATCAACATCAATATCAACATCAACATAACCATTAACATCAACATCAACATCAACGTCAGCATCAATATCAACATCAACATCAACATCAACATCAACATCAACATCAACATCAACATCAACATCAACATCAACATCAACATCAACATCAACATCAACATCAACATCAACATCAACATCAACATCAACATCAACATCAACATCAACATCAACATCAACATCAACATCAACATCAACATCAACATCAACATCAACATCAACATCAACATCAACATCAACATCAACATCAACATCAACATCAACATCAACATCAACATCAACATCAACATCAACATCAACATCAACATCAACATCAACATCAACATCAACATCAACATCAACATCAACATCAACATCAACATCAACATCAACATCAACATCAACATCAACATCAACATCAACATCAACATCAACATCAACATCAACATCAACATCAACATCAACATCAACATTAACAACAACAGCAAGAAACTTCGTCACGTCAAAACCTACGGGTGTGTCCACGGCACAGCAAACCCTTTTTTTTTTAATTCGTTTTTAAAGTTGAAGGGTTCGATTTTTGTTGCGCCGACGTTCATTGATTTTTTACAGCTATTTGCCTTGTTGGAAATTAAAAACAAATTCCACTTCTTTTCAGTAGAATTTCACGTAGAATAAGGCTGTGTAAAAATAAATACGATAAAATACAAAATGAAGCGTGTAGCGAAGCAAATCCCTTAATTTTTCTTTAATATCATAAAAAACATAAGTGTTTCTATAAATTTAAATGATATAATGCTGCATGAATGACATCTTTTTTTCACAAAAATTCATTGCACGTAAAAATACATTTTCATTGAATCTAAAACCATCAATATCGGTTAAAAATTGGCAAAATGGTGGCAGTTTTAACGTTTTTTTTTTGTTAGAAAACACTTACTCCCATGTATATGTTGCTATCGTACAAAGTGCTGTCATTTTGTCAAATCTTAACGGATTTTGGACATCTTAGGCTTATTGGAAAGAAAATATGATGAGTAACATGCAACTAGAACATTGCAATATAGATCTTTGAAAAAAATAAAAGTTACTATGGAACGAGTTCGAGGCGTCCAAATTTTTTGCTCTAAAAGACGTTGGGGTCGAGAACCCCTTTCTAGTACTTACCAGATTTCAACTTTTAAAACATTAATTAAAAATATAAACGTCGAATCAAAAAAAGTCTTTCTGAGCCGTTACCCAAAACCTTGAAGGCCCTCAATTCAATTTTTATTTGCATTTTTTTATCTTTTAAATAAAACACAGAACTTTTATTGTGGGTAAGCTTTTGCTAAAAAGTAATTTTAATTATTTTAATAAGCTACTTTTCACATATAAAAAAGTAGGGTAAATTTACCTACCATATACTATCTCGTGAGTAAGTGCTAGAACGGGGTGATTGATCCCAATGACCTTTAGGACAAAAAAGTTGGACTCCTCGAAATAAAAACATTTATATATGATTCTTTAATAGAGTTTTCTTTTCTTGGCAAAAAATTCTGCCCTCCTAGAGTGCAGAATATTTTACATTTTGACCTGTACTCAAAAAATGTTGAACTGTCCTTAGTCGAGAAAAGATCAGAAAAAATGCAACATTTTTTCAATGATGTTGTGTTAGCTGTACTCTTGCTTACTTTTGAGAACAATTTTTATAATATTTATTTTGTCATCCGTGAAAAAGCTCAAATTTTAATGAAATGGCAATAACATTTAATAGTTTCCTAACATGTCACTTTTCTTGTTCATTCAGTTGGTAGCATCTGAGGGCAGAATTTAAAATCATCGATCTTGAGAGTGAACAATTCTGCATTTTTTCTACTTTCGAGGTCAACATTGTCGAGAAAAGAACTCGATTTAATTTACAGGTCAGAATTTTTTTGAGAAAAAAGCACATGAAGGGCGGCAGAGTTCTCAAAGAGGGCAGAAAAAATGGAGGTTTTTTTTTGAGAAAAGTAAACGCCATAAGATAGGACTGTAAATACCGAAAATAAACTTAAATGCTCGACAATTTTTTTTTTTAAAAATTTTTTCACAAAAATGTTTCAGATTATATGGTGTGCAACGTACTTTTTTTTAATCGTACACATTCATTCATTTAATTTTCATTAATTTTTTTTTTATATGTTTGTTCGTTCCAAGTAGCTTTTACATTTTTCAAAGATCTATATTGCAAAGTTCTAGTTGCATGTTACTCATCATATTTTCTTTCTAATGAGCTAAAGATGTCCAAACTCCGTTAAGATTTGACAAAATGACAGCACTTTGTACGATAGCAACATATATGTTATGTACATGGGAGTTAGTGTTTTCTAACAAAAAAAAAACGTTAAAACTGCCACCATTTTGCCAATTCTTAACCGATATTGATGGTTTTGGATTCAATGAAAAGGTATTTTTACGTGCAATGAATTTTTGTGAAAAAAGATGTCATTCATGCAGCATTATATCATTTAAATTTATAGAGACACTAATTTTTTTTATGAAATTAAAGAAAAATTAAGGAATTTGATTTGCTTACACGCTTCTTTTGGTATTTTATCGTATTTATTTTTATACAGCCTTATTTTACGTGAAATTCTATTGAAAAGAAGTGGAATTTGTTTTTAATTTCCAACAAGGCAAATAGCTGTAAAAATTCAATGAACGTCGGCGCAACAAAAATCGAACCCTTCAACTTTAAAAACGAATTAAAAAAAATTGTGACGACATTCAGAGGTCAGACCAAGTGCGATGGACTCACAACATGTCCCTCTTTAAGAATTTCCATAAATTTTGATTGTGCTTTTTAAGTCGTCACACTGTGTAATGACATTTGATTTTGATTTAATAGTTCTTTTGGATGCTAAGAGAGGCTCAGATGTCAGCAACAATATTTTCATTAAATCTGTATTCGACTTAATCCTCGAGCATTTACGGGTATGGCTAGGTCGATTTTTTCTAAATTCTTTGTGCCTTGCTTCCAATGTCTCTTAAGACAATGTTCCGATTGGTAAGGAAAATGCTGAAATGACTTCACATCTATGTATGAGAACTTTATGAACACTGCTCGGCATATAATACCAGCCATATAAATTTATACACAACTGCCTAGTTTCTTCTAATAACAATTTGAAGTTATTCAGATATATGGGGTAGCCACTTGCCAGAACTCTCAATATATAAAAAAATTGTTCTATCAAACTTTTGTTGATGCCAGTTATCTGCGAGCTTAGTTCAACGTTATAGAAAAAGCGCCTAGCTGTGTTTCCATCGTTAGAAGACCCATATCCTGCTTTGGTTTGTCGACCAAGAGACCCATTTTGCTCTTAAACTCAGCTTGAATTCTTTTTTTGTTTTGCGCTACCAATTCTTCATTTTCTTTTAATTGCACTTTTATATATAAACTAGCTGAATTACCCTGTGTTACTAAAATTATTTTCTTATCTAATATAAAACTTTCTTTTTATAAGGTGTATAATATTTTGGAAATCAAAAAGTTAATACTGAAAATAAAATTATAAAAAAGTTTCGCTAAAATCAAACAATCCTTTTTTTTTTTGTTATTGTTAAAAAACTTGCATTTTTTGAGTTTTTAGGTGATTTTTCTTTAAGGTTACTAAACAAAATTACTTTCGGAAGCAAAATACATTTTAAAATAATCCTCTTTACTGCTTTTTAGAAAAAACATGATGTAAATTTTAAAACATTAACCCAATTTTAAATTACTTGATTTTCTTAAAATAACAGGGTGCTGTATATAAAGTGATCGCATTTGTTTATTATTAAAGATATTATAGACTTCAAAGCTTTTATGTACATAAAGCAATTAATATTTTGATGATAATAAAACAAAATAGAAAAAATGAAAATGATAAGATTTCCAATATTATAATACATATAGATAACTATTAAAATTTGACCAAGAAATTAATGGGAATATTTTATTTAAAATTATTTTTTTACTTTGTAGTGGTTTTGAAGTCGGTTTTTTTTTTGTGTTAAAAAGTCTTAATTTTTAATCAGCCTTCAAAGGTTTATCTATATCTGTCTTTATCTATATATATCATTACTATTATATAAAATGAAAGTGAACATTTTTTGTGTCCGCAAAACTCCAAAAGTACTGGTCCGATTTTTTTTAAATAAGTTTTAAAATATCACATTTGTGCTACAGAAGGTTCATTGGTTATTTTCTTTTCGAAATTTCAATAATAAGTATATTTAATTGAAGTGTTAAGTTTTTTAAAAAATCATCCACAATGTCATGCATTGCTTGATCGTTAGCTTTTCATGCGTTTGTGCTGCGAGAGCCTCAACTAAACGCTTGTTTAGTTACGCACTGTTTAAGGCTTAACGCAGCTTCTATGCAACCTTGCTAACATTGTTATTCATAAACATTTTTTCATTTTCTGCTTATGACAAAAACATAAAAAGAGAAGACCTCCAAAATTTTATTTTAACAGAATTTCGTGAGCGAACCTGACGGGCCATCGAGAAGTGAAACATGTTGTGTTTTTGATAAAATCGTGAAACATGTTGCGCTACTCAGAAAAACAGGTTTTCTTCTTGTTGCGAAGATCACAAATCATTTAAATTTTGTGATTGTGTTTGTAATTGCCATTTCTATCAACAAAAATAGCGAAAATTTGCAACAATGCACTTTTTCGCAATTTTGTTTAATTTCTATGAAGCTGGCATTTTTTCGCAAATCAATTCCGGCGGCTGGCATGATTTTTTTTTTCTTAAAATATACATTTTTTTTATTTTTTTTTTTTTAATCAATTTTTAGTAAAGTATATTTTTTGACAGTATATGATTTCCCAAGCAACTGTCAATGCTACCTTGTATTATTATACCATGTGTACGTGTGAGTTGCTGTTGCTGCTTGCTTGCATGGAATATGTGTGTACGTGTGTGGTATAAATAAAATTCAAATACGGGAAAAAACGAGTTGTAAGGAAAATATTTGATTTATCCACGTAAATTTTTAAATAAAATTGATACTCAGGCGTGGATAATGTTAAATGCATTATTTCCCTTAGTGCACTAAGGGAAAAACATATTAAATTTATCCAAAAACTTTTTTAATTTATCCAAAAAGCGAGTCATTTTTGCACCAATAACGCATTTGCATAAATCGACTACGCAAATATTTAAAATTCATTTAAAAACTTTTTAAATAAATAAAATATTAAAATATTTAAACAGAAATAATAAAAAAATATATTAAAATTATGCACGAATTTTTTTAATATCTTTTTAAAGTTTACTATTTGAAAATAAAACTATCTAAACAAAATTTATATAAAAAATATTGAAATTAAAAACCAATATATTTAAATATTTCTCACGATCTGCGTCCATTCATGCCATTAGCATGGTTACTTTATTTTCTTTTTTCGTTCCTTAATATCATACTAATTTTGACAGTCGGTGCAATTATGACACCATATGTCAAAAATAGTATAAAACTATAGAACGAAACAGAAGAGAGAGTTACCGTGTTAATAGCATTAATAAAGCAAATTAATAAAGCAAAATATGCAGGCAAATGACAATCAGGCGACACATTCGTTGGAAAATGTCGAGTTGTCACTACATCCTACATATTTGCATTATATCTGCAGGCAATCGATAATACGTACGGCCAAATATCCCTCTTATACAACTCTTGCAACAAAAACGAAATGAGAATTATAAGAACTAAGGTTGCAACTACAAGAGAACAGAGTGCGATGCTGTTGCTGCTTGTCGGAATATGTGTGTATGTGTGCGATGCTGTTGCTGCTTGATTGTATGGAATATGTGTGTACGTTTCTCACACTGGTTCTGTTATGAACACACAGATAAACGTACTGCTCTTAGTTATAATACATAAAATACAAAGCATATGAAAATTAATACAAAATTTGAAGGAGTTAAATTTTGATTTACTTATAGAATCAAAAAAATTATATGTAGCAATATGATTATTTAAATACAAATCAAAAGAAGAAATATTAAATATGTTACGAGCATACTTGAATTTTCTTCAATGCATGCATAAAGTATTAAAAACTTATAATGAAAGTGACAAACATTTTCTCAAAATTTTGTGCTCCAGATTAACACTCCCGTATAACGTATTCTACGTTAAAATAATTTTAAATATTCCGATTCACGTCTTGGTCATATTTTAAAAGCTATTTATATGTATTATAATATTGGAAATCTTATCATTTGCATTTTTTCTATTTTGTTTTATTATCATCAATATATTAATTGCTTTATGTACATAAAAGCTTTGTTAAAAAGTTTTTATTTCTTCCTTTTAAGAGAATATGAAATATTTTATGTAATAGTATTCTGAGGGAATGTGGCGTCCGTGGTGTAGTTGGTTAAAGTGCGTGGCCGCTATGTCAAAGAACTTTGGAGACCCAGGTTCGAACCCCAGCAGCGACAGCATATTATTTGAATTAAAATAATTTTTCTGTACGGCCGCCATCTCTCTGCAGACAATGGCAAACCTCAGAGAGTAACCAAATTGCCATGTAAAGCTTCTTGAGAACAAGAACATTCCGTTCATCGCCGTTCGGAGTCGGCGTTAAGCATGTACACTAAGGGAAAAAAATATTAAATTTATCCAAAAACTTTTTTAATTTATCCAAAAAGCGAGTCATTTTTGCACCAATAACGCATTTACTTAAACCGACTACGTAAATATTTAAAATTTATTTAAATACTTTTTATTAAATAAAATATTAAAATATTTAAAATAAAATTAATAAAAAATATATTAAAATTATGCACGAATATATTTAAATATCTTTCAAATATTTACTATTTGAAAATTAAACTATCGCATTTAAAGAAAATTTATATAAAAGTATTGATTTTAAAAAACAACATATTTAAGTTGAAGAGGAGGAAGAAACGAGGAAGAAAAGACTAAGAAAAGAAGAGGAAAAGAGGAAGAAAAGAGGAAGAAAAAGTAAGAGAAAGTATGAAGCAAATATGCAGGTAAGTGACAACCGTTGCAAGATATTTTGAGAAAATATCGAGTTGTCACTCCACCCTATAAAATTCATCATCGCACACATCACCCATCGCAATCACAAATCATATTGACCAAACGTGCATTATATATTATCCTTGTAACACAAACTAAACGAGAACTATAAGAACCTGCAACGGCAAGAAATAACTGCAGGAACAGAGTGCGACGCTGCTGCTGCTTGGCCGCTGTATGGAATGTGTGTGTAGGTGTGTGGTATAAATAAAATTCAAATACGGGAAAAAAACGAGTTGTAAGGAAAACATTTGATTTATCCACGTAAATATTTAAATAAAATTTATACTGAGGCGTGGATAATGCTAATATGCGTTATGTCCCTTAGTGTAGGTCCGGTTCTCGGTCAATTGTGTACAAACTTAATAACACGCACAACACAATTGATCATAAGAAGCTAGGTCAAAGTCCTTTCAAGGGCTGAAATGGCCAGTTATTTATTTTTTTTTTTTTTATTCTTAAGGAAAATTTCAAACATGAAACTTTGTTGTTAAAATATTTGTTTTATTAATTCCTGAAAGATTGTTGGGTATTTTCTATTTCTGTTTCTTTACAATTTTTAGTGCCATGCCCTTTCTCTAATCCCGCCCACTTTATTTACCGTACCTTATACTGATTCTACCTAGCCCTGTGAAAAATTTCAGTTTCCAAGTATCAATATTAACCGTAATATAGTACTTTCCTTAAAGTGCCACACCCTATGTACAATCCCGCCCACTTTTGTAATGATTCTACCTACCCACCTACCTGCATACCAAATATTAGTACCCTAGTGTCAATATTAAATGAGATATAGTATTTTTATAATATTGTCACACCCCTTTGTTGAATAACGACCACTTAATTGACCGTAATTTGTAATAATTGTGCCTACCCCAGTATTTTTACTGTAAATTTCAGCACCCTAGTGTCAACATTAACTGACACTGATACAGTGTTTTTCTTATATTGACACGCCGCTTTGTCGAATATCGCTCACTTTTTTAAAAAAGGACCTCCACGTTCATGGTATCTATCTGTTTACAAAAAATTACGGAAATCGGGCAAGAGCTGTAGGAGTTATCGATGTACATACATTTAAAAAAAAAAAAAGCGGACAAACCAACGAACTTGAGAACCTCCTCCTTTTTGAAGTCGGTTAAAAAATATGATGCACCAATAAAGGCCTCTTCTAAGCCCTCACATCAAAATAAGACAAAAAATTTCTGATGACATGGGACACAGAGATAGCCGCTCAAAGATCGACAACCCAGCTAGACAGCTCTAACGTATGTACATTAGGGCGTATCGAAAAATTTAGATTGTATTCTAAGAGGTCTCAAAAGTTGCATGGGGTTGTCAAGATCGCCCAAAAAAAATTGTAAGGAAAAAAAAGGATGTCTTCCTGCCCCGCAAGGACAAAGTTGTTTTTTGAGGAAAACAGTAAAAAGTAACGACCTTAAAATGCTTTGACTTTTTAAAAAAAAACTACGTATGTCATAAAGCAAAAGTAGGTATGGGCTTAAACTAACAATATATTGGTAAACACGATGCCACTCACGATTCTTATCCACAGTGTCCTGTGTGAAGGATATTCGAACCAAAAGTTGTAATCGAGATAACATAGAACTTTTGATTGTTACTCAATAGTCTAAATTTTGGTGGTATTGATTATACTGTTAACGTATTCCTTAAAGTTGCCGAATTAATAATTACCAACCACCTGTTTTCGAATTGTCGCCCGCTTCGTTCTTCCCTTGTACCCTTCAACCTCATCACTCACGGTAGCAAGATATTTGCTTTGTTTCAACCGTCAACCGTTTTAACCGTACCCAGTGTATCCTACATAAGTGAAAAATTTATAAGATCATTTTGAAATTTTCAAAATCCTTGAAAATTTTGCTTTACTTACGATTTTTCAAAGTGTTTTTTTTAAAAATATTAATTGTCCATATTGCCATTAAAAAATATTCCAAAAGAATCCGCAAGCCAATGCAGTAAATTCCAAATACGTTGATATCTAAAGTTATGGTATTAAAAGTTGAAATTAATAACTACTCGACTGTGAATGCGGTCATGAATCCACACAAGGTAACACGTTTTATTGCTGCAGTTATAATATATAGTATATTGGCCGATTCCATATTGTGAGTGTAGATGTGTGTGTGTGTTTGTGTGTGTGAATGTGTTTTTGAGTGTAGAAAGCATACAACAGATGGCGCTGCAGCAATATTTATGTAGCTCTCAATATGATTGTATGATTGCAGTTGTTGTCTTTGTTATGGAGTTTGTTCTACTTTTTACTTCTACACTCAAACAATAAAAAAGCAATCTGGCATAAATCGTAAACTTTAATTAAACAACAATACTTTTCCGTGTGTTGTACTTCTGCTGTTGCTGCTGCTGCTTTCTTCTGCTTATGATCTATGAGGTGGTGTGTGTGTGTGTGTATTTGAGAGTGTTTTTGTTTAAAATCTTTTTGTTGTACATTTCATATAAATGAAATTTTAATTGTTTTTTGTTGTATTTGTTGCAACAGTTTCTAAGACAAAAAGGCATTTTGTTTTTTTTTTTAATTAAAACAAAAATATTTATTCATTTATGAACCATTTTGATGCGATTTTTTTCTATCTTCTATCTTTTATGCGAAATCTCATTTCAATAACATTCGTGGTGGTTTAGTGGTTGCTGACCACTGCTCTGAACGATTTCTTTAACGAAAGCTGACAGCATCACAACACAATTCACTTTACAACTACATCGCTTCACTTATTTACAAATCTGCTCTGAACCAGCTTTTTTACACCAACCAGTTCCCCAGCACATTCAAATCATATAAAATGCGCGTTATAATTTATGGTTTTTAATAAACTTCCTTTATTCTCATCGCTTGGCAACCCTCTTCAAAACCGACTCACAAACAATTGGCGCGCCCTATGCGCCAAAAAGTTCAAAGCGGCAGCTAGCGGAATGTGATTTACACTTTACCTTAATTAACCTGATGAAGAAGTTTCTTCATTTTGGAGGGTTAGGAATTTCTGCTCTCAACTCTTGGTGATGCCAGTTTTATAAAGGATTATCTTTGTAAAGAAATGGCCATCACGGCCATCCTAGTTTAATTTGTAAATTTATGTTTATTTAAGCTAGACCTTGCGGTTAATTTTCATTAATGATTCCTTTGGATAGAATGCTGCTCAAATTGGAAAATGTTGGAATTTTTATCAACATCACCGCATTATTTCTTGGAATCTTTTTATGAGAATTATTCCTCTAATTTGCCCTAATCAGATTAACGGAAAAATGGAAACCTTTAAAGATTCGTTCGTGATAAGTAGCGGTGGCTGAGCGCAAAGAAAACCTTTGAGCTGTGTGTGTTTGTGTTTTATTTTTTTTTTTTTTGTTTTTTTGTGATAAGGATCACATTCATTTGCAGCATAATATTTAGTATTGAATTAACTCTGGACTGAGTTGTGTAGGTGGTTATGACGTCTTGTGTAAATTTCATGTAAACACAAAATAAAGAAACTATGATTTAATTAAAATATTCGGGCTTTCCATTTGATAAACCAATAAAATAATAAATACTTATTATAATTGCTGTAAGCTTGGGGGTGAATTAATTGACTATCCATTTACCTATTATTATTATTTTAAGAGGTATTCTACGACGGTCGCCTTTTTTGTGATGCACCTAACAATGAAAAAACAGTGTTTAATCAGTGAAAATGCTTTTATTGTTATTCCAAGTATTCTCTTAGATGGTTAATGCACTTTTGCGCATTCGTTTCAACCAATTTTCGAAAGAGGTTTGCCACTCTAGAGTTGATATCTCCTAAACCAGGTTTTGGAAGGCCTCAATGTACTGTGCGGTCATAGAAAAATGATCGCCACGGTTTTTTTTTTCTTAATGTTGGGGAACAAGAAAAAGTCAATGGGAGCCCAATCGGGACTGTCAGTCGAATGACACACCATTTCCACATTTAAAGTGCTCGAAAAATCTTTCTTTTTTTTATCCTACTTACTTACTTATCTGGCGCTTACAACCGTAAGTCGGTTTTGGCTTCGTATAAGAAATTGCGCCAGCCATTTCTGTTTTGCGCTTGCTGGCGCCAGTTGGAAACACAAAGCATGGTCAGGTCATCCAACACCTGATCCTTCCAACGCAGATGTGGGCGTCCTCTTCTGCGTTGACCACCACCGGGCACCGAATCGAATATTTTTTTCGCTGCAGCGTCGTTTTCCATTCGCTCAACATGACCTAGCCAGCGGAGCCGCTCGATTTTAATACGCTTAACTATGTCGATGTCAGCGTACAGCTCATACAGCTCGTGGTTCCATCGAATTCGGTACTCGCCATTGACGCAGATTGGACCGAAGATCTTACGAAGGATCTTTCTCTCGAAGGCTCCCAGAGTCTTTTCATCAGAACTGCTCAACGTCCAGGTTTGTGCTGCATATAATAGGACGGGCATGTTTAGTGACTTATAGAGCGTGAGTTTTGTTCGTCGAGAGAGAGTTATGCTTCTCAATTGCCTACTCAGCCCAAAGTAACACCTGTTGGCAGGAGTTATCCTATGCTCTTTCTCAATACTGACATCGTTGAAAGAGTTTACGCTGGATCCCAGGTAGACGAAGTCCTTAACAACCTCGAAGGAGATGTTGTCAACAGTGACGTGGTTTCCAAGACGCTGGGACATTTTATTGGTTGACACTAGGTATTTCGTCTTATCTGTGTTCACTACAAGACCCATTCGACTCGACTCTTTCGCTAACCTGGAGAATGCTGCACTGACTTCGCGCGTATTATGGCCAATGATATCGATATCATCAGCATACGCCAGCAGCATAATACTTTTGTAGAATATCGTGCCACTGCGTCTCAAATCAGCAGCTCGGATGATCTTCTCCATCATTAGGTTGAAAAAGTCGCACGATAAGGAATCACCTTGTCTGAAACCTCGTTTGGTATCGAATGGAGGAGTGAGGTCCTTCCCGATTTTAACTATGCTGCTGGTGTAACTCAGTGTCATTCTGCAAAGACGGATGAGCTTTGCAGGAATACCAAATTCAGACTTGGTGGAGTATAGATAATTCCTTATTGGACTGTCGAAGGCGGCTTTATAATCGACAAAAAGATGGTGTGTGTCGATCTGTTTTTCTAGGGTCTTCTCCAAGATTTGTCGTAGCGTAAATATCTGGTCTATGGTGGATTTACCAGGTCTCAAGCCACACTGATAAGATCCAATCAGCTGGTTTACGTTGGGCTTCAGTCTTTCACATAATACCCTCGACAGGACCTTATATGCGATATTAAGATGGCTTATCCCACGGTAGTTGGCGCAAATTGTGGGATCGCCTTTCTTGTGGATTGGGCAGAGCACACTGAGGTTCCAATCGTTTGGAATGCATTCTTCCGACCATATTCTGCATAGAAGCTTATGAATGCATTCAAATAGAGCTTTGCCTCCATTCTTGAAGAGCTCAGCAGTTAAGCCATTATTCCACAATTCATCGGCGTTGCATTGAATTGAAAAAGCGTAGCATTGAAAAAGGTACGACCGTAAAGGTTATTCCTTGAATTCATCATAAAAACAACAAAAATTCAAAACGTCATCGGGACGCAACGGGAGTTGCTTAAGAAATGCAACTGAATATTTGTTACATGGAGTTATTGCACGCTGAGTATTAGTGCTAGGATTAAAAATATGATACACCAACAAAGGCCTGTTCTAAGTCCTCGCAACAAAATTAGACAAAAAATTTCTAACGTTATATAAAAACAGAGAGAGCCTCTGAAAGATCGACAATGTAACATTCATGCAGGGGCTTTGCATTGCATTTTTACTCGGTGAGCATATAAGCTACAATAAATGCTTGAAAAGAAAAATAAAGGATTTATACTTCGTCAGGTCGTGAAGATGGCAGCTTATGTAACAAAAATGTAATATCGTTGCATGGAATTATTGCTCATTCAGGCGACGTGCTCAGATAAATTTTGTTTTATGACAGAATCGATGTGTGATTACGCCTCACAACTGAAATGAAATACAAATAAAAATTCTTATCGTCATGATTTCAGGGTGGCAACCACATAAAGCAATAATAATGCTACAACCATGAAAAAACGTTGCATGGAATTTTTACTCTGTGGCCACTGGCGTAACGGTAAATTTTAAGGATCGAAAATGAAAGTGAGGTCTTCGGGCACATGATAAAAATACAAAATAAATTGACGGCGTCATGAGGCCTCTCATGAAACCGCCTAATGTGACACATATGTATACATCACTTTTGCTTGATTAATTGCATGTCGCTAAGAAAAATTTTATGCACCAATGAAAAGCACAACCAATGTAGAAGCAAATAAAAAAAGCAATAGAAAAAGCAACAACACAAAAAACACCAACACCAACACCAACACCAACACCAAAACCAACACCAACACCAACACCAACACCAACATCAACATCATCAACATCAACATCAACATCAACATCAACATCAACATCAACATCAACATCAACATCAACATCAACATCAACATCAACATCAACATCAACATCAACATCAACATCAACATCAACATCAACATCAACATCAACATCAACATCAACATCAACATCAACATCAACATCAACATCAACATCAACATCAACATCAACATCAACATCAACATCAACATCAACATCAACATCAACATCAACATCAACATCAACATCAACATCAACATCAACATCAACATCAACATCAACATCAACATCAACATCAACATCAACATCAACATCAACATCAACATCAACATCAACATCAACATCAACATCAACATCAACATCAACATCAACATCAACATCAACATCAACATCAACATCAACATCAACATCAACATCAACATCAACATCAACATCAACATCAACATCAACATCAACATCAACATCAACATCAACATCAACATCAACATCAACATCAACATCAACATCAACATCAACATCAACATCAACATCAACATCAACATCAACATCAACATCAACATCAACATCAACATCAACATCAACATCAACATCAACATCAACATCAACATCAACATCAACATCAACATCAACATCAACATCAACATACACATCAACATCAACATCAACATCTACATCAACATCAACATCAACATCAACATCAACATCAACATCAACATCAACATCAACATCAACATCAACATCAACAACAACAACAACAACAACAACAACAACAACAACAACAACAACAACAACAACAACATCAATATCAACATCCACATCAACATCAACATCAACATCAACATCAACATCAACATCAACATCAACATCAACATCCACATCAACATCAACATCAACATCAACATCAACATCAACATCAACATCATCATCAACATCAACATCAACATCAACATCAACATCAACATCAACATCAACATCAACATCAACATCAACATCAACATCAACATCAACATCAACATCAACATCAACATCAACAACAACAACAACAACAACAACAACAACAACAACAACAACAACATCAACATCAACATCAATATCCACATCAACATCAGCATCATCATCAACATCACGACACAGCCAGCTCTTTTTAACCGACTTCAAAAAAGAGGAGGTTCTCAAGTTCGTTGGTTTGTCCGCTTTTTTTTTTTTTTTTTTTTTAAATATATGTACATCGATAACTCCTACAGCTCTTGCCCGATTTCCGTAATTTTTTGTCAACAGATATGTAGATACCATGAACGCGGAAGTCCTTTTTTAAAAAAGTGGGCGATATTCGTCAAAGGGGCGTGTCAATATAAGAAAAACAATGTATTTCAGTTAATATAATAACACTAGGGTACTGAAATTTACAGTAAAAATACTAGGGTAGGCACAATTATAACAAATTACGGTCAATAAAGTGGGCGTTATTTGACAAAGGGGTGTGGTCATATTAAAAAAATACTGTATCTTTAATAGTATTGACACAAGGATACTGAAATTTTGTACAGAAGTAGAAAAAATTTTTAAAAATTACTGTAAATAAAGTGGGCGTTATTCGACAAAGGGGTGTGGCAATATTAGAAACACACTTTATATCAAATAATATTGACACTAGGGTGCTGAAATTTAGTGCATGGGTAGGCATAGTTATTACAAATTACAGACAATAAAGTGGGCGTTATTTGACAAAGGGGTGTGGCAATATTAAAAAAAAACACTCTATCTCGAATAGTATTGATACAAGGGTACTGATATTTAGTACAGGGGTAGACACAATTTTTAAAAATTACTGCAAAGAAAGTGGCGTTATTCGACAAATGGGTGTGGCAATATTAGAAACATACTTTATATCGAATAATATTGACACTAGGGTGCTGAAATTTAGTACATGGGTAGGTACAGTTATTACAAATTACAGTCAATAAAGTGGGCGTTATTCAACAAGGGGGCGTGTCAATATTATAAAAATACTATATCTTAGTTAATATTGCCACTAGCGTACTAATATTTGGTATGCAGGTAGGTGGGTAGATAGAATCATTACAAAAGTTGCCGGGATTGTACATAGGGTGTGGCACTTTAAGGAAAGTACTATATATCGGTTATTATTGGTACTTGGGAACTGAAATTTGGCACAGGGCTGGGTAGAATCATTTTAAAGTACGGTAAATAAAGTGGGCAGGATTAACACGTTGACTGCCAAGGCCATTTTCAGAAAACTGGCCAAAAATTACATTTTGATTTTTTCACATTATATTACTAAAAACTCTATTTCAAGATCATTGGTATCATCAAAAACCAAAACTGATGTTTTTTAAAGGAGAAAAAGGACCTACGAATTAACTCGTATTTGGCTTCTGCGTAGCGACTACGAGATAATTCTCTTTTCCAGAAGCCAACTACGAGATAATTCGTAGCGAGTTCTTTCCAAGAAGCCAACTACGAGATAATTCGTAGCGAGTTCTTTCCCAGACGCCAACTACGAGATAACTCGTAGGTCCTTTTTCTCCTTTAAAAAACATCATTTTTTATTTTTGATGATACCAATGATCTAGAAATAGAGTTTTTAGTAATATAATGTGAAAAAATCAAAATGTCATTTTTGGCCAGTTTTCTGAAAATGGCCTTGGCAGTCAACGTGCTAATTCTGCCCACTTTATTTACCGTACTTTAAAATGATTCTACCTAGCCCTGTGCAAAATTTCAGTTAAAGTGCCGCACCCTATGTACAATCCCGGCCACTTTTGTAATGATTCTATCTACCCACCTACCTGCATACCAAATATTAGTACCCTAGTGTCAATATTAACTGAGATATAGTATTTTTATAATATTGCCACACCCCTTTGTCGAAAAACGCCCATTTTTTCAGTAATTTTTAGTAACTGTGCCTACCCATGTACTAAATTTCAGTACCTTAGTGTCAATATTATTCGATATATAGTGTGTTTCTAATATTTCCACACCCCTTTGTCGAATAACTCCCACTTTCTTTTCAGTAATTTTTTAAAATTAATTGTGTCTACCCCTGTACTAAATTTCAGTACCCTAGTGTCAATATTATTCGAGATACAGTGTTTTTCTAATATGACCACACCCCTTTGTCAAATAAAGCCCACTTTATTGGCCGTAATTTGTAATAATTGTGCCTACCCTAGTATTTTTACTGTAAATTTCAATGTAAATTACAGTGTAAATTCCTAGTGTCAATATTAACTGAAATACAGTATTTTTCAAATAGTGACACGGTCCTTTGTCGAATATCACCCACTTTTTTAAAAAAAGACCTTCGAGTTCATGATATATATCTGTTGACAAAAAATTACGGAAATCGGGCGAGTGCTTTAGAAGTTATCGATGTATTTGAGAACATCCTCCTTTTTGAAGTCGGTTAATGACTTGCTTCCAAGCTAAAGTTGTGCAATGAGATTGTATACACTGAAAAAAAAAAGTTAGCTTAAAATTAAACACAATGTGTTCACAAAATGTGTTGTTAATTTGAGTTTTTTTTCATATGTTTTTCAAAATTTTTAAATACATTTGCTCTTACTTTGACGAAATTTGTTGCAAGCTATTTTTTAAACACAAATATCGTCAAATTAATAACAATTGTCGTCAATTTTAAAACATTTTTTTTTCAGTGTACGAAATGGTATTGTCTGTGGGCAAAACGTACAGCTTGGTTACCAACCGAGTTGTACCAACGGTAGCAACATCTATTGCTTGCATAAGAAATAAATTCCTTGGTAACATATGTGTACGGTTTGATTTAATATTGAAGTGCACTCTGGCGTATGAGTGACATTAATTGAATTCAAATGCCTTAAATGCGTAACTGTTAATGAGACTGTTCGAAAATCGATTAAAATTAATTATTAAAAACTATTTTTTAAGCAAAAATTCTGCGCCCATTTTCATTACATTGTTAATATTTTGCATTTTATAAATGACAGATCTCCATTATTAACAACTGCCAAGTTAGTAGCTATTAAATAATACGCCTTTGCATACGCCTACATCTCTTCTTGAATATATCTTTAGTAAATCCAAAACCTTATAGAAAACCATTTTATTTATAAATTTAATATAGAATAGCTTCTACCTTAAGGTTTAACACATTAAACAATTTAATTATATCACGTCACCGCGCTGACTTTGTTTTTGTTGCAGCTGTTTTGTAAATTTTACTAAACGGCAAATAAAGAAATTTTATTTCCATTTGTTACTTTTTTTCTTGCGGTATAGGTTTTAGACATTATTTTCCAACATCTGTCAGTTTGAATTTAAATTGCCACATTATAGATTGATTTTTTGTTATCCTCTCTATCTCTCATCCTCTTGTTGCAAACGACAATAGTTTCTCTATTTAAATTCAAATTTAAATAATACGAAATTGTGCTGCCTTCTTAGGCTTATGTTACGTGACTGAAATGTTATTTTTATATCTCAAAAATAAAAAGACATGCCTAGAAGGCTTTAAATTTGAATGCCCAACATTTTTTTGAAGCCAAGAGAAAAATTTCAAATTCAACGGAGAAAGACTTCTGTAGAAAAGTTTAATATTGCAAAATATAACACAAGGAAGTTTAAAACAAGTTGAGTGATATCTGGATGAAATTGCTGAAAGGTAGCCTCAATAAACATCAAAGCAAATATACTTAATAAACATTAAAATACAAAGCCTACAATCTTTAAGCTTTATAAAGAGTTAAAAATACAAATCTCTCTAATCGCTTCATTTTTATCTCTGAAAATCTGGATTAGGAACGATAACATGTCTTACCTTTTTTTTTGGTCTGTTCTTCTGAAGGCATTTATGGTTCCTCGAATCAAAATTCCCCAAAATCTAACAGCCCTCAAGGGTATGGAAGTAATTTGAAAATTTATGATAATTGACTTGAAAGCTTTGAATCTTAACTCAATAATTCCAGAGCAACAGTGTTACTTAATTTTTGACATAACAACGTTACGTTTTACCACGCATGTTTTCAAAAGAGTTGAAAAGACAATTTTGCAATTTGTAATAAATGTGCCTGCCTTTTACAAAATTTCAGTACCCTAGTGTTAATATTATTTGAGATGTCGTATTTTTATAATATTGCCACACCCCTTTTTATAATGATGCCCACTTTCTTGACCGTAATTTGTAATTGTGCCTACCGCTGTACAAAATATCAGTCCCCTAGTGTTAATATTATTCGAGATACAGTGTTTTTCTAATATTGCCACTCCTCTTATTAGAATTACGCCCACTTTATTTACCGTAATTTTTAATAATTGTGCCTATACCTGTACTAAACTTCAGTACAATAGTGTCAATATTAACTGAATATTTACAATATTTTTCAAATAGTGACACGCCCCTTTCTCGAATATCGCCCACTTTTTTAAAAAAGAACCTCCGTGTTTATGGTCTCTATGTGTTGACAAAAAATTAATGCAATCAGACGAGTACTTTAAGATATCGATGTTCCTACAATTAAAACAAAAAATAAAAGACACCAACGAACTTGAGAACTTCTCCTTTTTAAAGTCGGTTCAATTTATTTATTTACCACGCCCACTTATCCATTCGCGCCGAAATATTTTACAATTTTTGGAAAACACATTTTAAATATCCACCTTTGATTTTGTCGTCGTAGTTTATTTCGGTTCTTAGATATAGTACAAAATGTGGTTAAGTTGCATTACAGATGCCACGCCCACTTGTCTAATTACTCTGAAACATTTTATATTTTTTGGACATCACATATTAGACGTCTATGTGTGATTTTTTTATCTTAGTTTATCTCATTTCTTAGACATAGCGCTGCTATATGTATGTCAGCTGTATGCCAGCTGCCACGCCCACTTTTTTTCTGAAAATTTGTGAAATACTTTTTTTTTAACTTTCCTACACCTAAAACATCTAAAACCATAAAAAAAACCACAAAAGTATTTTGTCCGTCTAACTTGTACCAATCGCATCACTGTGCGTCGTTGGGACGCAGAGTGAGCTGCTTAAGCAACGCAACTGAAAATTTGTTACAAGGAATTATAACATGCTATATATGGGAGCTAACGACGTTGCATGGAATTATTACTCGTAGAGTATGTGCGAAAAATTTTTAAAACGCAAATAAAGAGTGTCTACTTTTCCTTACGATAAAAAATTAAATTAATACGTCATCAGTTCGTGGAGAGAGAAGCTTATTCAACCGAATTGAAATATTGTTGCATGAAATTATTACTCGTTGAGTAGAAGTGCTACGAAAAATTTTATTTTACCACAGCAAAAAAAGTTCCTTGACCTCTTAACGAACTTTAAAAAAAAAAAAAATATTGGAGACTTAACACCACGTTGGCAATCGCGGAATACTGTAAAAATGCAACAAAAATAAAAACCGTTGCATGGGATTATAACTCTGTGAATATAGGCGCTAAGTTAAATTTTATGGAAAAACTGCAAAGCTGAGGTTTTTGGTCACATGTTAAAAATAAAAAAAAATTAATGGCGTCATCAGGTTTTTCAGGGAACAGATTAAAGTAACCTAAGTGCACCATCGTTGCATGAATAAATTACATAAGGCTAAGATTAATGTAAATGTACCACATAAGAGCAAAAACAAAAATACCTATAAAATAAAAAATAAAATAAAATTAAAATTAGGACACGTATTAGAATAAGAATTTTGATATGGACCAGGGCAAAGATTAGAAAAAGGATGAGGTTAAGGTTTGGACAAAGGTTAGTATCAAGAATAACATAAGAAGTTGGACAAAGATTTAAACAAAGATTAGGGCATGGAATTGGGCAAGGATTAGGACAAGGGTTGGGAAAATGACTAGGACAAGAACTAGGACAAAGACTTAGACACAATGAAAGCCATATTTAAGGCAGGATTGAAAACAGGATAGGGACAAGATTTGGGATAAAGAATAGAACCAGGATTTGGACAAGCTAAGGAGAAGAATTAGAGCAAAGACTTTGGCACTTTTAAAGCCATATTCAAGAGAAGATTCAAAAAAGGACGATGACAAGGATTGTTATAAGAAATAGAACAATGATTTGGACAGACTAAGGCAAGATTTAGAACAAAGATTGGTCAAATATGTTGGACAAGGATAGGGAATGGAATTTAAATGAGGAGTGGATCAGCAACTTGGTATTGGCTAAACAAAAACTTTGAACAAGAATAAGGACAATCTTTAGGAGAAATATAAGAATAAGGATAAGGGCAAGGGCAAGGATTTGTCAAAGATTAGGACCAATAATAACATAAGGAGTAAGACAAAGATTTGGACAAGGATTAGAGCATGGAATTTGACAGGGATCCAGACAAGGACTTGGAAAAGGACAAGAACAAGAACAAGAACAAGAACAAGAACAAGAACAAGAACAAGAACAAGAACAAGAACAAGAACAAGAACAAGAACAAGAACAAGAACAAGAACAAGAACAAGAACAAGAACAAGAACAAGAACAAGAACAAGAACAAGAACAAGAACAAGAACAAGAACAAGAACAAGAACAAGAACAAGAACAAGAACAAGAACAAGAACAAGAACAAGAACAAGAACAAGAACAAGAACAAGAACAAGAACAAGAACAAGAACAAGAACAAGAACAAGAACAAGAACAAGAACAAGAACAAGAACAAGAACAAGAACAAGAACAAGAACAAGAACAAGAACAAGAACAAGAACAAGAACAAGAACAAGAACAAAAACAAGAATAAGAACAAGAACAAGAACAAGAACAAGAACAAGAACAAGAACAAGAACAAGAACAAGAACAAGAACAAGAACAAGAACAAGAACAAGAACAAGAACAAGAACAAGAACAAGAACAAGAACAAGAACAAGAACAAGAACAAGAACAAGAACGAGAACAAGAACAAGAACAAGAACAAGAACAAGAACAAGAACAAGAACAAGAACAAGAACAAGAACAAGAACAAGAACAAGAACAAGAACAAGAACAAGAACAAGAACAAGAACAAGAACAAGAACAAGAACAAGAACAAGAACAAGAACAAGAACAAGAACAAGAACAAGAACAAGAACAAGAACAAGAACAAGAACAAGAACAAGAACAAGAACAAGAACAAGAACAAGAACAAGAACAAGAACAAGAACAAGAACAAGAACAAGAACAAGAACAAGAACAAGAACAAGAACAAGAACAAGAACAAGAACAAGAACAAGAACAAGAACAAGAACAAGAACAGAACAAGAACAAGAACAGGAACAAGAACAAGAGCAAGAACAAGAACAAGAACAAGAACAAGAACAAGAACAAGAACGAGAACAAGAACAAGAACAAGAACAAAGACTTTGGCACTCTTAAAGCCATCTTTAGGGCTAGATTGAAAAAAGGACGAGAACAAGGATTGGGATAAGGAATAGAACTATAATATGGACACACTAAGGACTAGATTTAGGAAAAAGAATGGAAAAATATGTGGGATAACGATAAGAAAAGGGATTCAAACAAGGAGTGGATCAGGAATTTGGAGTTGGGCTAAAACAAGAATTTGTACACAGATAAGGATAATTATTAGGAAAAATATAAGAACAAGGTTAAGGATGAGGGCAAGTTTGAAAACAAAAGATACGCTGTCACGTCAAAACCTACGGGTGTGTTCACGACACATCCAACACTTTTCTTATTTTAGAAATAACAATTTAAATTATTCTTAAAAATTAAAAGAAAGAAGCATGAGAAATCAATTTTAAACGAATTGTGAAAGAAATTTAACAATATATTTTGCAAATTGATATTTAAGCCATTATCAAGTCATTAATATACATGAGAGACACCTCTTCTTAAGAATGTAATTAAGAAATGTTCATTTTTTGGATAAATTTTTCCACCTCATTAACAAATTTCCGTAATTCATCAGCACATCAATTTCTTTATTTTTTTTTTTTTTACTAATTTTAAGCCCAAAATCAACCATGAAATATAAGCTTTTAAAGGCCGATTATATCCTAAAGCAGATAAACAACCTCTACTATCATACCCTGCATGCACGGTGCAACAATTAAAAATAAATTATCCACCTCATGCCAAACTATGAGAATTACCCCAACGCAGTTAGCAGTCAGAGCGTAAAGATCAAAAAAGAAGGGAAAAAAAAGAAACTTGTATCTTTACAGTGAAAGCTTGCTTCAATCAGTTTATTCAGTACGTACTAAAAAAAATTCAGCACAAATTATTAACTTTTCTTTTATGCCGTTGTTGGTACTTCAGATATCAATTGAAATATCTTCTAGAATAAAAAAAAGGACTAGAAAAAAAATCTGATTTATTTACCACTAAAGAAGATGCGCTGGAGGAGATTATATTGGAAAAGTTTTATTGACTTTCTGAATGAGGTTTTATAATGGATTTTATTGCAGTTGAAAATAGACATCATAAGCATAAGAAAACTATTGAATGAAGAAATACTAATAATAATATTTTGATATCATGATTAACTGATTTTGTAAGCCTCAAAGGATTAAGCAAAAATTATCTGAAAGTTTCCGATTGAATTGTTTACATATGTTCAAATAATATAAACGTTTTCTATGAAATAATCCTTGTCGCTACCTTCAGATTGTTCGCTGCCAAACCAACCTGGCGTATCGTTTCCAGCAGAAGCCTTTGCCATTCGAAATAATTTGGCTTCGTATTTCGTGGATAAAGGATATGTACCATTTCAAAATAGAGTAGTAAAACTTATTTATGGGTCTCATGAGTAATTTGGAACACATTTTAATCATTTCATTTGGTTATTTGCTTTATTAAAAAATATTATTTACATTTAAAGCCCTTTTTTATTAAACTTACTTTTCGTCTTAAAGAGTCTTTATAAAATATGTTCAATCTATCTTTTTTTCTTAAATAAAAACTGAAGGAACTGAAGAACGTTTTTAATTTTGTTTTCCATCTTAGCAACATAATCTTCGTAAAGTAACTGCTTGCCATACAAAGAGATAATAAGCCAACCAATAAATGAAAACAAAATAAAAATCCATTAAAAAATAAATCTTTGATTTAATTCAGTCTTATAAAAACATTAAACAACTCAAATGGGCTGATCAATACAACAGAGGCTCAGGGAAATACAATTGTTTTTAACAAGTGACAGAGTTAAGGCATGTTGCTACTTGGCGCGCTCCGTATTCGAGTGAAAATTTTAAATTTTACTACAGGAAAACAGTAAGAGATAATTAAAGGAAACATTTTTTGGGATGAATGGGACACTCAAAAAAATTTTTTGACGTAGAATACGTCATTCTCGGAGGTAAGTAGGGTGGTTGATACTGATCAGGTGTCGGTATTTATATAACTTTTTGAGCCTTTGGTGGGCCTAAAATACTGATCGTACAATGTTGATATTAGCACTTGAT
The DNA here is from genome assembly GCA_943735915.1 of Pherbina coryleti. NCBI lineage: Eukaryota > Metazoa > Arthropoda > Insecta > Diptera > Sciomyzidae > Pherbina > Pherbina coryleti. Next base: position 156,376,225 of record OX030948.1, read on the forward strand.
GGTCTGCTTGATCCTCAATGCGACAAAAAATCATGTCAGAACTCTCTAACTTATATAAATTTTACACAATTACATGAAATATAAAGCCAACATTTGATGTTTTCGTTTGCTTAAACTTGCTACCTTTTTATCGACAGTTTCCGGTTTTATCGACAAAAGCATAAAATTTGTATGGGAGCCCCCCTAAGGAGTGGTCGGAGGGAATAGGTGTCAAACGCAAAAATGTTCCTTTTGCAAAAATAATGGGGGTCGGTGATACATATTAACCCTCTCCGGCACTTTCTTAAAGGTCATATGCTCAGGTGTATGGAATAAATATACAAAAACCATAAAATTTGTATGGGAGCCCCCCTAAGGAGTGGTCAGAGGGAATAGGTGTCAAAGGCAAAAATGTTCCTTTTGCAACAGTAATGGGGGTCGGTGATACATATTAACCCTTTCCAGCACAAACACAATAAAATTTGTATGGGAGCCCCCCTAATAAGTGGTCGGAGGGAATAGGTGTCAAAAGCAAAAATGTTCTTTTGTAAAAATAATGGGGGTCAATAAGACATATTAACCCTCTCCGGCACTCTCTTAAAGGTCATATGCTCAGGTGTATGGAATAAATATACAAAAACCATGAAATTTGTATAGGAGCCCCCCTAAGGAGTGGTCGGAGGGAATAGGTGTCAAAGGCAAAAATGTTCCTTTTGCAAAAGTAATGGGGGTCAGTGATATATATTAACCCTTTCCGGCACAAAAACCATAAAATTTGTATGGAAGCCCCCCTAAGGAGTGGTCGGAGGAAATAGGTGTCAAAGTCAAAAGTGTTCCCTTTGTAAAAATAATGGGGGTCAGTGAGAAATATTAACCCTTTCCGGCACTCTTTTAAAGGTCATATGCTCAGGTGTATGGAATAAATAAACAAAAACCATAAAATTTGTATGGGAACCCCCCTAAGGAGTGGTCGGAGGGAATAGGTGGCAAAGACAAAAATGCTCCTTTTGCAACAGTAATGGGGGTCGGTGATACATATTAACCCTTTCCGGCACAAAAACCATAAAATTTGTATGGGAGCCCCCCTAAGGAGTGGTCGAAGGGAAAAGGTGTCAAGGGCAAAAGTGTTCCCTTTGTAAAAATAATGGGGGTCAGTGAGAAATATTAACCCTTTCCGGCACTCTCTTAAAGGTCATATGCTCAGGTGTATGGAATAAATAAACAAAAACCATAAAATTTGTATGGGAGCTCCCCTAAAGAGTGGTCGGAGGGAAAAGGTGTTAAGGGCAAAAATGTTCCTTTTACAAAAGTAATGGGGGTCGGTCATACATATTAACCCTCTCCGGCTTTCTCTTAAAGGTCATATGCTCAGGTGTATGGAATAAATATTTTGCTAAATATTTTTAAAAAAGATGTCATCAAAAGCGAATTGAATAATTCTACGTTTTATGTTACGACATAGTCGAAAATACTGTATCTTTCTTTTTTTCTATAGTTTTTTCACAAAATCCAGAAAAAACTTGTTTTTTTTACGATTTTTTTTTTTCAAATCTTTTTATTTCTTCAGCATTTTTTTATTTTTTTTGCCAAACTTAGTTATTATGGTAACCATCAGCTCTTTCAACCATCAGCTCTTTCTCATTTCGACACGTCAAATTCAAATTAAAGTTTCATACATAACAAGTGTTAAATATTAAACCAATCGCTGCGAAGGTATTTTTTATCGAATTTTTTCTTGAAAATTTCCACATATAGTAATTTTGACCTCCTAAATCCGAAAATGACAATAAAAATGTTGTACGATTTACCGTTTACCTGTTGTTAGGTGGTACTATATGGTTCCGCCGCAGTGACATCTTATAAAATTATTAAAATCTTTTTTACATGTATTTTGTAAGGAAATTCTATTTATTTCAGGAGATTATGAAAGTAGCATATTTAATTCACAGTTATTTAAGATGGAAAATGTATGAAATTAAGAAAAAAACGAAAAAAAAAATAATTGTAAATATGAATGTACGATTCTCTAGAAATCAATCAATCACTTTTCTTGACTGAAAGTGTGATATGTTTTGAAACATGGATAAATGCATAGAGTCATATCACATTTTTCACACTTCACACGCGATCTACGAGTGCAATTTAATCCTTGGCATCGCCTTTTGGTGCTTTCGCATGGATAGTGCTCTTCTCCATCGAAGCGATCAGACACTGGAATGTTTTGACGCAGGACAAATTGCAATAATGCATAGCAATGTTTCGTCAAAACTGCAGTTGCGTGATATTATTACCTGCTTTTCTTTGCAGTAACCAAGCATTTTGCAGTGATGCATCTAACAACCATGTGAATATAGACCACCACCATTTATTTTTCCGTACGCCTGGAGAAATAAAAAAGATTTTATCATGCTCTGATTGAATTTGAGATTGCAGAGAAATAATAACTTCCCACATCTGTAATTTGCAATGTTTTGGTCCATTCGATCTGTACCGCCCATATGTTTATTATATTTTTCAACCGAATTTGGTCGATCTAGCTGCACACGTTGTCTCACCTCTCGGTTGAATCTCGTAGCCTTACCAATAGGATCTTTACCATATAATGTCGAGGCAACACAAACACATTTATTATCACGCCACTTAGTGATAGAGATGTTGTGATCTTTTAGGACAATGCTGTAAATTTTTCCTCGTTGACCTTTATTTAATTCTTGATTGATCGGTAGCGGGCAATTGTGAAGAATTTGCATTTCTCTAATAGTTCCTGTAGCATAGTGACCAATTTTCTTCAAGTATTGAAGCACTGGAATACCAGTAAATAGGTTATCAAAGTAAAACGAATAGCTCAATTGGTTCATGTGACCGGGAAACTCCTGAATCATTTGCAATAAAGACACGACACATTTTCCGTAGTTTTTCTCCAATCCTGGATTGATACGAGGATTTCTACCTTGGTAAATTTCGAAATTTATCAAATTCCCTTCAGGAGTATTTAAACACCACACTTTGTAACCGAAACGCAGCGGTTTTCCTTTGATGAATTGCTTGCAACTATGTCGACTAAAATATTTGATCATAGATTCATCGTACGACAGATTTTCTTCCGGGTGAAAGTTTTTCATAAAGTTTTGCTTCAGTTTATCTGTGAGTGATCGCAATTTCCACATTTTATCGTTTGAATCAAATCCATTTTTAGAAGCAAAATGATGCATCGTTCAATTTGATGAAATCGATCTCTAGACATAGCCATGGAGATCATTTCATTATAAAGATCACTATCTCGACTCCAATAGGATTGTTTACATGGAACATGATTGTAGCCTGTAACAATCATTCTGCCAATAAAAATTCTCAGTTCGTCTTTTGTAATATTTGGATTTTTTTGCAAAATAAGCACTCCATATTCGTTACTTTCATCGCAAATCATTTGCAAAATATCATCGTCAAAGAATTGTTCGAAAAAAAACATGAGCTTCTTGAGGTTCTCTGACTTAGACCATTTAAATTTGTCCTTCAAATGCGGCACAGACGACGGAATTTCTATTTCTGGACCAACATATCGCCATGAAACCGAAGGCATCGGTCGAACACGTGAGTTATTCGAATTTTCGGCATCACGTACTTCTTCTTCGATTGATTGCTCTGTTCCCTCTTCGAATAAAACACCATCACAATTTGATCCGCCAACAAACTCAATTTCTGCCACCTGACACAACTGATTGTGATGTAAATCAATAATCGACCCACCTTCATTTTCATCTGAATCATCTTCAGCTGAATCATAAGCAGGATCCGGTGGCTGCAAATATACTGCAGCAATTTCTTCCTCTCCTGAATCATCTTCAAGCAAAGACTGTAAATAGTCTTGTATTTCATGCAGTTTCATACTTAAAATAAAACACGATAATTGAAAAAAGTCATAAAAACTTTGCATTCGTATACAAAATGAAGAAAACACGAGTTTCATATACATAATTGACGTAAAATAGAATAAATATTGTAGTGGTCATTTTGTAAGGAATCACTGCGGCGGTACCATATGGAACCGCTTCAATTCAACACACGTTTTAAAAAACGACAACACTTTTTTCATATCGAAATATTGTCCACTTTGTAGCTTATTTATTCTATTTTCATAATATATTGAGGTTTCACTGAAAATAAATTACGACATATATTTAATTTGTACTTACGTCTTGCGAGAACTCATTTTTTTCACTTGTGTGTAGAACTTTTTTTTAATCACTTTGTGCGTGCTTTTAGAACGGCATATTTAACTCGAATGACCAAAACAAAAGACACACATGTTTTGTGGCATTCATTTACCGTTAGAAAAAATGGAATTAATATCAGAATGTTACAGTGTTGTATTTTAATCTCTTAAAGCGCAAAAGGCTAAAAGTGGTTCCATATGGAACCGTCGCAGCAAGTGGGTTAATAAAAATTGTTTTGTAAATAATTTCTTTGGTGTATTTTATCACCTTAAAAAAATTTTTTCATTCATCTCTAACCGTTTTGCTGTAAAAAAAATTTTGAATTTTCACTCGAATGCCGAGCGCGCCAAGTAGCAACATGCCTTAAAAGAAAAGTTAGATAAATAATTCATTGGTAAGAATGGTTTAGAAAATAAATTTTAAATTCTACGTTCAATGAATGTAGGATGTGCAAAAAAAAGAATACTAAATAAAATTTGGAAATTCTGTTGTGATTCCTTCATTAAGATTTTCCAATTCAATAACATAGTTAAGGATGTCCCGCATCCCTGTATTGGCCAAATTCCGGGGAAGGCGCTGCAGTTTATGGTTGATCACATTAGAAAATGAAGCAAATTCGTCATTTGTTGCCGAACCATGATCAGAAACATACTTTTTAAAAGTGTCGACAGCCTCATTAAATTGACTTCCCTCAGCATTTGCATCATTGGCTTTCCGTTTTCGGTTGACACGCTCTGTCGAAGGCGCAGTGTTCTCGTCAATATCAATTTCGATGATAGTGTTGACATGATGGTGTTGTTGCATTCATCCAAAACATTGATGTAATGCTTCGTTCTATAAAAAATAATATAAATATATAGAGAAATATATACACTGGTGAGCATATAATTAAACGCAACTATATTTTCCACTGTAACACCACTTAGAGGACCAAAAACAAAAAAACAAAAAGAAATGAAGAAAGAGCATGAAAAATCCCAATTTTAAGAACAACAACAAGAACACTGTTTTTTGCTTTGATTGCCTTAACGGCATTTTTTTACTCTTTGGGGTGAGCACATAATTAAACGCATATGGTTATTATTTAGTCCAACTTGATCTATTGTTGAAGACAGTTTAAAAAAAACAAAAAGCTCAAGCCTGTCTTAGATAACACGGGCGCATAGGTCAGACGTAGAATACGTTAGTCATTAACAGCCTTATTCAATAGATTTCCTTAAACAACCTTTAAACGTTTGTTTAGTTACGCACTGTTTAAGGCTTTACGCAGCTTCTATGCAACCTTGCTAACATTGGTCGCATTCTGGCCGATACTTTCTACGCAACTGTTGCTCAACTTTCCGGCTGAATGGTATGTAGCATAAAGCGCTCACACAACATGTTGCCTGAGCGGTCGCCATTTTAGGTAGCGAAAATATTTTATGCTACCTCGATTGAGCGGTTTGCGCTCACTTGATGTTGACAGATGAAAAATGTGTTTTGTTGTGAAATTGTGCTGTAAAATTATAATATTAGTATTTTAATATAAAAATACTTAATTAAATATCTTTTCCATGATTTCCTTGCGAATTTAATTTTATTATATTGCTTTTAATTAATTTTTTTTTAATCGAATCACGAACAGCTGATTGCAGTTTGACGTTTCTCAAAAAAACCCATTCAGCAGAATGTATCACTTTATGCTACTTCGCTACCTGAGCGCTTTTTCTGCCAGAATGCGACCATTGTTATTCATAAACATTTTTTCATTTTCTGCTTATGATTGTAAGGTTTGTGTCTGAACTATAGAAAATCTCTGCAAAAATTAAGAATTCTTATGGATTTACAAGGGCGGCCGCATAAAAAAATGCTGCAAAGGGCTCATATGGAGCATGTCTTTGATATTAAAAGAAAAGACAAACAAAAATCATGGTTGTATTTATCATGGTTGTCGTTCGCTACTTGGTCATTATACTTCTCTTTCTCACACTGGTTCTGTGATGAACACACAGATAATCGTACTGCTCTTACACATGATGTTATAATACATAAAATACAAAGCATATGAAAATTAATACAAAATTTGAAGGAGTTAAATTTTGATTTACTTATAGAATCAAAAAATTATATGTAGCAATATGATTATTTAAATACAAATCAAAAGAAGACATATTAAATATGTTACGACCATACTTGAATTTTCTTCAATGCATGCATAAAGTATTAAAAACTTATAATGAAAGTGACAAACATTTTCTCAAAATTTTGTGCTCCAGATTAACACCCCCGTATAACATATTCTACGTTAAAAATATTCTTTTGTGCATTAAGTGAACAAGTTGATAAATGGGGAAAGGAAAATGTTTAAATGACCTTGAAAGAGGTCAAATTGTAGTGCTGTTTAAGAATGGTCTGTCAATGAGAGCAATTGGCAGAGAACTTGGAAGATCGGAGACAGTTTTTCGAAATTTTTTGAAAAAAGGGGACAGTTATGGAATCTATAAAAATACTGGAAAAAAATCAAAGATGACCAGTCGGGATAGACGTCGAATTGTAGCTCCTGAAAGTAATTCGATGTTGAGTGCGAACGACATAATAAGTTCCTGCGACTTAGAAGTGTCCCGTTTTACAATATATAGGGCTCTTAAGCAATCCGGTGTAATTATAAGACAACGCTTAAAGGTTGCACCGAGACTACAAGATCACCACAAGGCTGTGCGTCTTGAGTTTGGAAAGAAAAACATGTCAACTGATTGGACCAAAGTATGTTCATTTTTTTAACTTAAACACATGTTTTATTTTGTGATGAAATTAACTTTCAGATTATTTTTTCTGACGAAAAAAAATTTAATTTGGATGGTCCGGATGGGTTTACCTGTTACTGGAGAGATCTACGCAAAGAACCACGATATTTCTCCAAGAGAAACTTCGGAGGAGGTTCTCTGATGGTATGGGGCAGTTTTGGTTTGAAGCGAACTTTAGAGCTGGCCTTCACTAGTTGCCACATGAACTCCGCCGAGTACATAGACATAATTAAAATGAATGTACTGCCTTTTTTGAAGGGTAACCGCACAAAAAAATATGTTTTTCAACACGATAACGCATCGATACACTCAAGCAAAGTGACTGAAGCTTGGCTTTGTTCGGAAAAAATCAATGTGTTAGAATGGACAGCATGTTTTCCGGACATAAATCCCATCGAAAACATTTCATTCTAGTTCATAGAATTTATGAAAATAATACCCAATACAACACTATAACTGAACTAAAATCTGCAATAACACATGCTTGGGACTCTCTAAAAGCTTCGACCCTAAAATCTCTTATAAAAAGCATGCCCAATCGCGTATTTGAGATTATCCAAAATGGAGGAGGATATACCCATTACTAATTTTAACTTTATGTGGCGTCCGTGGCATAGTTGGTTAAAGTGCGTGGCCGCTATGTCAAAGAACCTGGAGACCCAGGTTCGAACCCCAGCAGCGACAGAAAATTATTTGAATTAAAATAATTTTTCTGTTCGGCCGCCACCTCTCTGCAGACAATGGCAAACCTCAGAGAGTTATTAAAATGCCATGTAAAGCTTCTTGAGAACGAGAACATTCCGTTCATCGCCGTTCGGAGTCGGCATTAAGCCTGTAGGTCCATTTCTCGGTCAATTGTGTACAAACTTAATAACACGCACAACACAATTGATCATAAGAAGCTAGGTCAAAGTCCTTTCAAGGGCTGAAATGGCCAGTTATTTATTTATTTTTATTTTAATTTTAACTTTATACTTTTTTTTTTTTAGTTTGTTTTGAATAAATACTTTTCTTTCGTTACATACTATGACTGCATTTAATTATGTGCTCATCCCAAAAAGTGAAAAAATTCCGTTAAAGCGATCAAGTCTCGAAATGTTCCCACACCACTGCTGGTCCCGGGGAACTTCCAGTTGGTTGATCTGCTCGCCGACATTTACGTTCAAACCTGACCCGCAAGGAAGTGCAGCGCTTTGTACACTCGTCCACTATTATTCAGTAAAAAATAAGATGATTTATATTGATAAATTCCTGTAAAAAGTACGTTATTAACAGGACCTCCAACAGTCAAGACAACTTCCCGCCAGGCTTTGGCTTTTATTTCAATGAATTTGTAGCCAGATCTTTTTTTTTGGTATATATAACGTCGTGCTCCTTTACCAACTGTATTAGCTTTTCGTCATCCATTTGAACTTATTTTGAATTAATTTTAAACTAAATAAATGAAAAAATTCAGCAAAATAACAAGAGCAATCGAACAAAATCGAAAAATTAATTTCAGCATCTCTCACAATCAGCTGTTTATTCACAACGGAATGGAACGCAACGAAAAAATCAAAAATCTATAGATTTCACCGTCACGTATCATTTCGTTACGTTGTATTATAAACGCTCGTATAAGAAATGCTAGTAATAGATTGTAAAGTGACATTTGACTCAGTTCCGCACCGTTCCGGTCCGTCTATTATAGCTAGGCCGTAAGCCATCAAAATTGATGGTGCAGAGTCACCTTGGTTTCGGTGAAGGTTTTTTAACACAAAATATGATGCTTGGTGAGTACTAGAAATTCACTTTTTTCTTTTTCGTCGAAATTAACCAGGTTGTCTGCTTTCAAGGGCTGTCAAATACAAACTAAATGACGCAGTTTGAACAAAATTGACTGAAGTCTATTATGAATGGTAGTTGGCAGGGCCAGTGTTGCTTTTAAACTTACTACACGGAGAGAATTCGGTTCATATATTATTCCCTATGCACATAACTTATGCGCTAATTGCACATATTCATCGATTAAGAGCAACTGATCATAAAATATGTATTTGTGCTCATAAATTTGGAGCAAGAAATAAGCGTTATATATGAGCAACTGGCATAAAATGTATAACCAAAGTGTTTACGGATCATGCTCAATTGAGTTAAGTTAACAAAACTTAGCACATAGATTATTCTCAGATTGTTTAAGGATCATGAGCTAATGAAATGAATTGAAGATACTTTGCGCATAGATTATGAGCAAAATGTTCATATACCATGAGCTAATGGTATGAACTGAAAAAACATTGTGCAGAAATTTTGATTAAAGTATTTATAGCTTATTCTCAATTCGGATTGAATTGAACAAACCTTGCACATAGATTATGACCAAAGTGATCATAAATGACATATCATTCGTTTATATTTGCTACAAAGAAAAATAAGATTTTTTTTTTTTTTGACTTTATTGAGTTTTAAATTACATAAATTAGTTATTACCTACGGAAAATAAAATAAAATAAATAATTGATCCAATTGAAATAATATAAATATATAAAAAAGTAAATAAAATCTAAAGTTATAAAATACGTTTCATGAAACACTTTGTTCCGTTTAAAAATGGATTAAGCTCAAAGGGCTTTCTGTATTGGATTTCATCAATATTCTTACATATAATGTTGCTTATTTGATTACCAATTATATAAACAGAATATTGCGAGTTAAATGAATTTATTTCGTATTCATGTAGCAATAAAAAAATATTATTATTTAACAATATTAAATTAATAATTTTATAAATGCCTTCTTTATAAAATACATAATACCCGACTTTAAAATCAGTTCCCTTGTAACTTACAAAATTCGAAGCATTAAGTTTATCTTGTAGAGTGAAAGGTAATGCACAATTTTGGATTGAGTTTTGGATATTTGATATAGTTATAGATTTAACATTTTTAGCATCAATTATTTTAAAAGGGTCAAACTTTGTTAATATTTTATTTGAAAACTTAAAGCAACATTTTTTTGCAATAGAAAACTCTAAGTTAATACGGGAAAATGAAACTTTTGAATATTCTTTCAAATTTTTATTTTTACTTTCATGTCTCATACACCATAAATGCTTAACAGGGCCAATAGCTCTTATCATTGACACATAATGTGTTATGTGGTGATGCTTTGGCTTCAAATCTTTTTCAAAACATTTCATATACATTGTATGATGGTCTTTAATAACGTTCGATAAACTAACTAAGTCTGTGTTATTAAAACTGTCTTTCAATAAAAAATCAGTAAGTTCTTTTAATTTTAAAACATAAATCCAAATTTTATTTGCTTTTGGAACGAATTCCCCTATCAAAAGTGTAAAGAATCGAAGAAAGCAGTAAGTTTCTCTTGCAGAAAAATTCAGTCTATTAGTTCTTAAGTGTTCTTTTTTAATATTTCCAGGAGGTTTGTTTCTAAGCTCGACTACCCCGTAGTCGAATGAATTAATTTTTGAATTGAGAATTTCAATTGAAAAGAATTTTTCTTTGTCTACAAAATATTTCAAAGACTCTATCAGGCCAAATTTTATGCAACCCTCTAAACAATCATGCATAAGATCTGAATAAAAGTTTTGAGTAACGTGAAAAAATTTTAACGAATTGAGAGGCGAATTAGACTTAACCCCAGTGCTTTTATAATCATTTCTGCTTACGTCTTCTTTGTAATTAATCAAATTTCTTATCTGCTCTTTATTTTCCTCTACCAACGTATTCATCTCAAGCTTAGAAGCTTTACATAGTCTACAGCAAAAATTATGACTAAAAGAACCTGAAAATCCTAACAGAGTATTAAGTGCGAGATTGTCTCCAATAAAAAGACCGACTACAAAATTAACAACAAAAATACCCTCATCTGTATGTATTTCAATGCCTTCTTCTAACTTTTTTAACACATCGATAAAGTTTGACAAAATTTTTGAAAGTGGGAAATTTTTTAGCAATGTTGTTTTCATAAGCATTGCTAAGAAAATATTTTCTATTAAAGTGCAGTTTTCTGGCAATGAAGGGAAATGATAATAAAATGCAGCTATTGACTGACTACCGGAATGACTGCCTAATGCATTACCCATTTCTAAAGAGTGATTTTTTAAGTGCCTGATAACTTTTTTTTTAAAAAAAACGCATAAAATTTGCAAAATCTCATCGGTTCTTTATTTGAAACGTTAGATTGGTCCATGACATTTACTTTTTGAAGATAATTTCATTTAAATGTTGACCGCGGCTGCGTCTTAGGTGGTCCATTCGGAAAGTCCAATTTTGGGCAACTTTTTCGAGCATTTCGGCCGGAATAGCCCGAATTTCTTCGAAAATGTTGTCTTCCAAAGCTGGAATAGTTGCTGGCTTATTTCTGTAGACTTTAGACTTGACGTAGCCCCACAAAAAATAGTCTAAAGGCGTCAAATCGCATGATCTTGGTGGCCAACTTACCGGTCCATTTCTTGAGATTAATTGTTCTCCGAAGTTTTCCCTCAAAATGGCCATAGAATCGCGAGATGTGTGGCATGTAGCGCCATCTTGTTGAAACCACATGTCAACCAAGTTCAGTTCTTCCATTTTTGGCAACAAAAAGTTTGTTAGCATCGAACGATAGCGATCACCATTCACCGTAACGTTGCGTCCAACAGCATCTTTGAAAAAATACGGTCCAATGATTCCACCAGCGTACAAACCACACCAAACAGTGCATTTTTCGGGATGCATGGCCAGTTCTTGAACGGCTTCTGGTTGCTCTTCACTCCAAATGCGGCAATTTTGCTTATTTACGTAGCCATTCAACCAGAAATGAGCCTCATCGCTGAACAAAATTTGTCGATAAAAAAGCGGATTTTCTGCCAACTTTTCTAGGGCCCATTCACTGAAAATTCGACGTTGTGGCAGATCGTTCGGCTTCAGTTCTTGCACGAGCTGTATTTTATACGGTTTTACACCAAGATCTTTGCGTAAAACCTTCCATGTGGTCGAATAACACAAACCCAATTGCTGCGAACGGCGACGAATCGACATTTCACGGTCTTCAGCAACACTCTCAGAAACAGACGCAATATTCTCTTCTGTACGCACTGTACGCATTCGTGTGGTTGGTTTAATGTCCAATAAAGTAAACTGAGTGCGAAACTTGGTCACAATCGCATTAATTGTTTGCTCACTTGGTCGATTATGTAGACCATAAATCGGACGTAAAGCGCGAAACACATTTCGAACCGAACACTGATTTTGGTAATAAAATTCAATGATTTGCAAGCGTTGCTCGTTAGTAAGTCTATTCATGATGAAATGTCAAAGCATACTGAGCATCTTTCTCTTTGACACCATGTCTGAAATCCCACGTGATCTGTCAAATACTATTGCATGAAAATCATAACCTCAAAAAAATCACCCGTTATATCATCGTAATAAAAAATTATGGGAATAATATTTTGAGATTTATTAAAATGTGACATTTTTTCTTGCCAAATTGTACCTTGAACAAAATGCTTAATGTCATCTCATAAACAACAACTAAGTGAACTTGTATATTGAAGTGTAGCTCTCAAAATATTTCCTTGTTGAAAGAAAATCTTGATTTGATGTTCGATTGGCAATAAAATGATGTCACTACTTTTGTTTTTTAAAACACTTTTCCCATTTTTATAAAATTGCATTACAGAGTTGTTAATTTCAATTTTTGTTGGATGTTTGTAAAGTCCCATCTCCGTAGTTGTTTTCAAATATAAAAATTCGGTATCAATGCCCTTAAATGGCTCAGAGCAGCCTCTCAAAATTTTTTCTACCAAAGATTTCTCACCTTCAGGCACAATCGGGACAAGTAATTCTAATAAAGATTTAAATATTTTGTTTGTAATATCTTCGGTAAAATGTAATAGTATACTCTGAATAGCTTTCGATGTTAAGTGATTTTCGTTATAAAGTTTGCTTACAAGGAATAAAGAATCTGCCTTTAATTTCTTTAAAAAATTTTCAACGTCTTCATTAGTAATTTTGTTTTTAATTTTATCGAATATTAAATTATCTCTTTCAATAGGGTTTATAAAAGAATCTTTTTTTTTTTGTGAATTAATACTTTCATTTTCTTTCAAAGTCTCAGAATAATTTAAAATTGAATGTTGCTCAAAGTTTTTATTACGCATACAAACATTTAATATATGTCTCTTATATAATGTAAAGTCATGAAATTTTGATTGACACTTAAAACAAACTAATTGTGAATGTCGTTTTAACCAGTGAATATATTTCAAGTGTTTTATTAAGTTATCAATTGATTCAAAAGATGAATTGCATATGAAACATTCGAAAGTCATGATGATTATGGTATATTAAATTTGACCAGAGATGTGATTATACAATAACAAAAGTTTAGTTATTAAAAACAATTTCAATTTAAAAGATGAATAAATTCAGAAAACTCAGCTGGTGTAGGTTTTTCTGTTGGTATTTTATAAAACAAAACCTGAACAAAATGCCAAAATCGGGAGTTCTCAAAAGGATACTCTAGGTTTAAAGAAAAAAAACATTTAAAGTATATATCGAAAGCGTTTAAAAATTTATCGAATAAATATGTTGTTCCATCAGACACCAGCGTAAATTGCAGGTTGTTGTTATTAATGATAATTATGAAGGGTTGATATGTTATTTTTTTGTCTATACAATACTGCTTACGTTTGTTTATCAATACCGGAATATCGGAGGTGGTTTTAGCTTCAACAACAAACCAGTTCCAGGCGTCACCCGTACTTACTTTCCATAATGTTTTGTCTACAAATTTGCGAGCAAAAGGTTTAAATATAGATTGAAGTATTTTGAAAATTTCTACAATGCGCAACTCTGTAAAATTTAAAATACAAAAGTGAATTATCTATTTGCGTTCAAATGAAATTTGTTTACCTGAGTTTGAAGATAGATTCTTCATTAAATTTTTTGCTGCCGGAAACTTTACTAGTTTTTTGCACGTATTAATGATACCTTCTTCAAGGGATTCCCAACTTGTTAGTAAGTTATTCGATTTCCCCGGATGAATAATTTCGAAATCTATGTCAATCTTAAGATTCAAAGACAATTTCTATCAGATTGTATTATAATATTCAATTAATATTAAATGCTTACCAAATGATATCCATAGCTCTGAGTTAGAAGTGGCCATTCCAGCAAAATCTTAGTGATGGCATTATTTAAAATTTCTGCACGTCTAGTCTGGAAACTTCTTCTCCACTTTAGCTCGACAACTTCCCAAGGTGAATTATGACAATTAAGCCACTCCTTCTCTTCAGAGTCAGCCTCTTGCACTGGAATACATTCCGTATTTTCTAATCGAATAGATGATTGGGCGTTGGATTTAGTTTTCCTAATACGACTTGTAAAGAATCCAGCTTTCCTTAATGTTTTTGCCATCGACCGGTACTTGTTGTACAATTTTCCACCTCTGGGATTATTTTGAAAATAATATTCCTAAAAATAACACACAATTTTTTTTAATTAATGACCTAACTGGCATAATTCAATTATATTACTAAACATTCGTTTGGAATTTCTCACTTTTTTCTCATTCGCAAATGTTTTAACTATATCCCCAGATATTTCATCAAAGATTGCCGTTGTCATTGGATTATCTTTTTCAAGATGTTGTCTAACAATCTCTGATACCATCACATCCCTCTCCTGTGAATTTAGTATGCGATTATCAACATATTTGCAATGGATTTTTTTCCCAGTGTCTGAATTCAGAAAAGAATCAAAATTCTGAAAAATAATTGAATTTCAAGGGTCGTTCCTAATTTATTTCAAAAATTAATGTTACAAATTTGTATCCACAGTTGGTAGGTGTGGAATAAGTCTCCAAAGAGACAGACTGCGTGAAGCTATCATTAGTTGATGCTGATATTTTTAGGGCACTATCCAAACCATGATTACAACAACATTGTGTAATTGGTTCCATGTGCTTAACAATTCAAAATTTAGTAAACATTGTTCCGTAAAGGACTTAAAATTAAAAATCTTACATTTAAGAGCCGCCATTCATCTAACAGCGCACGAAACTTGATTCGAGGACCAATTTCATTATCAAAAATGTCCCTTATGTCAGCTTCCCGTATTGACGAAAAGCAGTCAACATTAATTTTTAAGAAGTTGAGTTTCATGTAGTACTCTTGTATGTTATGCTTTGTTAGCATATCAAAAAATTTTTCGTCTTCTTCTGGAATTTGGATAGCCACTATGGAGTGTTATTAATCTTGTTATTTCTTATTAATCCTTTTCAATCAAATAAAAAAATGTATATACCACTGCATCCATCATTAACCAATACAACATTTGAACTGCTTGTTTGAATTGAATCATCAATAAGGGCCATTTTGCTCATAATCTAACCTAAAACAGAAGTACATATAATAATACATGTCGATTAAGTTAAATTTGCACAAAATGTGTCAATTCCAAACGAACTATCGTTTCTTTGAACATCAGTATAACTATACACTTTTTAATTATACTAATACTTTTACTTACCTTGTTAAAACTGGAGATTTGGTTAAACAAAGTTTATTCAAATTTATTCAGAACATTAAGCACTTCTTAACAATGAAACAAACTCAATATAAATTGCAATAAAATGCTGCACCGTTCGTAGTCAACGTAGAATTTCAAAGGAATTGAACGGCTTGTAAGTGTTGCCGTATATTTTGTATCAGCAATGACAGGGTTGCATAATTATGTTTGCAGTACAATTTGCAGTACAATTGGACCAAATTGTTTTCGTTATAAATAAGTATCGATTTTTGTTTTATTTATAATGAATAAACGTTTGGCAGAATTAAAAAATATTAAATTAAGAAATACTTTTGTGTAATACAACAAATGAAATAAAAATTCGTTATTTGTAAAATCAGGATTACTTTGATTTATTTGTAAAGATTATATTGAAAAAATTAATTTGCATGCTTGTATGGTAAATTTTTTTTTTTATGTAGATATGAACTAACAATGGGTGAAATTCATCATACATCACTTCACTTGTTCAAAGCAGGTATATTTCTATAAAAAATATTCAGTGTACTCCTCCCTTTAATTCATTCAAAAAGTAGAAGAAAAAAAATATCAAAATCAGGTGAGAAAAACATGTGTTTTTCTAAATTTTTCCTCAAATCTCTGAAGTCGACCAGAACTTTCACTTTAATGCTGTCAACCTGATCAAAAAAGTGACTCCGAAAAAAGTTTGGTACATTTTTGTCATCTAATTCGTTTTCAATTATTAAATTGATTAAGAAAGGTGTTCACGATGTGATCAATGTTTCATATCGATAATTTACTTTTATTTTGGACTATCGATCGTATCGTTATAAGTAAGTTTCTATTACTTATATTAAGATATATGTATAAAAGAAAATAAAAATTAATATTTAGCAAAAAACATTCTTACTAATAAAACATGTTTTGCAAATGCAAAGCAATTAATGAATTATGAAAAAGATTTTTTCTTTCTTTTTGTAAAGTTTTGTATTCTAAACCCAATAGGCCGAAACACATAGGAGGCATGCATGCTTCAAGCGTCTGACATTTGTGATACGGGTTGTTATGAAGTAGCCCACATTCAAAGCATGCACGCATGCATGATGCTTGCAGCATGCCTGAAGTTGGCGACCTTTTAACTTTTTGCAGGCATTAAAGCATTGACAGAAGACATTTATGAAATAAAAGCAATATCAACACAACCATTAACCATAAAATATTCTCCAATTCCACCTTTTTTTTAATAAATTTAAAGTATTTTCACTACTTTTCCTTTAAAATTTCTATTCAGTTTAACATATTTGAAATTTATCATATATGTATGCGATGCATGCTTTCTATGCGCTTTAACCAATAATGCTTCAAATGCACGATGCATGCTTAAGGCATGCATGCTTTCTATGTATTTTGGCCAAATGTACATATATTGCTTTTGTTTCTCTACAAAATTTGCTTCAAACACTAAATGTACGCCAATACAAAGGAAACATTAATTGTTCGTGTCGTGAATAATACTAAAACATTAATATTTACTATACACTTAAGTTGTTATAAAACTACATACTATATAAAATACTACCATATTGCTTTCTTTCCTAAAAAAGTACTATTTCTAAAAGAACATCTGTGTTTTCTTTCTTGTCAAGTGTTCGATTCATGAATACTTGATCATTATATGTTATCAATGCTTATAAAGTGAAGAAACTTTCATGAGCAATTTGTGCATAAGGAATGCAATAACGTTGATCAAAAAAATTATTAACTTTGATAAATTGATCATAATATATGATCAGTGCTTTTTGAAGAACTATAGCAAAAATTCAGAGCATAGCGCATAATTGATGATCAAAACTTATAAATGTTTAAAGAATACATTTTTTATATTTTATGAACAGCTTGATCAAAAATCGTGCGCAAACAATTCTCTCCGTGTACGCTACGAAATTCAAAAAGTCAATCACTTCTCAAATTGCCCTCACAGATGCAGCTCCTTTAAATTATTTAGCAGCATGATTAGTTGTAGTCGTTCTTGAATCTTTATGAAGTACCTACGTATTCTTTACAAATTCCTTAAATGGAAAAAGCTTTGATTTTGAATAATATTACTCGGAATACGAAACAAATTGTTTTGTTTTGAGTTCCTGTAAATTTGAGATAAATCGCAACATCTGTCAACTAGCCCATTTATCATTCCCATTCCCATTCCCACTCCATAGCCAAACTATAAATCAACACGGGAAACAGCAAAACACCCAAGTGATGACAACAAAGAATACTCTTTGTTAGCATCACCCGTTTTAGTTTTACGATTCGTTATTTTAATTTATTTCATGCCAGACGCCGCGGCCGCTTTGTTCATGCTTGTAATATTATAACGCTCATACACGGCGCTTATTTCACCAGGCTGGCAGGCAGGCAAGCATACGGGTGGGCAACAGTGTTCGGTTGAGCGGCATCTTTTGAAGTGCAATTAAAATTTATCCTAACCACGGCATTCAAGTTTCCTCCTAATTAATGTGTCTATTAATAATTCCAATTAAGAATACATATAGAACCCACTCATAAACACTCCTGCACACTCATGCACACTCCTATGCCCAATACTGAACGGCGTACATTGAATATTGAATTTCATTCAACACATAATTTTATTTTATTTTATTTTTCGAAATACTTGAACACTGAGGTGCGTTCAATTGAAATAGTAGGTACTTCTTAGAAATGTGGGTACATTTTTAAAGCATTATTTATACTAGTGGAGAAGTGTTGGAAATATTAAATTTTCTAATTAATGAGTCCTTAACGCTCAAAATTGGAGCAAAGCAATTCTAAGGATTATTTATTTTTATCACAACTGCTTCTTCAACGGTTTTCACATGTAAATGTGAGAAAAAACAAAAAAAAAACAAAATTTTGTCTAGTCAGAAGATGATATTTTTCATTTTAACTCGCAACAATTTGTTGTATTTTAATTTATTTTGCATTTTTTTCACATTAATCATAAACTCTCTTTAATATATTTCTATGTAGAGCAACTTGACTTTTTTATCAGCTACCTACTCATATTTGTTAAATTTAAAATTTTTTATTTATTTTACCAAAAACTCTGCTTCTCATTCATCCCTTGTACACAATAAATTTTAATATTGTCGCAATTTAATGCAAACCTCCCTCAAAGATGCCATAAATAAAAAAAAAAATTCAAAGAATATTTAAAAATATGTCAAGTTTAACGCTTAAAACGAAAATTTATGGAGCAAGTGCAAAAAAAAAAAGAAACTGCCATAGATTAAATTCGCATTTGAACTGTCAAAATTTACATATTTTACGCATGTGTCAAATTAAGTGGCAGCGCAACAAAAATAAAGCTTTATATGAGCTTTCTTTGAGAGTAATCTCCCAAAATTTTTCCAATTTTTAGATTAGTCAGCGCACTTTAATCGTTTCCTTTTAATCATAACGCTACAGGTGAAGTCACTTTAAATTTTATGTCTAATTTACAGCATTTTACATATCATATGTATGTCGTCATAAAGTCTCTCAATCAACATCATTTAAGTTTTAGTAGTACGCTTGTCGATGTAAACGCACCCCAAGGAATTCACTTTACGTATTTGTAATAAACGTTATTAGCTCCGGAAATGTCTGGTTAACCGTATGTAAGCGACTCTAATGATACATAATAAAATACCGAAAGGTGGTGGTAGTGATGGCACCAAAGGTGGGTGTTGTCTTATCGCAAAATGCACAAATCTTAAGTGTTCCACGTTAATAGTTGGTTTAGGTTTAATTGGAATTTCCCCTTTAAAGCTTATTAAACTAATTAAAGCTGTTACGAGTATTCATCAATTGATTGGTATTTATTCTTCATATGAGGTAAGTATAATACGAGAACGTTTTCAAGTAAGTCTGTATGGGGTCTTATTGAAAACCTTATTTCTCGATTGATGCTACTTTCAAATGCTTATCAACAGAAGAAACAGAGTGTATCAACAAGAAATGTACGGTTGCAAAAGCCTGTTATTTAACAGCTGGTCTCTTAACAGTTGTAACAGCGCTTAACAGCGGGAAATTTACCGTAAGATGCTAGACAGTGAAAAATAGATTAAAATTCATTGATTTTTATTAAGAAAATTTGCTATCAATCGCAGTTACGAAGCACAAAATTCAAGCAAATTTTCCTGGTTATCCTTAACCCAAAAAGACCGACCGCACCCATATGGTACCGCAAATAAAATTAAAGTTAAAGTACCGCAGCAATCGGACTATTCAAAAATATAACGGGAAATAAATTTTTTTGCATCAAGCATACACATCAGAGCTATAAAAGTGTGAATTCATTTCCACTTTCATGCTCTTGTATAAATTTTCAAAAGTTGAAATCCTTTTTTGTAGCATTCAGAGTGCGAACTCTTGAAGGCTTAAGCCTTTAGGCTGATTAAAATTGTTTTCAAAACATGAAAACGTTGCAAAACGTAAAGAATTCACACAGAATTGAAATTTTAATGAATGCAGCCACCGATGGCTACAGCCGAATTGAAATTTTAATGAACGCAGCCGCTGATGGCTGCAGCCTCAAAGATTTAAAATGACAATGTCCATTCAGTAGCAATCTATATGGTTGTTGTAACGTCTGAAGTTGTTTTAATTGTATGTGTGTGTGTGTGTCTGTTGAACCTGACTGTGATGGGTTGCCATTGGCTTATACCATATATAGAAAAAGTAGTATATCCCTCCAGTACGCTGAGTACCAATTAACTCCTTTACGATTGCTTTTTTCAGTAGCTACACGATAAGTAGTTACTTTTTAAGCGATTGGTAATACAGTGCCGAACCAGTGCGTGAATACGATTTCAGATTAAGCGAGCAAAGAACAGCTACGCTCAGATGTTCTGACAGAAAACGAACACCATAAATCTACAATAACAAAATAAAACAAAATTACAAATAATTGAGTGATCCCGTTACTTTGATATGAGTTTTGTGCGCATCACTTAGTTTTGCATTCAAGTCGTGACATGTGATTGAGAAAGTTAAACAAGGTTAATTTAAAGTGAGTACGTAGGTGAAAAAAATGAGGAAAATAATAACTAAAATAAATAAATAAATTGTAAAAGTGAATTGTTAAAATAAGAAAAAATAAAAAAAAAAATAAATGCAATAATAAGAAAAGGTTATTTCAAAAGATTAACAAACAAGGAAAGTAATACATTATTACGACATAGACATGTTTACTTCATTTTTGATTTTTTTAAATTTTTTCGATGTAGATATAGGTTTAAAAGCACAGAAATAAAAACACTGCAGTCCACCGAACTAGTAGAAGATTAAGAAATCGCTACCCCCATGGTAACCGCAACTAAATAACTTTTCCCATTCATTTCTTGGTCATATTTTAAAAGCTATTTATATGTATTATAATATTGGAAATCTTATCATTTTCATTTTTTCTATTTTGTTTTATTATCATCAATATATTAATTGCTTTATGTACATAAAAGCTTTGAAGTCGGCGTTTATCTTACTATGTCGAAATCTTTTTATTTTAATTTTTTCTAATTTGTTTTATCATAAAAATATTATTAACTTTATGAATATAAAAGCTTCTTAGCGATTGTTTTTCTTTCAGTTGGCAATTTTTGAGTACGCTGAATGTAGCCAACGAGTTCCATGCATTATTTGTGCAGCTGTTACACACTATGTCATATTTAATATGAGCTTTACAAGCTCACCCAAACCAGTTTAGTGAGAATTATAATGTGTACAAAGCTTTTAAAATTACTACAGTGTCACCAAGGCACTAAATAGTGCACGAATGGCAAAAGATCATGATTGTGTGTCAAAGATGAGCGCCGACTTCAAAGCTTTTATCTTCATAAAGCAATTAATATATTGATGATAAAAAACAAAACAGAAAAAAATTAAAATGATAAGATTTCCAATATTATAAAACATATAAATAGCTTTTTAAATATGACCAAGAAATTAATGGGAAAAGTTATTTAAAATTATTTTTTACTTTGTAGTGATTTTGAAGTCGGGTTTTTTTTTTTGTTAAAAAGTTTTTATTTCTTCCTTTTTAGAGAATATGAAATATTTTATGTAATAGTATTCTTGAGGAAAGTTTCAAACATGAAACTTTGTTCTTAAAAAATTTGTTTTGTTAATTCCTGAAAGTTTGTTGGGTATTTTTCATTTCTGCTTCTTTGAAATTTTTAGTGCCACGCCCTTTATCTAAACCCGTCCACTGTATTTAACGTACTTTATAATGATTCTACCTAGCCCTGTGCCAAATTTCAGTTTCCAAGTATCAATATTAACCGTAATATAGTACTTTCCTTAAAGTGCCACACCCTGTGTACAATCCCGCTCACTTTTTAATAATTCTACCTACCCACCTACCTGCATACCAAATAGTAGTATGCTAGTGTCAATATTAACTAAGATTTATTTTTTTATAATATTGACACGCCCCTTTGTTGAATAACGCCCACTTTTTTTACAGTAATTTTTAAAAATTGTGTCTACTCCTGTACTAAATTTCAGTACCCTAGTCTCAATACTATTCGAGATATAGTGTTTTTCCAATATTGCCACACCCCTTTGTTAAATAACGCCCACTTTATTGACTGTAATTTGTAATAACTATGCCTACCCATGCACTAAATTTCAGCACCCTTGTGTCAATATTAACTGAGATGTAGTATTTTTATAATATTGCCACACCCCTTTGTCGAATAACGCCCACTTTTTTTACAGTAATTTTTAAAAATTGTGTCTACCCTGTACTAAATTTCAGTGTCAATACTATTTGAGATACAGTGTTTTTTAATATGACCACACCCCTTTGTCAAACAACGCCCACTTTATTGACCGTAATGTGTAATAATTGTGCCTACCCCAGTATTTTTACTGTAAATTTCAGTACCCTAGTGTCAATATTAACTGAAATACAGTGTTTTTCTTATATTGACACGCCCCTTTGTCGAATATCGCCCACTTTTTTAAAAAAGGACCTCCGCGTTCATGGTATCTATCTGTTGACAAAAAATTACGGAAATCGGGCAAGTGCTTTAGGAGTTATCGATGTACATACATTTAAAAAAAAAAGCGGACAAACCAACGAACTTGAGAACCTCCTCCTTTTTGAAGTCGGTTAATTAATAAATTCACATTAACTCTGAGGGCCCGAAAAACACGTTTTTAACTGTAGCTCATCCAGTTTATGAAACGTGTGTTCTATTTTGGGCGTTTTACTATTTTTATGGAAACACCTTTATGAGAGGGGAGGCACGGAGAAGAATCAGACGCAAAGTAGGATTTGACTGCATCTACTGTTCATCCATATAAAAACCAAAACTGCGAGTATTCCCAGTCTATTCGGGTTGAAATCAATCAACGAAAAGTGCTTTATTCACTTTTTTAAAATCTTCAGCGAGTTTTTTTATTCAATAGACCAAAAAAGGCACAGTATGTGGAAACTCGATGTCAATGCGAGCCCAGGTTCGAACCCCAGCTGAAACAGCAGAAAGTTTTTTCAATTGAATTTAATTTTTATCGGTCGTCACCTCTCTGCAGAGAATAGCACACCACAGAGAGTAAATAATGCAAAGCTTCTTGAGAACATGCATATAAAACTACACGAAGAGAGATAATATTCTTATGCATATTAAGCAAATATTTTGCTTGATCTAAGAAAATTTTAAATTAAGCCTCATTTACACAAATCAAGCACAAAAAATTAAAATTAAAAAAAAAATTTAAAATGAGCATTTATTTCTCATAGTTTTAAATAAAACTGAGTTAAATAAATGATTTTTTGAAACAAGAATAAAATAGTTGATTCTAGAAACTGGAACAGCAATTGAATCAAGAAAATATTTTCTTAATTTAAACTTTCTGTCAATACGAGTTTTTACAACGCCTCGTCAATATTAGCATACCCGGGTGTGTACCTGTGTTTTGTACTAAAAAAAAAACAGTCTAAAGTAAAAAAATGCTCATGGTAAAATCATTTTATTTATTTTTATTAAGGAATTAAGCAATTTATTGACAATTTTCACATTTAACAAAATTTCGACTGTGTTTTGCACAGACTGGCTTCTGGAAATCAAGGCAATTCTTTCTTGTAGGACGTCTTTTCTCACAAAGAAAGCAATTAGCCTTCTGCTTTCGACGACCAGTTTTGCCACGAACTTCCTCTGGAATTTGTTGACCACTACCTCTAGGTTCCTCATTTACGCCCACCTTCTGTTTGAGAATTGCCTCGATCCCGTTCCTTGTATTGAAATTTCTGCATATATTCGGTGTTTCTGATCGCTTCTGTATGGATGGCATAGCAAGGCACAAACTTAGCTGTTGAAGATTTTTAAGATAATGCTTTTTGAAGATAATGCTGGATTGTTTGTAGAATATATTATATGCGCCGCTAAAGCAGCTATATCCAATATATTAAAAAAAAAAGCAAGAGGCCATCTCTTAGTGCTTCTCTTTGTGGTGTACTCGCCTAGCATTTTGTCCATAGTATCGACAGCTCCTTTCGTTGAATGATAATATGTAATTATTTCTGGCTTAAAGTTCGTTCCAACCACTCGTTTATCGTAGTGAATTGTAGATAAAAGTACAACGCTCTTATTTTTTTTTTTGGAACATAATGATAGAAATTCTGCTGGTATGTATGGTTTATTTTTCCTTAGTGTACCAACTAGGCCAAGGTTCCATCTTATTAATTTTTTTTGCTAAGGGTAATGATGTGAAGAAGTTATCTATTACAACTGTCCGGCCAGTATTTTTATACCATTCTACGAGCTCACTCACTACTCTTTCTCCCTGGTTGACCTCTCGATTGGTGCCTGGTTGTTTTCCAACATACAACTGTCCTTGTAGGGGGTAGCCGGTTTTTGAATCACACACCCACCAAACTTTAATGACGTATTTAGCTGGTTTTGAAGGTATGTATTGTGAAAACTTTGTTCTACCTCTTTCATCATCATTGAACTTTGGTCAATTGTTCATCAACTGTAACCGCATCATACGGTTTGAAATTTTGGCGTAAAATGGCATTGAGCATTACAAACATGTCCGAAATTGGTGCTGCTTTGTCAGTTGCTAAGCGTTGAGCTCGTGTATTTTCATTGTCAAAACGAATATATCTTGAAATGGCCCAAAATCTGTTAAGCCCCATAGCTGCTCTGTACAATGGGTTAGAGAAAGTTTTTCAAAGTTCTTTAGTGTGCTCATTATTCGAACGACTTACACCTGCAGTAACAAGAATTCCTAGGTATGCATCAAACTCTTCAAAATTTAGCATTTCCCACTCTTTGCGAGAACCAGGATTTTGCTCATTCCATATCTGAAAACATTTATTGGCCTTACGATTTGTTTCCTTATAATAACATCACACATTTCAGTCGTAAAAATTGATTTAAAAGTTTGCATGAACGTTAGGTTTGCTGTTGACGAATGAGGACCACCGTTTTGTCGAAGAATATTATGGTGGAGGTATTTATTTGCGGGGTGCGAGGTTCTCTTTTGCCCATATAGTTCCATCGCGAGCAACAAATGACTGACTTGAATGTGTTGCATCGGGAAATTGATATAATATTTTGTTATGATCATCGCTACTCTCTCCTTCGGAAATGACTTCAACCATTACATTGTTTTGCTCTGCATCTGAAGCATATTCATCCATGACAAAAGCACCACCACCATCGCTATCAACATCAGCATCCACTCCGTCATGATCAGATTCGTCTTCTTCAAGAATCTCTTCAATCATCCTGGACATATGCTCCTCTCGTTGCTGAAGAGTCATTCTTCTGTAATTCCTTGAGTGTAAGGGTTCCTGTCTATCTGCCGTACTTACAAAGTTTATTTTCTATGTAAGTTAGAAATAAGTGTGCTACAACAAATAATATATGTTATAATTTATATTTTTATGTAATTTATAAGTTTATTTTATTTATATAATTTTTTTTTTACCTTCAGATTTATTATTATTGTTAATATAAACTTCTATTCTATTACCACACACAGTTAAACTTCACTTCAAACTTCACCACAATCGACTGACTGACTGCAAAAATAAACAAACCTTATAAACAATAATAACTGTAACTTTTGTTTTTCGTTTCGCTGCGTGTTCTTGCATGCAGAAAACATGTAAAAATCACGTGCTAAATGCTTACATACCCGGGTGTGTTCGTATAGAGCCTAAGTTTTTAATATTAGAAAAGGCTCCCAGACCTAAAATAATGCTCCAAATAAATTTTTTTTTTTTTGCAAAGGTGTTGGCCTTCCATATCTAGGAAGATATAAAAAAGCTGAGTTCTTTGTGGAACTCGGAAAATGTTAATTTTTCCATAATTTTAAAAACAAAAAAACACACCTCGGTGTGTCGTATTGACACAAAGGTTAAGCAATAGCGGAGAATAATTTTAGTTGTCATCAAATTGTTTACTTAAATCAAGCAAATTGTTCTGAATTCAAGACAAATTTTAAAATCAAGCAAATTATTCTAGTTTTCAGTTAATTCCTTACTTGAATCAAGCAAATTTTTCTCACTTCAAGCAAATATGAGACTTGAATCTAGAAAAAATTATTCTTGAGTTTTAAGCAAATATTTCTTAAATTAAACATTTTTTTGTTCTTAATATAAAAAAAAAAAAAAAAAAATAAATAACTGGCCATTTCAGCCCTTGAAAGGACCTTGACCTAGCTTCTTATGATCAATTGTGTTGTGCGTGTTATTAAGTTTGTACACAATTGACCGAGAAATGGACCTACATGTTTAACGCCGACTCCGAACGGCGATGAACGTAATGTTCTTATTCTCAAGAAGCTTTACATGGCATTTGATTACTCTCTGAGCTTTGCCATTGTCTGCAGAGAGGTGGCGGCCGTACAGAAAAGTTATTTTAATTCAAATAATTTTCTGTCGCTGCTGGGGTTCGAACCTGGGTCTCCAAAGTTCGTTGACATAGCGGCCACGCACTTTAACCAACTACGCCACGGTCGCCACTTAATATCATGTGTTTTAAATTTGCTCAATTCTAGCAAAATAATGCTTGAATTGAGAAATTTACGCTTGAGTGTAAACTGATAACTTGAGAACGTTTTCGGTGCATATTTGATAAAAATAATATGATATGACAAAAAATTTAAAAATTTACCCTACGTTTTGAAAAAAAAAAAAATAAAATTTTTTAAATATTTTTAGTGGAAATAGCGTAACATGCTTTTTTACGGGCTTTTCATTTCTGCGATCAAAATGGTACCTTAAGATGATAGAAACTGAGGTCTGGTGGATTAGTACTATAAGGGATCCACTGAGGTCAATGAGTTTTAGAGACAAAAAAATAAATATTCTTAAGACAAAAACATATATTTCTTTAAGATCGGACAGTAAAAATTGAAGTTATGAAGAAAAACTTACATGCGCGACCCCTACGTTCGATAAAAAGAAAAGAAAAGATTTTTTCGAAATTTTCTTTCAAAAATGCTTCAGATTACATGGTATGTGGTAGCTAAAACCTACCCCGCTTGAAGAATTTTTTGGATGGGAAAAGAATGAAAAAAGTTCAAAAAGACGTTTCAGCCCCCCTTGGGATACAAAATTGTAGTTTCAGCCCCCTTCTGGGGCGCTATCCAAGTAGTGATGACAATTGCCCGCGACGCGACAAATGGTGTACGATGGAAGGGTGGCGATAAGCAGTACTGCGCATTGGTAACTCTCGACGTCAAAAATACTTTCAACTCAGCGAGCTGGACGCGAATACTGCAAGCTCTAGGCAGGTTCGGCACACCAGGGTATCTACAGCGAATTATCGCCAATTATCTCCAAGACAGATGGCTACTTTACGACACTGACGATGGTGTAAAACGTTACAAAATCTCTAGAGGTGTTCCACAAGGCTCAGTGCTGGGGCCAACTTTATGGAACTTCATATATGATGACGTTTTTGGCATTGATCTCCCTGCTGATACCACTTTAATCGGCTACGCGGATGACATTGCTTTGGTATCTGTGGCAAAACACCTTCATACGCTTGAAGCATCATGCAGCGAAGCGATATCCAAAGTAACAACGTGGCTGCGAAGTGTTGATCTAGAGTTGGCAGCGCAAAAAACTGAGGTGGTTCTCCTTAGCTCTCGTAAAGTACGCGAAAGCATTACCCTTAGAGCAGAAGAGCATATCATAACCTCACTACCATACTTTCGCTATCTCGGTGTGCTCATTGACACTCGTATGTCCTTTAAGGACCACCTACTGGCAATTAGCGAAAAGGTGTCGAAGGTTAACGGTGCACTATCGCACATCATGGCAAATATCGGTGGACCAAGATCCAGCAGACGCAAACTCCTAGCTACAGTCACAAGTTCCATCATTCTCTACGCAGCACCAGTGTGGACGAATTCCACACACAAAGCGTCGTATATATCGGGTATTCGGGCTACATATCGTCACAGTGCATTGAGGGTTGCTAGCGCATTTCGCACGGTATCAGATGAAGCAATCGGAGTGATAGCGGCAATGCCGCCGATAGACATACTGGCGTGCGAACTTCAGCGCTCCTTTCAAGCTGGCGCAAACTCATCAAACAAAGGCTGACGAGAGACGGCGCACTATCGAGTCTTGGGAGCAATCACAAAAGGGGAGATGGACATTTTCTCTTATCCCTAATGTGGAAAAATGGGCTAGCCGCAAACATGGTGAAGTGGACTACTACGTCACACAGCTTATTAGCGGACATGGCTGCTTCAAGCAGTACCTTCACCGTTTTAAACATGAAGACGACCCGTTCTGCACAAACTGTCCTGAGGAGATTGAAGATTCTGGGCATATTTTATTCAGTTGTCCGCGCTTCATCGTGGAACGAGCTAAAATAGCGGAAGCTTTTGGTGTGGTTCCTACCTTAGAAAATATTGTGGATCAGATGTGCGACACTGCAAAAATTATGATTGAGCTTCGCCGAATTGAACGGGTACGACACAACGAGCGAACGAACCTACGCAACGCAGGCGCAATCAACGGCAGTCCCCTCTTTACTGATGACGGACAACCGGACCGACGATTTGATGATCAATAACTGACGATTGAGTAAATAATGCTCTGACGGCCTCCAGACGAAATACCTAACGGTGGTTCCTGGAGGATCCAACCGTTCGACTGAGGAGATATTTAGCGGGTTAAAGTCTCGCACTGACTAAGGCATTCGATGCTTTTACTCCTCGTTAAAAAAAGCCCCCCTCTGGGGAATCCTAGATCCGCCACTGTTGGTAAATACCACGATTTGATATAAAATGAAATAAATTAATTTCTGTTTGAAATGGCAAAGTATTAACAACAATGTAATGAATAGAATTCAAAATAACAGCAAAAATAAACAAATGCTAAAAAATAATATGTTAATATGTCCCTCTAATATTTTAGTAAAATTTCATTTGTCATCCGATACAAAGCATTTTTTTGCTTCACAATAGTTTTAATGAGATTCCATAGAAAATTATTTACATCAAATTTAGTGAAATGAAAAGTGGAATATAAATAGAAAATATTTTTGTATATTTTTCAGTTGAATGAGCATTAGAAAATAAAATAAAAAACAAATGCAATATGCGTAGAATAGTTTGAAAAAACACTAAATAATTTTTCACTACAACAAACATTTTAAATTCCAATAAATGAAAAAACCTAATTAATAAATAAATCCAAACAAAATTAAAATTAAATCAAGGTTGTTTGCAGATTTATTGGGGCATGTGCTTGAGCGATTTGAGTGACTGACATATTGAAATTTTAATTATATTAGCAAAAAAATTCCTCAGGCTATACTGTCACTTGTCAGTTATTAATTAATATTAACCCTAAATGAGACTCTTTCATTTTAAAAACAATTTTATTTATTTTTTATTTTCGACTTGTAAACTCAATATTAATGCCTTCAAGAACAGCCAGCCACAGAAATCTGCTAATATAAAGAAACAGTTTAATGGCTGACATCTTGACCGTATATCGCATAAAAAATGTTATGCTTGTATCTATGACTGAATGAACGTTTATATCGGTCAATTTTTATTTGGTACTAACAAAATGTTCTTTTTTATTATGACAATGCTATAAAATATGTTTATGCTACGTCGTGATTTCGATAACTTTGTTTCGCTGAACATATCAGTCTGACTGTCAGACAGTCATTTGGTCAGTCAGTTAGACATCTGTGCATTGCACGCATTCTATAGCGCAGATAATAAACACATTTTAAGGGTTTCCTGGTTATGAGGATCGTAAATGAACACGTATGTTTGACATAAACAGTGACATACATATTTGTTGTTATATAAAATTAAAAAAGGCCTTATTTGCAGAACATTTGTTGTATTATTATTCATAAAAATTTCAAGATATTTGTTAACACATTTTTACTGTAAAAAAATTATGTCTAAATTGAATTGAAATACCATCTTCAATAAAAACTTGAAGTTCCCAAAAACCATTGCACAGTGTGAGGACAACCCATATAAGTAAATGCTAAAATCAATAAATTGGTTTATCCTTCTAGCACATCCTTTGGAGGATTTCAAGTACTTTTCCAGCGACTTAACCCATTGTTGACTAAGGCAACATTGATCTTAAGTTATCTTTGATCAAACTCGATTCACTAGATTCTTAAAAAAATAACTTTTTGATGATTCATTAATCAATTGACAATAACGATATTAGTATTTAGTAGTATTAAGTATTTTGATGCTTTTTGTACTTTTTGAAAATAATTTCAAGTTCTTATCTTTGAGCTATATCGTAATAAAATTTGCACAATAAATGTTTTTGAAGGCCTCAACGGCCTGTTAGGACGCAGAAAAACGCTTGCCATACAATTTTTTTTTAATATAAGGGAACAAGAAGAAGTCATATCGTTATCCTTATCCTTATCCTTATCCTTATCCTTATCCTTATCCTTATCCTTATCCTTATCCTTATCCTTATCCTTATCCTTATCCTTATCCTTATCCTTATCCATATCCTTATCCTTATCCTTATCCTTATCCTTATCCTCATCCTTATCCTTATCCTTATCCTTATCCTTATCCTTATCTTTATCCTTATCCTTATCCTTATTCTTATCCTTATCCTTATCCTTATCCTTATCCTTATCCTTATCCTTATCCTTATCCTTATCCTTATCCTTATCCTTATCCTTATCCTTATCCTTATCCTTATCCTTATCCTTATCCTTATCCTTATCCTTATCCTTATCCTTATCCTTATCCTTATCCTTATCCTTATCCTTATCCTTATCCTTATCCTTATCCTTATCCTTATCCTTATCCTTATCCTTATCCTTATCCTTATCCTTATCCTTATCCTTATCCTTATCCTTATCCTTATCCTTATCCTTATCCTTATCCTTATCCTTATCCTTATCCTTATCCTTATCCTTATCCTTATCCTTATCCTTATCCTTATCCTTATCCTTATCCTTATCCTAATCCTTATCCTTATCCTTATCCTTATCCTTATCCTTATCCTTATCCTTATCCTTATCCTTATCCTTATCCTTATCCTTATCCTTATCCTTATCCTTATCCTTATCCTTATCCTTATCCTTATCCTTATCCTTATCCTTATCCTTATCCTTACCCTTATCCTTATCCTTATCCTTATCCTTATCCTTATCCTTATCCTTATCCTTATCCTTATCCTTATCCTTATCCTTATCCTTATCCTTATCCTTATCCTTATCCTTATCCTTATCCTTATCCTTATCCTTATCCTTATGCTTATCCTTATCCTTATCCTTATCCTTATCCTTATCCTTATCCTTATCCTTATCCTTATCCTTATCCTTATCCTTATCCTTATCCTTATCCTTATCCTTATCCTTATCCTTATCCTTATCCTTATCCTTATCTTTATCCTTATCCTTATCCTTATTCTTATCCTTATCCTTATCCTTATCCTTATCCTTATCCTTATCCTTATCCTTATCCTTATCCTTATCCTTATCCTTATCCTTATCCTTATCCTTATCCTTATCCTTATCCTTATCCTTATCCTTATCCTTATCCTTATCCTTATCCTTATCCTTATCCTTATCCTTATCCTTATCCTTATCCTTATCCTTATCCTTATCCTTATCCTTATCCTTATCCTTATCCTTATCCTTATCCTTATCCTTATCCTTATCCTTATCCTTATCCTTATCCTTATCCTTATCCTTATCCTTATCCTTATCCTTATCCTTATCCTTATCCTTATCCTTATCCTTATCCTTATCCTTATCCTTATCCTTATCCTTATCCTTATCCTTATCCTTATCCTTATCCTTATCCTTATCCTTATCCTTATCCTTATCCTTATCCTTATCCTTATCCTTATCCTTATCCTTATCCTTATCCTAATCCTTATCCTTATCCTTATCCTTATCCTTATCCTTATCCTTATCCTTATCCTTATCCTTATCCTTATCCTTATCCTTATCCTTATCCTTATCCTTATCCTTATCCTATACAATATGTCCCAATCCTTGTTCCAATCCTTCTTTCTTCTAATCTTTGTTCTAATAAATGTTCTAACCCTTGTTCTAACCCTTGTCAAACTCTTGACTTATTTCTTCTTTCAGTCCCCATCCTAATCCCTGTCCTACTTGTTGACCCAATTCTCTTAATATCCACGTTTTTAACCTTGTCTTACTCCCTGATCTAATCCTTATCCTAAGCTTTGTTCCACATCATGTTTTTACCCTCGTCCTAACCCTTAGTCCCTAGTCCTTAGTCCTTGTTCTGATCCTTGTTCTATTTCTTTTCAAAATCCATGTTCCAATCCTGTTCGTTAACCCTTTTTGCAATCCTTGTTTTATCCTTGTTCCAATCCTCGCCCCACTGATTTTGGAAGCCCTTGTTTTAATCTTTATTCAAATTCTTGTCTTATCTCAGTCCCAATCCTTGTGCCCAACCTTCTTCTTGTGCTTGTGCTAATCCTTGAACTGGTCCTTGTTCTAATTGTTGTCCATTTCCTCGCTGTAATATTTTTTCCAATCCTTATTATTGTTATATGTATTCCTTGTTCTAACCCTTGTCCTATACCTATTCGTAGTCCTTGTAATTCTTGTCCCAAATTTGTCTTTATCTATGTCTTATTTCTTGTCCCAATCCTTTCCTTTATCCTTATTCAAATCCTTGTCCTATCCCTTATCATAATCCTCATATCCTAGTTTTCCGTTGCACCTAAATTTAACGAATAATAATTTCATGAAATTTGGTGTCTTTTCCAAACTGTAGTGTTCGGTTATATTTCCTGACATCATTCTTCCTTTAAGAAGGTTCTTCCAATAACAAAGAACAGTTACGATCCTGTTGATTGGGAGGTAGCCCTTAGTTTAGTAAGGTAGTTCTTCTGCTCGTTTCAAAGGTTTTTACTCCAGGACTCTAATGCAGGTTTACTTTGTTATTCTGAGCACGGTTTGACAGAACAGTCACGGTCTAGAAAACTAGCTGACCTTGACAGTCAATTGCAATGATTTGAGGGGAAAAATTATCAGAGAATTTGAAAATGGTCTTGTCTTCAACGGAATTAAGACGATTCACTCTGTCGCATTTGATAATGGCAAGTATTTGCGCTTTGAAGAATGTAGGAGTGCATCAATTTAAGAAGTTTCTGTCCCCTTCAGTGCTCTCTTCTTAACAAGATAAATTCGTAAACTTAACTATGTCGTTTGGGATGAAGTCGGTTTCTTGTACGAGTATTGTCAGTTATACGTTTGAGGCATTTTTACATACATATAAGTTTTTGTCAAAGCAATAATTGGGATGCATTTTTTTTTTTTTCGTCGTCTGGGGGCAAAAAGATTCATATTTTTATTTAAGAGTCCTCATTATAGATAGATGTCCCTATAGAGGAGAGTTAACATCGATATACTTTTGATATCAAAAAGTGGAATACCCTGTGTAGGCTGAGTCCGGCCTCCTTTTGAATATGAATATGAATCGGTGTTTTTTCTTCGGCCTTGAACCAAGAATTTCAAGTGTTGCACTTATTTAGCAAAGACTGTCTTAGATCGAAATGAGGTTATTAATTAATGGGAATAAAGGCGCTGTCAAGTGAAACACATGTAGGCAGTTCTATGCGTGGTTCTAAATGTACCTAATTTTCCAAGCAATTCTATCCACACAGTTCTTTAATTGTTTAGAATAACAAGGTAGACACATATTGGCGAAAAAAATTATGGATGTCAAAATCAGCTGTTTTTTGTTTTTCCATTTTGGCGTTTTGCGCTCGACTTCAGCTTGTCAGAAAACATGACAATTGTTTTTATTCTGCCATAAAAATTTGTTCATTCATTAATATACGTCCTTGTAAGGATGTTAATACATTGTTGTTTATTTTGACTTGTGGGCGGACCGAAAAATAGAGTCTTCCTTGTAATTTCATCATGTTCTCTATTACCTTCTACAACTTGTGAAGTCGTTGATTTGATGAATTTTCAGTTGATTAAAAATTAATAGGGATGAAAATAAATTTAAAAGCGTAGTACCATGGCCTGCCCGAAATTCAAACTCGTAACCCCTAGGTAGCAGTCAACAATGCTACCTTTCACATACCGATGTCGCGAATTTTTTTATTTCTCTGCATTTCTATGCACTTGTTCTTTACTCAATGGTCAATTCTTCTTGATTTTTTTAACCACAATATCACAGAGGCAGTAGTTCTAACAATACGAGTGATTATTTTAGCTTATGCATAAGACAGGGCTTAGACTCCTGTTATTGCAAAAATTCTTTGTAGGTCTACAAAGAAGATGTAAGAGTAGTTCCCCTGATTATGCGGTATTTTTGTTGATTCAACAATTATTAACTGTCTCGTAATGTTTGACGCCCCTTTTCCCCAGTTACTTCTCAATTCTTGGCGAAACTTTTACAACGTCAGGTATGTTAGGTTCTTCATAAAATACTAACATACTGTTTATATTTAATTGTTGGGGATACAAAATAAATCTGTAGTTCTACTTATGACATACATAATTCTTCAGTTCTACATTTGTAGATTCGAACACTGTAATACACAGGATGACTCCCAAATATTTTGCGGAAAGGATAAAATTCACTTTTTCCGTATAGAGACTAGGATAAGCAGGCTTCCTAATCCGGAACTCAGATTTTTCTTTGTTATTAAATTCTTATTAGTCCACAAGGAATATAAACTTATCTTGATAATCT
Organism: Pherbina coryleti; assembly: GCA_943735915.1. Lineage (NCBI taxonomy): Eukaryota > Metazoa > Arthropoda > Insecta > Diptera > Sciomyzidae > Pherbina > Pherbina coryleti. The sequence continues at coordinate 156,410,929 of OX030948.1, forward strand.
GGTATTTTTTCTGCTTCCAGGACAGTTTGCTTTTTAGAGGATACCTCCATAAAATTCGGCGAAAATGAAAAATGTACACTGAAAAAAAATGTTTTTAAATTAACGACAGTTGTTATTAATTTGACGATATTTGTGTTTAAAAAATAGCTTCCAACAAATTTCGTCAAAGTAAGAGCAAATGTGTTTAAAAATTTTGAAAACCGTATGAAAAAAAAGTCAAATTATGAACACATTTTTTGAACACATTGTGTTCAATTTAAAGCTAATATATTTTTTTCAGTGTACTCCTCCACAAAGAAGGTAGGGCAGGAAGGATCTCTGCAAGCATTTTGATCTTAAATTTTTAGGAACCTTTTAAAAGATTTTGAAAGAGTTCTGACGTGATAATACGATACGCCAATAAAGGCCAGTTCTTAACCCTCACAATAAAATTAGACAATTTCTAACCCTTTCTAATCCCTATTTCTGACGTCATAGAGACACAGAGAGAGGCACTTATGCATTGAATTGTTACTCGGTAAGTACGATATGAGCTACGGCAAATGTTAAAAAACGAAAATGAATGATTATACTTGACCTTACGACAAAAATAAAAAAATGAAATTCTGACTTCGTCAAGTCGTGAAGATAACTGCTTATGCAACAGAAATGTAGTATCGTTGCATAGAATTATTACTCGCTCAGGAGACGTGCTACAGTCAATTTTATTTTCCGACAGCATAGCTGTGCTTTTAAACCTTACAACGAAAATATTACAAAAAATTTCATCGTCATGACTCGATAAAAAAATGTCGTTGCAAAATGCAGTGAAAATGCTAGAACGATTAAAATACGTTGCATGAAATTTTAACTCTGTGACAACTGGGCACATGATAAAAAAATTTTACTGTATCATGAGCACCCTTAGGGAACCACCTAATGTAACGTAAATGCATCAATGTTGCATGGATTAATTTCATGAGTTAATAAACTACAAAAATAGCACAACTAATGAAGAAGCAAAAGGAAAAGCAAAAGCAAAAGCAAAATCAAAAGCAAAATAAAAAACAAAAGCAAAAGCAAAAGCAAAAGCAAAAGCAAAAACAAAACCAAAAGCAAAAGCAAAAGCAAAAGCAAAATCAGCATCAAAATCAAAATCAAAATGAAAAGCAAAACAAAAGCAAAAGCAAAAAAAAGGGTAAAAGTAAAGGCGAAAGCAAAAGCAAAAACAAAAGCAAAAGCAAAAGCGACTTTAAACGCAAAAGCAAAAGCAAAATCAACAGAAAAAGCAACATCAAACGCAAAAGCAAAAGTAAAATCAAAATCAAAACCAAAACCAAAACAAAAGCCAAAGCAAAACAAAGGCAAAAGTAAAGGCGACAGCAACAGCAAAAACAAAAACAAAAGCAAAAGCAAAACCAAAAGCAAAAGTCAATCAAAAGCAAAAGCAAAAGCGAATTTAAAAGCAAAAGGAAAAGCAAAAGCAAAAGCAACAGCAAAAGCAACAGAAAAAGCAACAGCAAAGGCAAAAGCAAAAGCAAAAGCAAAAGCGAATTTAAAAGCAAAAGCGAATTTAAAAGCAAAAGCAAAAGCATAAGCAAAAGCAAAAGCAAAAGAAAAATCAAAAGCAAAAGCAAAAGCAAAAGAAAAAGCAAAAGCAAAAGCAAAAGCAAAAGCAAAAGCAAAAGCAAAAGCAAAAGCAAAATCAAAAGCAAAAGCAAAAGCAAAAGCAAAAGCAAAAGCAAAAGCAAAAGAAAAAGCAAAATCAACATCAAAATCAAAATAAAAAGCAAAACAAAAGCAAAACAAAGGCAAAAGTAAAGACGACAGTAAAAGCAAAAACAAAAGCAAAAGCGAATTTAAATGCAAACGCAAAAGCAAAAGCAAAAGCAAAAGCGAATTTAAAAGCAAAAGCATAAGCAAAAGCAAAAACAAAAACAAAAGGAGTAGCAAAAGCAAAACCAAATCAAAATTAAAAGTAAAAGCAAAAGCAAAAGCAAAAGCAAAAGCAAAAGCAAAAAAAAAAAAACAAAAGTCAAAGTGAAAGCAAAAAAAAGCAAAGGCAAAAGTAAAAGAAAAAGCCAACGCAAAAGCTAAAGCTAAAGCAAGAGCAAGGGCAAGAGCAAGACAAAAGCAAGAACAAGACCAAGAGCAAGAGCAAGAGCAAGAGCAACAACAACAACAAGAACAACAAGAGCAAGAAAAAGAAGAAGAACAAGAACAAGACCAAGAACAAGAATAAGAATAAGAACAAGAACAAGAACAAGAACAAGAACAAGAACAAGAACAAGAACAAGAACAAGAACAAGAACAAGAACAAGAACAAGAACAAGAACAAGAACAAGAACAAGAACAAGAACAAGAACAAGAACAAGAACAAGAACAAGAACAAGAACAAGAACAAGAACAAGAACAAGAACAAGAACAAGAACAAGAACAAGAACAAGAACAAGAACAAGAACAAGAACAAGAACAAGAACAAGAACAAGAACAAGAACAAGAACAAGAACAAGAACAAGAACAAGAACAAGAACAAGAACAAGAACAAGAACAAGAACAAGAACAAGAACAAGAACAAGAACAAGAACAAGAACAAGAACAAGAACAAGAACAAGAACAAGAACAAGAACAAGAACAAGAACAAGAACAAGAACAAGAACAAGAACAAGAACAAGAACAAGAACAAGAACAAGAACAACAACAACAACAACAACAACAACAACAACAACAACAACAACAACAACAACAACAACAACAACAACAACAACAATAACAACAACAACAACAACAACAACAACAACAACAACAAAAACAACAACAACATCATCAGCAGCAGCATCAACAACAAAAAAATCGGAAAAAAAACAACAACAAAAAGTTATGATTTCATTTCTTTTTCGTGGCAACCAACAATGGTCACAAACATCAAAATATAAAACCTTGAAATCGGGCTATGAAACCTGAAAAGAACTTGATCCAAAACACACTTTTCCAAACTAAGAAAAGGATTCGGACAAAGATGAAGTCAAGAACTTGGTCATGGATTAAAACTAGAGTGTGGAAATGAAGTAGGAATATTATTAGGACATATAAAAAAATGCGGAAGGATGAGCATAAGTTTGGGAACAAATGAAAGGAGAGGGACAAGAATAAGGACAAGGATAAAGAAACACTGTCACGTCACAATCTACGGGTGTGTCCAGGACACAGCCAATTCTTATATTTAAACCTTGACACATGGGTTCTTTGGTGTCCAAACTATTTTTGTTTTGACTGTAGTCTTTTAACGGGTGTTCAACTGAAAATAGTTGAACAATCTGCGTTTAAATGTGTTGTAGTACGGAGCAACTGAAATTTTTTCTGGACCCGAATGACCCTCCATGTGTCATTCCGAGTAACTAAAAACCATGTGTCACGCGAAGGGTTAGAGTTATCTTTTCTCTTCTTAGAGCCTTCAGAATGAAATCGGAATTATTTCCGCTAAGGAAATTATGGCATATATGTATAATACTCAAGTTCGGACATTTAAAATGTTGTTTTTTTTTAAATTCTGTAGTTTGTTTTTTTTTAACATAAAGGTTGTTTTATGTAAGTCCTGTGTCCAACTGTGATAAGATTGTTATAGACGGATCACTTTATCTTTGTAATAATACATGCTGAGAGAATATATAAAGAAAATATTTGAGAAAATGGCGCATCCTGCTTTTCGGCCTATGGCGCCGAAAAGAGACTACACATAATAATTAATTTAATTAATTTAAAATGTACTCTGGTATTTCGAACGAAATACCCTCTCCATTATAATTATTCCTTAGTAAAAGAAAGCAATGCTAACCTCCTACTATCTTCACTCATCATTTCGTGTAAATTTTGGGATGTTTAAAATTGACCCACTTTTCACAGATTTCAATGAATACTTGTATATTCTTTCGTAGTTTTTATTTCTCACAATAAAAAAGCCAGTCACATGAATCCTTGTCCTTGGCTATTTTGTTACATATAACAACAACAACATAGCAAAATAAGTGTTCGCCATTTATAAATATATATATATATATATATATATATATATATAGGTATATAATTAAGTTAATCATCAGAGTACAACTTTTTGACTGCTCTGCCTGGCTTGGAGTTGGCACAAACCAACTGTCTGGTACGAGCGGCAAACGTGCTTGTGTGATTGCGTGAATACAGCGTGTTTTTTGACAAGAACTACTAAACAAGGGGCTGGATACTATGGCTATTTTGGGCCCTACTAAATTTGGGTATCGCCTAATGATTTATGCCCGAAAGCATGCTTCGCATAATTAGTTGCCAGTGATTATTAATTAGTTTACGAATGCCATGCAGAGGCACGGAAGTGATGAAATGTGTTGATCTGTGTGGTTGTTTTTGTGATTGTGAGAGTGGATGTGTTTGTATGTTTGTATATGTGTATGACCTTATGGCGGCACTGCTACAAAATGCGGTGCCAAAAGTAGGAAGAAAAAAGTGCCAAAAGTAGGAAAATTTCATTTTGTGGGAGGTTTTTTTGAATTTTGCCTCGGAAAGAAGAATAATTATCACTTTGACCCTTGCCATGCGCCTCTAATCAGCTTTTGCGGTTCTTTTATGCTAACTACCCTCTTCAGTTCACTCTTTTGATAGCGTGTTGACGCTGGAATGGCGTTACGTGGCATGTCATCCGGTAGAGATAAAGTTCTTTTTTTTTCTTAAGCTTAAAAGCAGCAGCAGCCTACGTTAAAACGATTTATTTATACATGGAGACACCTTCACTTGACGTTGACAAATGGTGGGTAGAGTGGGCGGAAAAAGATGATCATTATAATTAAAGCTTTCAATGGTTTTCATGCTTTCAAACAAAAAACATTTAAAACTTTTTGAAGGAATGATGAAAATCGATTTATTGCTAAAGTGTATCTCAACTCATTGCTGTCAAGTTATGACGTTATTTTCTTTACAGCTATTTTCGCAACTTTGATTTATGAGTTCCACTGAATGTAGCACATTCATTAATTTCAATTAAATGATTGTATCTAAGATTTCATTAAAGTGTTTTTGAAGTATTTGTAGTTTTTGTTTTTAACTTTGTAGTTGAAGCTCTAGCAGGTTGGGTTAGTGAACTTTAAGGGTTCAACGTTCAGTTAATGATTAACTTTCATGTCTCGTGACCGATAAGGATTTGCTGCTTACCTACCTACCTACCGGAAGCGCTGAGTTACGCATGATAAGAACACAACGTTCCTGGTATCAAGATAAAGATATAACAAGTAATTTTATTCGAAATTTATAAGTTTCCTTAATAGTTAAATATTAAAAATGATTTGTTTCCAAACCATAAGTGGTTATTGTTTAAAGTGAGCAATATTGTTTAATATTTATTTAATTGGTTAAGCTTAATAGAAGCAATTTAAATACTTAAACTAAAAACTTAAGATTTACAGTGAGTAGTTGTATCTTGTATAGCTTAGTTGTAAAAAGGCATAAGAGAGCGGGAACAAGTGGCATTGGAGTTAAGAAGGGTATTTCGGAGTCGAGATCTGCTCAGATGAAAATCAAATTCGCTGATCAAATTATTGGTTACACCAAGCATCCTGGTTATTGGTTCGCTACATCCATAGCCAGTGTGATGAAAGCAAAGGTGGAAGAGGGGTATAGACCAGTGATGCTCAAACGCACACAACTAAACTTGATTGGATGTGTGTGTAACACTTAAAGCTTCTCACTGAAAGAAATCTAATGTTAAAGCAATTTGAAAGCTTTCCGAAAGCTTTATGTTCATAAATAGAATTAAATCGACGCAAATCGAAAAACTATGAAATTATTTGTAATAGATTATTTGCTTATAATATATTTCATATTATATTGGTTTTGGATTTTTTATTATTATATATGAATATATATCGTATGGGTATATTTTGAATACTTTGCATATGTGCAGTGCCCTTGTTTGCTTCTTATAATGTTAATATTTCTGGAAAAAATATTAAAATTAAGACGGGGTCAAATAACATGAAAACGATATGAAAAAAACCGATTTCAAACTGATTTTGAAAAGTTTTTTCCTGAAATTTTCTGACATACTTTTGACATGATAACAAATCAACCAATTGTTGTTGATTTTTTATATCCACGGCCGCCAAATATGTTTATTAGTGTTGTTATTATTATTGTTTTTGGTATTATTATTTTTATTATTAAAATCTTTGATTATTTCGTCAAAATCTACATCGTCATTGGAAATTTTTATGCGCATCAAATCTTGCAGATGATTGTCCGATAAGCGATTTCGGTGTTTGTTTTTTATTATTTTCATCAATGAAAAAGAGCTTTCGCAAATATATGTTGTTCCAAACATCGAATAAAGTTTATATATAGCATTTTTTATTGTTGGATAAAGGGACTCATCAACATTTTTCCAAAATTCACATCCGTCTGCAATAGGTAACATTAAATCTTCTTGCAAAATTTTTAACTCGCTTTGGATCGATGGGCTTTGTTTTTCTATATTGCATTTTAGAGGATTGTTATGTAGCTCAATTAAATCAGATATTTTTTGGAAATCTTGAAATCTTTTAGAACAGTTGGTTTCTAATGTATCAAAGACTTCAAAAAAACGGTTCATGCTGACTTCATTACAACACGCAGTGTAAGCCTCTGCAGTTCTTGTTAAATTTTCTAGGTTGCCGTTTTTAAATTTAGTAGATAAAATAGTAAGCTGTCGTTGGAATTCTACAACGGCTGAAACCAAATCAAAGATCATTTTTTGCTTCCCTTGTAATACTAGATTTAATTTATTGATAAATTCAGATATGTCCGTTAAAAATGCCAAGTCCAAGTTAAAAATAGGATCTTTTAAAGAGTTAACTAATAAATCCGAGCCAGGAGAGGGGTTAAGCTCAAAAAATGACAAAACTTCAAAACGCAGATGAAATAATCTTTTGAGGCTATTTCCTCGACTCAACCATCGTACTTCAGTAAAAAGTAGCAAATCACCATAATCGGCCTCCAGTTCTTCCAAAAATGTTTTGAATTTTCTATGATTTAAAGAGTTGTGACCACCTCGAATTTTATTGATAATTTTAATGGATATTTTCATTGTTTCCAATAAATTTAATGATTTGGCAAACAAAGCTTGTTGATGTATTATACAGTGAAATACGGGTACATCAATTTGGTTCTTTAATAAATAACCTATAAGCCCTTCTTTTTTCCCCGTCATAACGTGAGCTCCATCGGTACAAACCGAAGCAAATGAAAAGATTTTACTATTTAAAACATCATAAATTGTTTTGCCCTTCACGTTTCCATGCATAGACTCAACTATTAGCATTTCTTCTGAGCAATGAAAATTTTCATTCACAGCTTTTACACAAATTAATAGTTGACAACAATCATTAACGTCAGTGCTCTCGTCTAAGCAAATAGAAAAGTACTTGCAATCACGCATTCTTTTTTGAGTTTTTGAAAATAAGTATTCGCTCAAAGTTTCAGTCCGACGAGTGATTGTTGACCTCGATAAAGCTAGGCTTTCAAAAATGTCTTTAAACTCTCTACCTTTTTCACCAAAACACTCAAAAACTTCTTTGGCTAAGTCTTTAAAGAATATTCCATCTTCGAATGGCCTGCACCTCTTCCCTAAAGCAAGACTTATAACATAAGAAGCTTTTAATTGGACAAAATTTATATCGGTTACCGACTGACTTATTACTGCGTTTTTCTTCTTATTGGTGTTAAATTCATTGAATTTTTCAAAAAACATACGTTTTAAGTCAATAAGTATTTCCTGTCTCTCCCCTCCCACTACATTATGGAATTCAGCATGTTGTGTAATGTAATGCCTCTTGATATTGGATATTTTCACCTGAGCCAACACCTTAAAGCATACTAAGCACTGAGCTTCGCTTAAACTATTTTTTATAAAAAAATAATCTTTTACCCACCTTTCTAAAAACATTTTTTCACAGTTCTAAAATCAATTTTTTTAAAATAATCTTAATGCGGAGCAAAGTAAACGAAAATCAACTGGTCTGAATGAAATCTAAAATCACAGTGAAGATTTGTTAGATAGACATGATTTATATATGAAGATATCATCACCCAAAATCCAAAAAGCCGCAGCAACATTTTTTTATATTTTCTTAGGAAAAGACGAAAACTTTATAAAAAGACACATATTTCAGATTGAACAACCACTCCTTCTTATGCATTTTGTTGATTAACAAGCTAATCAATAAATATTAGTATAGAATTCAGTAAGACAGGTTTCTTTAATTAAATTTATTTTGAAAAGTCAATAATTCGATTTTTTTTGTAGTTATGACTTTTTCAATTATAGGCGACAATATGATTCAGTTTATCAGAATTTGAATTGACTAATTATAGGTCTACAAATGCTGAAACAAGTATGTTGGTGAAGAGGCGATCTTATTCTTCGAATTGAAAAAATATTCAATTTTATTTTTAAGTCCTTTACGGCAAGCAAGTAAACACTTTCATCTAAAAGAAAATTTGGAAAGAGTAAAAACCTTGTATTTAGGCAAACATTAAATTTATGAATTGCACTAACCTTATTTTTCATCCCAATTTTTTTTATTTTGCATTTACAAGTTCTTTTTTGCTGACAGCTATTTCTTAATTGAAAACAGCAAAAGTGTGCTGAATTATTTACATATATTAAATATACATACGTAAATAGCAACATTTTTCGGTATTAACTAAAAACAAAATAAATATAAAATTGCATACAATCATCGCTTACATTACAAAGTGTTGCGTTTCCGAAGAATCATAGTTAACTGAACTGTGCTTTGCTTCTTAATGTTTTCTTTTCGGTGTACAAAAATTGCGTAATTATAATCAAATTAAGCGAACAAAGTGACGTGACCCTTTCTGCTTGGAGTCTGCCTGCAGACTGAAAGCTTTTTAGCAGCGCAAAATTTTATATACCTATACGTTGCAGAAAAAGCTGTTAGCTCTCGAGCTAATTTTGATCGACACTGGTATAGACCTAAGGTTGCGTGAGTTGGTATTAACTGATATAAAGTGGAGCAGTGCTGGGCAGTTAATGGTTCCGCATACTAGTTGATGAATGAAGAGTACATCGCAAAATTCCCTTCGTTTTTCAAGATTTTGCATGTTAATCAAAAATTTAGCGTTAAAATATTTACGTAGCTCAGTGGCTCAGCAGGGATTTGATTAATGGGATAGATCCCACTAATAGGTAATGGAGGAAGTATTGAAAAAACTACTTCGAGCTACGTAGAGATTTAAGGTTAAAATTTGGTAAAAAATTATCACGTGAATAGTTACAACATTTTTCCCCTATTCTAAAACCATGTCTACACCACTGTCAGTGTTACCGAATAATAATATTTGCGTTTGTCATGCTACAAAATTAAGCATTTATTTTGTCCAGAGTTGATACATTCAACTGCCTTTTTAGTCATAGTATAAATGACATAATTTGCAGATATTCCAACAAAAAAACTTTAGCTGTGCTTGCACAATGGAATGCAAATTTGAGTGCTAACTATAGCAGTTATATGGCTACAGAGTTCGTACTAGATTCACCCAGTACATGCCATCCAGACCTTCCAAGAACGGCATTAAAATCTGGTGGGCCTGCGATTCTTCGACATATTATCCACTACGTGGGCAAATATATACGGGAAAAGTTAATAACATCAGGGACGTAAACCAAGGTAAGCGGGTTGTAAAAGATTTAGTAAGTGCCTACAAAGGGTCAGGAAGAAACGTAACCATGGACAACTTCTTCACAACACTGCAATTGGCCAAGGAGCTGGCAAATTGGAGCATGTCAATTGTTGGCACCTTAAAGAAAATTAAAAGATATGTGCCCAATGAGTTTAAGCCATTACGAGCCCGAGAAGTGACATCAAGCTTATTCGGCTTCTCTAAAAATATAACAATTTGCTCTTATGTTCCTGCCAAAAATAAGTCCGTGGTTTGGTTGTCTACAGTACACAAAGATAGTGCGGTATCTGGGCCAGAAAAGAAACCTAAAATAATTTTGTACTACAACAAAACTAAGGGCGGTGTAGACACCATGGACAAAATGCTATCCCAATACACCAACAAAAGAGCAACACTGTGCTGGCCTCTGGCGATGTTCTTTAACATTTTGGACACGGCAGGCCTTGCCGCTTTTATCTCTTCTCTTCTATATACATAAAAATAAGTTGCATTGTGTATGAAATTGATGTTATCTGTAATGCGTGAACCGATTTTGTTTCTGGATGAATTTCCCATGAAAGGTGACGTCAATACGAAGGTTTTTTTGTATAAATGGTCTTTATATGTGTATTGGTTCATGAATTATAGGCATTTTAATGAAGTTATCAACAATATAGGTGTGAAAAAATACAGGTGCGCACATATGGTGTATATGGGAAATATTTGCAAGGGAAATTGGAAATAAATGGAATATTGGAATAATTTGGCAAGTCTCATTTTAATTTGCATTTGCGCGAAAAATATAGTAAAAATAGTAAAAATTTTCCATACCCCTTTTTTTCCATACCCCCTTTTACCGCCCACAAATCAATCAAAATGCTATATTTAAGACGGTTTTGGTCGTATTAGACTAAAATTTGGTAAACAAGTTTGTATTGTTACTGTCGGCAACTATACCAAAACTGGGCATGGTCTTACTATATATATACGCCCACTTTTTAGAAATCATTATTATTCCTTAGTTGTACATGTTTTGATAGTGAAACTTGATATGTAGATGCTATGGGCCCAAGAGGCAGTTACTATATATTTGAGCGAACATTAGACAAGGCCACACAGGCCAAATTTGTGATACTGAATTGCTTTGGAACTAAATGTCGTATAGCAATGAAATGCTTTCTACTGAAAAATTGGCACAGGCATTCGAAAACGGGGCATGGCTCCACCCATATAAGCCAAATTTACGATACAGAATATCTATAGAAGTAAAAGTCACAGAACATTGAAACTCAGAATGTAGATACCATTTGGTGATGTCCTTCTACTAGAAAAGGTGACATGCATTGGACAAGGGGGTGTGTCTCCACCCATACAAGCCAAATTTATGACACAGAAAAGCTATGGAAGTAAAAGACAAAGAACATAGAAGTAAGAATGAAGTTACTACTTGGTAATATCCTGCTACTGTAATATCCTGCTACCGTATAACTTGACTGTTAACTATTGGCAAGTGTAGTAAGGGCATCATTTTTGTCAGCTTGCTTTTCGACAGTTAGTTTTTCTATTTTCGAGTATTTTTTAATCAATTAATTTTTTTATTTCCTATACTACGTTTCTTTATTAAGGTGCAGGGGAGTGTTTTTGAAATGCACTACGAAGAGTACCGGAGGGGGGTAAGAAAAAATTAAAAATCGGTCACGTAATTTATGAACGACTCCTATGTTTCGAGTACGGGATGGTGTAGAAATAATAACGCTGAAGGCAATGCAACATTTTCCGGTACTTTTCTAGATAAGGTGCAGCAAAGCGCACCGGGAAAAAGCTAGAATATATACAAAAATAAGTTGCATTGTGTATCAAATTGATGTTCTCGGTAATGCGTCTCACTTTAGTTTGCATTTGCGCGAAAAATATAGGCATAGTAAAAATTTTCCATACCCCTTTTTTCCATACCCCCCATACCCCATTCACGAGAGACGGCATAACTAATTTCCATAATTTGCATGAATGGGCCAACGAAAATCCTCACAACAAGAAAGAAAACGCATTTCAACGCAGATTTGACGTCTCCGTTTGGACTGGAATCATCGACAACACCTTGATTGGGCCAAAAGTACTTCCGCCCAGGTTAAATTCGCAAAATTATTTGGAGTTTTTGCGAGAAGTCATGCCAGAAATCCTCGAGGAAGTACCCCTTGCGGTACGAAATCATTTTTTCTACCAACAAGATGGTGCTCCAGCGCATTACGGGCTTATTGTGGGGTTATTTTGCTTCCAAAAAAAATTTTTGCATTTCAGTCAAATGGTAATAACTTTGGAACGGTAAGACCTTTGGGCTTCGTTTTGGTATTTTTAGAAAGGTATAAGGTATTATATTACTATTTAGTTTTTAAAAGAAAAAAAAACATAAGTTACTTGCCATCTGGCTGAGCAAATTGAGGTTATGTTAATTTTTTTTCCATTTTTTTTTCTGAAAGCACTGTATCTCGGCTATTTCAACTTTTTCTAATTATTGTTTTATTTTATACGGAAAGGTCTTTTAAAGACCTTTCCAACAAGCCCAAAAACAAACAAATCCGACCACTGGCTCTGAAGTTAGCCATTTTAACCTATTACCCTCCGACCACCAATCCGAAAATTTTGAACCCGCTGCCATTTCGCACCCGTGCATTTTCGGACATGGTCCTAGTGGACTTTTTTTCAAGAAATCAGCCAAGGAATACGCTGGAAAAATTTGGCCAGAACTTCCTGAAACACCCTGTATATTTGAGCGAACATTAGACAAGGGGGAATTTGGCCATACAGGCCAAATTTATGATATCGAATTGCTTTGGAACTAAATGTCGTATGTAACTATGCAATTGTGGCGTCCGTGGCGTAGTTGGTTAAAGTGCGTGGCCGCTATGTCAAAGAACCTGGAGACCCAGGTTCGAATCCCAGCAGCGACAGAAAATTATTTGAATTAAAATAATTTTTCTGTACGTCCGCCACCTCTCTGCAGACAATGGAAAACCTCAGAGAGTAATAAAAGTGCCATGTAAAGCTTCTAGAGAATAAGAACATTCCGTTCATCGCCGTTCGGAGTCGGCGTTAAGCCTGTAGGTCCATTTCTCGGTCAATTGTGTACAAACTTAATAACACGCACAACGCAATTGATCATAAGAAACTAGGTCAAAGTCCATTCAAGGGCTGAAATGGCCAGTTATTTATTTATTTATTTTTTTAACTATGCAATAGACTTCTAAACTACTCATCCGATTAGCATGAAAATTTGTGTATAGAAGTTTTTTGCTACGGTGCGTGTTTGTGGGCTATCAATTTTTATCCACCTTGAACACCAGAGGGCGCTGTAGTGCAAATTTTTTACAAAACTGCCTAAAACTCACAAACCGCTTATGCGATTAGAATGAAAAGTGGTATATAGTGGGTTTCATGTACGTTGAGTGTTTTGCTGCTATCTTTTTTGACCTATCTTGAACACCAGAGGGCGCTATAGTACAAATTTTTTGCAAAGCCACCTAAAACTCTCAAACCACTCATGCGATTAGAATGAAAATTGGTATATAGTAGTTTTTAGGTACGATGAGTTTTTCAGCATTATCTTCTTTGATCTGCCTTGGACACCAGATGGTGCTATAGTACAAATTTTTTACAAAATCGCATATTTTTAGTTGTTTTCTTATGTTACATATGCAAATATTTACAAAATATAAAATATTACTTAAATTTAGTAAAATTAAAAAAATTTCCGTTATTTTGACATCAAAAACATGAACATATCTTGAAAACTATGAAAAATTTTATTACAACGATATATTTAATGCAACAACGTTGCTCAAAAATGAGAAAAACACAATCAGAAATTTAATTTTGTGACTTTCGATTCAAATATCTTCGCTGCTTTTTTATACACTTTGTTAAATTGTTTTTTGCCTTAAAGCTTCATCAATATACTATAAAAACCTTATTGAAAAAATACCGTTAGTTGAGTATATATATTTTAAATATTTTTTTCAAAAATGGTCTGAAATTTTGGAGTTTTCCTCAAGAAAAGGCTCAAAATTTGTTTTTGTTGTAAAAATGATTTAAATTCGCAAATTTTCAACTCTATTTAAAAGCTATAACATTTATAAGCAAAAGTTATTTCAATTTTACGCAAAAATTAAAAACCATTTTTGTGATTCAAAAAACAAGGCTTGATTTTTTCCCTTGATTTTTTCGAACAAAATTTTTTTTCCAATATTGTGTTTTTATATTTTTGAAAAAATAAACAAGCTAAAAAATTAATTTTTTAGAAAAAACTATCTGAGTATCTCTTACCAATCAAAAGCTATAGTCAATAATCTTTATCCAAAATATATATACAAAAAGCAAAACGCTGTCTGTGTGATGGTCACATGACAAAAAAAATCGATAGCGTCATAAAGCCCCGCAGAGAACCGCCCGATGTAACGTAAATGCAACATTGTTGCATGAATTTATTGCATGGTGCTAAGTATCAAAGTATCTAAGTAGCTAAGTATCAAAAATAAAAATCAAACTAAAACGTATTAGAAAATGTATCCAAAACCAAACAAGAATTAAAATAAGGATAAGAAAAAGAATAAGGGCAAGAATTTGTACAACGTTTAAGACCAGTATAAATGTAAGGATTCGGACAAGGAATTGGAAAGAGATTGGAAAAAGGTCGATAATAAGAATTTGATCAATGATTAGGATAAGGATTCAGACAAGGTTTCAGAGAAGGATTTAAAAAATGATAGAAACAAGAATTGTGACAGAGCTTAGGATTGGGACAAAGATTATGAAATGGATTCGCATGAGACAAAGGACAAGAATTTGGACATAGATTAAAACAAGAATTTAGGTAAGGATCAGGAGAAGGAGTTAGGCAAGTATAAGTAGAAACATCGAATAAAGATGAGGATGGGGACAAGTTTAAAGACAAGGGAAAGAATACATATAAGAATAAAGACGAGGATACCGAGGATATGATGTCATATCAAATACCAGGGATGTGCCCTTGAAACAGAAAGATCCTTTTTTAATGTATTTTGTTCGGAATCGCTTCCCACTTCTATATTATGCTTCTTCTTAGTTATTCGACGGTACTATATTGTCAATTTTTGACAAAATTCGCTTGCAAGGCACCCAGAACAGTTTTCAAGAATGTGGACGTCAGGTAATCATGCGAACTACTTCAATATTTCAATATTCTGTCTTTAAAAAAGTCTTTTACTGTTCTTGCTGTGTAGTGTACAGACGCTTTATGTTGTAGGAATATCATTTGAACTGTTGAACAAGTGGACCACACACTGTTTAACGCACTTGGCCACGGCAGCCAGTTTGCAATATTTTCCTTAAAAAAGACTCATTAAAAATAGCTTCAATGACGGTTTTGAGTCGAAGACTCATGATTTACTCAAATTGTTATAGAGTTATTTTGATATGGACCTCACACAAATATGCACACAAATAATTGGCTGCTTCTGTTTAATATTTTGTGGAGCTAAATGCAACTTTAAGAGATTTCTTGATTTATGTCATGACATTTTGATTTCACTTTTGAGGTTAATTCCCTTAAAAGATAGCTGATCTTTGTTTCAATATGATTCGCAAGCATGAAATATTCAAATGCTATTCGGCCTACATTCAAAGAAATGTACAAATATGTTGCTCCAGATGTGCCTATGGCATAATAACATCTATGACTCTATTGCTCTAGAAATTGATAGAAATTGTGCCATTCTTTTGAAAATTACAAAATCAATTATGACCAGTCTACCATTGAATTCCATTTAATCTGTGCTTTTTTTTACCTTTGTTACTCCTACATCAATAGCAATTCTTAAATGGTACATTGTTGTAGTAGTCCATCTCCTCTACAAATCTCATTTGTTGTTCCGTAAGAATTGCATCAAAGTACATTTGCTCCAACACCCAGAAATCATCAATTAGAAAGGCAGCAAAAACTTAAAACGATTTCAATACTGATGGCTTTTCTCCAGATTTGAACCAACCTACCTAAGCCGACTCTATTGCACTCCATTACCAATGGCCAGCCCACTTTGCCACATCAGCTGTAAATGGCATACAAGAAGTCCCATAAATGCTTGCGTGTCACAAGCATAAATATTATGCGTTTTCCGATTTATTTTTATCTCACACCCACTCCTTCCACAACCCCGACTAGTTGACATCAAGGGCTTTTGTGCTAAAAATGGAATAAAACAAGCTTTTCCTTGCATGCAAAATTCTTTGCATGTTCTTCCTAGCAACATTGTTGGAAGGAGGCTGTAATCTGTGTTGTCAAATTTAATATCCTTTTTTTTTCTTTTCTTTTTGGTCCTTTCTTTGTTCTCAGTGTGTGGCCTGCATGCGAGGAATAAAAACGATTAACATGATGACTTTTCCAAAAATATACTTTGAACTCCACTACATACATACGCATACATTCAAACACAAGCATACTCATCTACATACATACAGAAACACACAGCAAGTGGTCACGTTGTAGGCTGTTCATCGGTTTGGCAAACAATTGGGAGGAAATCGTTATTGAAAATCAGTCTTTTCTTTACCTAGTAAATTATGGGAAGTTTTTCGATTTAAATAATTTCAGCAGCACGTTTAAAAGATAATTAAATTTGATTTACTTCGAAGAAGTCGATATCAGTTGGAGATAATTACACCGTCACAGCTGTGTTTAAGTAAATATAATCGAAGCTATAAAGCAAACATGCCCACGTAGTGGCCCTTCATACAAATTTTTTTATATCTAAGTTTTGTCTTTGCGATGAGCCAAAATCAAAGGACGACTGCAAAAAACAACAACACAAACCGCACTCGTTCAGCGTTCAGCACATTTTCCAGCTAACTTTGCAAAAACAAATGCAAGCAAAGCCAAAATAAAAAAACGCACACTCGATGATGTCGATGCTGAAGCTGATTGTCCCGTTACTTGTGTGTCGAGTAGTTTTTCATGACATGTGATTTTATTGCATTGTAATTGTTTTTTTTTCTTTTGTTTGATTTTTTGCCAAACGAACGATGAGCAACATTTTGTGTTTTTTTAAGCATTGGCCCGCGCTTAAAATTTCTTGGGCCCCACTGCTGTAAAGGTTTGCTGTAAACACCAACGTTTTGGTGTTGTGCACTTATTGCGTTGTTGACATTGGTTTAAAAATTTTATATCAGCAAAAAAATGGAATTAACTCGTGAACATTTTCGAGTGATGATTTTTACGATTTTCCACGAGTATTGACTGAAAAGAATGCATCAATCAACTAAGTTTGACTTCTTGTGATTTGACTTCTGGTGATACCCAGCGACTGTAAAACGCTGGTTCAATAAGTTCAAGCGTAGTCGTTGTTCTCTCCAAGACGAATTTCGCGAAGGTCGTCCAAGAACTGCTTTTGTGGAAAAAAACATTGAGGCTGTGCTTGAACTGTTGAATGCAGACCGGCATGTGACATACTGCGGTTTAGAGTCATTCTTGAGTGTAACTAGCATACATTCGATTTTACATAAGCATTTAGGCGTCAGTAAAATTTTCTCCCGTTTGATATCCCATAATTTGACGGTTGCTCAAACAAGGTTCGTGTGGATTGATGCAAGGAAATTCTGAAAAAATACAGCAGGGATGGTTCGAAACCCGTCTATGACATTACCATAGATGACGAATTATGGATCTCGCTTATGTACCCGAAACAAATCATCAATCCACTGTTTGCGTCCTTCAAAGTAAGCAAAACCCGATAAAAGTTGTCCGAGGACGTAGCAAGTCCAAGGAAATGGTTGCCAGGTTTTTCAGAAAAACTGGCCATATCGCAACTGTGTACCTTGAGCAACGGATAACTAAATATGCTAAAGGGTACACAATCATTTGTTTGCCGGAAGTCTTCGGAGAATTGAGGAAAACTGACCACCGAAGGAAGATCATTCTCCATCACA
Source organism: Pherbina coryleti (assembly GCA_943735915.1). NCBI lineage: Eukaryota > Metazoa > Arthropoda > Insecta > Diptera > Sciomyzidae > Pherbina > Pherbina coryleti. Next base: position 156,428,560 of record OX030948.1, read on the forward strand.
ACAATGCGAGTTCCTCAATCAGCTCAAAAAAAAAAAGGAATTTTGAGCACTGAAAACGAAGAATTGATGGATCATCCACCTTACAGTCGTGACTTGGCACCCAATGACTTCTCTTTTTCACATTAAGCAAAAAAAGGGGCAGCAAGCGATTTTCTACGCCCAAACAGACCGTTTATGCCTTCAAAAACCTGGTTTTGGAGTAACCAACTTCAGAGTGGCAAAACTGTTCCGAAAATTGGTTCAAACGAATGCAAAAGTATATTGAACATCTGAGGAAACAATTTAAAAAAAACAAATAAAAGCATTTTCACTGATTCTTTAACATTGTTAGGCGAAAGAATTAAAAGGCAATCCTCGTACTCAAGCATCTTAGCATTCATAAGGGCATCTGGTTTCTATTGACGAAAGGCACTCTTCGAGTAAGTGAGATGTACACATGATCCGTGGTGCTGATATCTATTCGGATCATTATGTGACTAGATAGTCACAGCCAAGAATGTGAACAGTCCAAAACGAAGAAAGCTAGACGTCGACAAGCAGTAATCAAAATGGACGAAGGAAGGCTACGCCACTCGACTCTCGCTTTCGTTTTAAGGAAATACTCTACCAATCGACGACATATGTGCGCAATGGTTACATCACTGCGAATAGGTGATTAAACGAATCAGAGAAAGATGTCGCCTACAAAGCCCTGCTGAATGCGATTGTAATGATGCTGGTAAAAGAGAAGGGAAGAGAGATACCTTTTATGGAGTAAAAAATGTGCGTGAGTGCTAAGAAATTGAAATGCATGGCAATGGGATTGAGGCTACAAAATTTTCGATTTTAACGTAGAATACGTTATACGGGGGTGTTAATCTGGAGCACAAAATTTTGAGAAAATGTTTTTCACTTTCATTATAAGTTTTTAATACTTAATGCATGCATTGAAGAAAATTCAAGTATATTCGTAACATATTTAATATGTCTTCTTTTGATTTGTATTTAAATAATCATATTGCTACATATAATTTTTTAAATTAAAGTAAATCAAAATTTAACTCCTTCAAATTTTGTTTTAATTTTCATATGCTTTGTATTTTATGTATGATAACATCATGTGTAAGAGCAGTACGATTATCTGTGTGTTCATCACAGAACCAGTGTGAGAAAAAGAAGAAGTATAATGACCAAGTAGCGAACGACAACCATGATAAATACAACCATGCTTGTCTTTTCTTTTAATATCAAAGACATGCTCCATATGCGCCCTTTGCAGCATTTTTTTATGCGGCGGCCATTGTAAATCCATAGGAATTCTTAATTTTTGTAGAGATTTTCTATAGTTCAGACACAAACCTTACAATCATAAAGCCTAGTATGCTGTAGAAACGAAAATTTCTTGGCATATAACTCTACACCCAAAATATTAGTGTAGAGTCAAAAATATTTGTGTGGAGAAAAAAGCAACTACAGTACGACCTAGCTCAATGCAACTAATAGAAATTCGGTCAGTTGACGTAGTTAATGTTGAAGAAACGCAATTAAACTTCTAAACATATAGCTTTATGGCTCTGAATCCTAGATATTGTGGTTTCATGTATTAAGATATGCACTTTGTTTCCTTAAATATTGTTTTAAGAGATTTTTCGTACATCAAAAATGTATTTTACAAGAAAAGAATAACTCAAAGTAAATAATATAAAAGTTTATGGAAGTGTACGCAAATGGAAGTTGCGAAAATTGTGCATTTTTTTTAAGTTGCGTTAACTGAGTCAACAATATAAATTTTTGAGTATTGCGATAATCGAGTGTTGCGTAAATCGAGGTCGTACTGTTTTCTTATTGAAATGTCAAAATTCTGGCGCCAATTAAATAATTCGGACATATAATCGACAGCGAAATTTTGACATTTCAACTCTCCACATGGTGGTTGTACTTGCTAGCATTGAACAAATTTTTCACCTCTACAGCGTACTAAGTAGCGAAAAAAAATTCCGCTGCCTTTTCGCTGTCAAAAACTCAATGCATTCCATATGGAAAGTTTCTTTCCACTTCTACAGCATACTGGGCTTAAGCAGAAAATGAAAAAATGTTTATGAATAACAATGTTAGCAAGGTTGCATAGAAGCTGCGTAAAGCCTTAAACAGTGCGTAACTAAACAAGCGTTTAAAGGTTGTTTAAGGAAATCTATTGAATAAGGCTGTTAATGACTAACGTATTCTACGTCTGACCTATGCGCCCGTGTTATCTAACACAGGCTTGAGCTTTTTTTTTTGTTTTTTAGCATTGAACCAATCATTCCAGGTATTTAACCTATTGGTCTATCATCCCAGTGGGGAAATGAGAAGTCATTATTGCCATAACTAGCTCAGTAAAAAGTTACCCTGTAAGGACATGTCACTACGCCTTCGCAGTTTCTGAATAAATAATATCCTAAAAAATGCATCGTAACAACGATCGTTAATCGAGTCGAACAGCCACTATCCACACAAAACCTTACATCCTCATTTACGATTTGTAAATAAGTAACCTAAGTTGTAAAACCTGTAAGCACCATACATTACGGCCTATGACAAGCCCATGTTAAAGTACTGTCTTATTTCTGTGTATTCTAATCCTGTAGGGAGCTACCTCCCATGACCACGTAATCATTATGTAACTAGTTCTGTAATGAATACTCCCCATACTGGGTATCAATAGCCAAAGTAACAAAAAATATCGATAGCCTAACAGTTCGTTAAAAGTTCAATAATGATAGTACTTATAGGTTGCATCGGCTCATCCATAAACTAACAAATTAGTGTGGTAGAGGCTACGGATCCGTTTACTGCGATGTTTCGTAGCTTTTGAGCGGGTACGGCTGAATCAAAGCATACCTGCAGAAATGTATGCACATGACACATTCTTACCGGACACATGTCACCCTAGAAACACAACAAAAACGCCGTCTGCGTTCTTTTTGAGTACCTCAAGTTTCACAATGTCAGACTGGGCAAAATTGGATCACCATATTTGCTTACATAGGCATAAAGCTGGTAGTATGTATGGATGGTCCTCAGATAAGATGGATGTCATTGAAATTAGTTGTCAAAAATTTTTTTTTCAAAAAGAACAGATTCCTCTTTGTCACAAAGGGAGAAAGAACTATTGGTTATTCGTTAAGAGAGTTAAAAATCGGACGTCTTCATTGATTCCTACACTTTTAAAGGATGGCCAAATCTTCAATTACTCGGCTGATATAGTGAACCTATTGGCTGGATTATTTGCACAAAATTCCACAATCTCGCCTAGCAATAAGCCACCGCTCTCTATTGAAAATAGATCGTCTTCGATGCATGAGATATTTTTCGGACAAGAGCAGTTAAAAGAGTCCTGGCAAATCTCAACATAAATAAATCTTCTGGCCCTGATGGTATACCACCAATTGTGCTCAAAAATTTGTGTTTCTACACTGGCTCGACCTTTGCGTAACCTTTTCAACATCTCTTACAGGACAGGAGTATTTCCATCTTGTTGGAAGGTCGCGAAAGTTCAGCCGGTACCTAAGAAGGCCGATGCCACGAAACCTGAGTGCTACCGGCCCATTATGATATGCTCTATGCTTTCCAAAGTCATGAAGAGTGTAATAAATTTCCACCTTAAAAATTGTCTAGAGTACAGCGATTTTCTCAGTGACTGTCAATATGGCTTCCGTAGGGCCCACTCTACTGGTGATCTTATGGTGTTCCTCACTGAAAAATAGAACCATTGTGTTCACTTCTTAGATGAGAGCAGGGTTCTTGCTCTGGATATTTCTGAGGCGTTTGACCAAATGCGGCATAAAGCTCTCGTGTCAAAACTAATTGCAAATGATGTTGGTGGTAACTTTACTCTATGAATGAAGAGTTTTCTTAAGGACAGATGGATCCGTGTCGTGGTCGACGGCATTTCGTCCAGTGAACACGCCATCGGTGCTTAACTACTATAGGGTTCAGTCCTATCACTAACTTTGTGTCTGATTTTTATCAACGACCTTCTGTCTTTGACTCCCAACCCAATTCATTCGTTTGTGGATGACAATAGCATTTGCCATTCATATTCTTTCAAAAAACGCTCGAGCTCTTTGGAGATTGAGAGAAAGAGGCAACATATGAATGACACACTACTTAATGACTTGGAAAAAATCTCTGAGTGAGGGCTTGCTAATAGAGTTGAGTTTAATGCTAGCAAGACTCAGTATTGCCTATTAACTCACAAACGAATGAATTGCCCCTTAGCCACCTTCAATATGAAGGGTGTAGATCTGGTGAAAGGATTCCTATAAGTGTTTAACGTAGACACATGCCTTATCAGCTTTATTTTACGGTGCCCCTTGGCACAGGGAGTGGATGGAATCAAGGAAATAACGTCAGCGGAATAATCTTCTGAAACGCCAATTTAGCAACGTAGGGTAATTAAAGTCCATCCAATACAGATGATCTTCTGGACGCTAACACCATGTACGTATCATTAGCGGCCTTCCGACAATCCACAGCACCCCACTTCCTTGACCCCGGACGTGACCAACGTCCTACGTTATACTTTCAATAACGATTTCACCACCACACTTAAGCATATTTAATTTAATAAATATCCTGTATGGATTGCATACCGATATGGAAACCATAGAACCAATCATGGAAAGCTAGTGTTATTACCATTCACATTTATTGATAGAAATTGTGACCGATCTAAAATCTCCGACAATTAAGGGCATTGTCACCAGGTTGTATACAAGTGAAACTCCACGCCGATCATCACAGGCCTGCACTAAACATTGTGCTACCACAGCCAGCACGAAACTCCCCGAATTGCCAACCCTTTGATAGTCTCCTTGGAGATTTAAAAGATTTGCCCCGTCATAGCACTCCCACATTGACATATAGCGTATCACACATTATTGTGAAGAATATAATTCAACACTTATTACACCAAGATCAACCATGAGCCACCAAATGACGTCTAACATACCTCCTTGAACATCCCGAGAGCCTCTTAAATTGAATCGAGAATTATTTTCGTGCCCAAAATTCACCCTGAACGCTCCGAGTCCACTTTTGGCGGAAGTAGAACTCATCACGCCCATAATCCACCTGAACAATCTGACACCACCTTAGGATAGGCGACTAAGGTGAGTCTCTTTATACCCTTAATGCTTCAGTTAATACATCTAGCTTACTTCTTCAAGAGTCAGAAGCTCTTGGAGTTCTGGGCATATCGATTAAATCCGATCTTCGTTGGAATGATCACATTTTCGATTTGTCGAAAAAAGCGGACAAGTGCCTAGGTTTTTAAAACGGCGTAAGAAATCCTTCTCTCCAACTGATGTACATGTGATCCATACATACATCATATATTAGGCCAAAAATGGAGTACAATTATCACATTTGGACAGGAGCTTCAAGATTTTATTTAATAGGGGATGAAAACATTTCATCTTCTCTCAACTCTCTTGGGCATCTCTTGGGCAATGTTGGTTGCTTCGACACTATTACATCTTTCCACTCTCCAACTAACTATCAACCCTCTTTTGAATCAACACAATGCTTTGGCATTTATAGGGGGCATTCTTTGAGCGACGGCTTAGTCTAAGAAAAAAAACCCAGCAGGTGGAGGTATTCGAATCTCAAATAAACCTTTACCCCTCTACATTGAATCTTCGTCCCTGTTTGAACTCCGTGGAACCATATAAGGCATTACTTCGCGAGACATGGGAAGTGAGCTGAACAAAAGTTTTTTTTAGGAATTTTAAATTACGATGAGTAACCTTGGAGACCCAGGTTCGAACCCCAGCAGCGACAGAAAATTATTTGAATTAAAATAATTTTTCTGTACGGAGGCCACCTCTCTGCAGACGATGGCAAACCTCAGAGAGTAATCAAAATGCCATGTAAAGCTTCTTGAGAATAAGAACATTTCGTTCATCGCCGTTCGGAGTCGGCGTTAAGCCTGTAGGTCCATTTCTCGGTCAATTGTGTACAAACTTAATAACACGCATAACACAATTGATCCTAAGAAGCTAGGTCAAAGTCCTTTCAAGGGCTGAAATGCCCATTTATTTATTTATTTTTTTTTTTTAAATAAATTTGATGGATTTCAACTTGTTCAACCAACAGAATGGAAATATGTAGAGGTTTCATATTCATATCACATATCGCCATATTAAAAGAAAACCAAAATATACTTAAATGCGTCATACGAAACTAGACACAAACCAATGCCATAAGAGTAATTCCTGTTAACTTTAAACCTACCCTCAGCAAAAATAATTAAAATATTCCCACATAACTACTTCAAACTCTTAAACATACACATCTCCATCACCTTTGGTCAATCTAAGCAATCAAAAACAGTCCTTCTTCCATCTGAAGTGAAAGTAAGAAAACTCTTTGCAATAGCTTAAAGCTTTATAGCAACAACAATTACAGAAAAACTATGGCTGGATTATTAATACCCACATTTTCACCTAGATTCGAAATAAATGTTTCAAACGTTATCAAATATGTAGACTTAAGCTTTTGTTGTTGTTGGTTTTTTATTATTGTTGCTCCCACTCAACATTATATAATAAATTTTTGAATAAAATAACTCATGCATAAAATAAACTTAAGCTTTTGCTTGATTTATAGCTTGAGACGTTTTGCTACAGCATCATTTACATGAGTTATTAAACTCCAAGCGAAGCCATTAAATCAAAACTTGACCCTTGAGAGAGCAAACATTTAACCGCACTAAAGTTCCATTAGAATTAGGTACGAACAAGTGATATTTTTGAGGATTCTCGAGAAATGCGGATAATACTGCTTATACTGTAGATAACAATTTATCAATTTTCTGGCTGTGTCAGAATGAATCAGAAAGCGTTTGATGTTCGGCATGAGGAGGGCTGTGTATAATGAATGAATGCTTGACTTGATTGCCACGGGGATTACACTTAACCTTGTACTATTAGGGCAGCAGAAAGAGCAGGTAGAGCTAATGTCAAGACTTGCGTTATTTGTCTTTTTTCACATTTTGTCTTTTGCTCAACTGTTTAATGAACCTTTTATAGAACGTAGTAAGCTCTGAGAATGAATAACATATCTTTTTTGTTTTTGCTTGGGCCTTATAGCAAGGCAGGAATCCGTATTGCATCATTACAACTCATAAGCTTTAAACTTCTTAAAAGTTGGCAAAAAACACTTGTTAAGTGATGTGAAAACGTTCTAGATTCTAAGTAAAATGGGTTTGCAATATATTTCGGTAGCACAAACTTGGCAGCAATTGACTGACTTAAATAATCTTAAGATTTAAGCACTTTAAACGAGGCAGACATAGAATTTATGCTTTATGTACGTACTCGTACATTACAACACATACACACACACACACGCCTAGAAAAGAAATGCCAAGCATAACATTCTAGTAGTAAAAATCCTAGATTTGGCATTGAACAAGCTTACTAGTCAATTAGTTGGTTCATCTTGTGTAATCATTCGAGAACAAGCCAAGACATTTCATACAGGGTGTTAATTCTCAGTTGAATCTAGAGAATAAGCTTAACATATGCTTTATCCTATGCTTAAGGCTGCGAACATAGAAGACGCGAGTTGCTGATCCGAGCCGATTGAAACTCAAAAACGCATTCGGGTAAAAGAGATGCATGACTTGCGTACTGTATTGCTCTAATATGTTTTTCGGCTCGGCTCAGCAACTCGCGTTCACTATGTTCGCAGCCTAAGTTAATGTTTAAGCTAATGCTTGTTACTTACTTTTCTGGCGCTTACAGTTGGTTGGTCGGTTTTGGCCTCGCATAAGAAATTGCGGCAGCCATTTCTGTTTTGCGCTTGCTAGAGCCAGTTGGAAACACCAAGCGTAGTCAGGTTATCCAACACTTGATCCTTCCAACGAAGATGTGGGCGTCCTCTTCTGCGGTGACCACCACTGGGCACCAACTCCGTCTGTTCTCACGAGCAGCCTGCCCAAAGCCAGGATAAAGCAGGATGGTCGCAGGCAACGGGTTCGCCCTATTCGGTGTAAATATAGAGGGACAACCCAGATCCTGGTGTTGGTCGCGCAATCTGGGGAGTAAGCGTTTGCCTACGAGGGAATAGCAATGATCCTTAAAATTTGTTAGCGCGGGGATAGTCGTTACGCTCGACAGACGTACTGTCACGGTCGCCACTGATACATTTCGCATTGAGTTCTTGGTATAGTCTTATAAGTCTTGTAAGTCTTATAAGGCTGATAAAACGATGATAATCAAGAAGTTTCATATTGGGTACTCCAAGTGTGAAAAGTTTATCTTAGTACCCTCGGAGTATCAAATTGACAAGGTGTATAATCAAGAAGTGTCATATTGGGTACTCCGAGTGTGAAAAGTTTATCTTAGTAGCCTCGGAGTACCAGATTGATAAGGTGTATAATCAAGAAGTGTCATATTGGGTGCTCCAAGTGTGAAAAGTTCATCTTAGTAGCCTTGGAGTACCAGTACTGAAATGGAGCAAATAGTGGTGAACTTGTGTCACACACAGTCAAGTGCGATGTAGTCTACTCTGTAGGACGTCCAAGTAGTGGTGGCTTTTTCACAGTCAAGAGTGATGAATGCGGATGTGTTGGTGTTGTGATAAGTGCGTTTCGAGGTAAACCCCTTTTGCCCGGGGAGACTATCGCAGGGCTTGGCCTTCAGGGAGTATCGTGCAGACATCAATGTCGCGAACATGTCTGTGAGATAGGCGTGGAGTTGCGCTTAATCAACCGGGTGGCAATGCCCTCAAATTGTCTATTGATTTCCACCAATAAATGTGGATGATGACCAACTAATCATCCACAATTGGTACTGTTGCGTTCCAGCATTGGTTACTATCCATACAGTATATATATTAATTTAAATATACACTTAAGTATGATGTGCAATCGGAGTTGAAACTACTATGACAAGGCGTTGGTCGCGTCTGGAGTCATGGAAGTGTCGCCTAGGAGAGGTATGATGGACGTCGTATAGATATTAGCATGGCACTGACGTCCTGAATATTTATCTCCTAGGCATCAATTCCTTGAACCTCGACCCCACTGCCATGGGGCAACGTGGAATTAAGCCTATACGGCAGGTGTCTGCGTTACATAAGCTGCAATTATCACTGGGCACCGAATCAAATATTTTTTTTCGCTGGTCGTTTTCCATTCGCTCAACATGACCTAGCCAGCGGAGCCGTTCGATTTTAGTGTGCTTAACTACGTCGATGTCAGCTCGTGGTTCCATCGAATTCGGTACTCGCCATTGACGAAGATTGGACCGAAGATTTTGCGAGGGATCTTTCTCTCGAATGCTCCCAAAGTCTTTTCATCAGAACTGCTCAACGTCCAGGTTTGTGCTGCATATAACAGGACGGGCATGATTAGTGACTTAAAGAGCGTAAGTTTTGTTCATTGAGAGAGTACTATGCTATTCAATTGCCTTCTCAGCCCAAAGTAACACATGTTGGCAAGAGTTATCCTTGGTCTTATCTCAATACTGACATCTTTGAAAGAGTTTATGCTGAATTCCATGTAGACAAAGTCCTTAACAGCTTCTAAGGAGATATTGTCGACATGACGCGGTTTCCAAGACGCTGGAACTGTTCATTTGTTAAAAATAGGTATTTCGTCTTATCTGCATTCACTGCAAGACCAATTCGACTCGACTCTTTTACAAATCTGGAGAATGCTTTCAAAAATGACAATGATATCGATATAATCAGCCTACGAAAGTAGCATAATACTTTTGTAGAATATCGCGCCACTACGTTTCAAATCAGCCGCTCGGATGATATTCTCCATCATTCGTTTGAAAAAGTCGCATGATAAGGAATCACCTTGTCTGAAACCTCGTTTGGTATCGAATGGAGAAGTAAGATCTTTTCCGATTTTAACTGTGCTGCTGGTATTGCTCAGTGTCATTCTGCAAAGACGGATGAGCTTTGCAGGAATACCAAATTCAGATATGTATGGTGGAGTGAAGATGATTCCTTATTGGACTGTCGAAGACGGCTTTGTAATCCACAAAGAGAGGTGTGTGTGTGTCGAGGTTTGTCGTTGTTTTTAAGCCGAGCTATAGCTTTCAAGACTTCACTTTGGTCAGGCAGCGGAACTTCAACGCTGTCGTCCACAATTGGGGTTTCCGGGATATCATATCTATTGGCAGGATTGTTGTCGTCGTCGCCATTCAGAAGCCTAGAAAAGTGTTCCTTCCACATCATCAGTGTACTCTGGATATCTGTCACTAGATTCCCGTTTTCATTCTTGCAGCGAGAAGCGCTGGTCTTAAAACCATTGGCCAGGCGTCTTATTTTTGGAAAAATTTTCTGATCTCGTTCCTGTCCCCATGCATCTCAATCTTATCGCACTCACGCTTTTCCGCTTCTTTTTTCTTTCGCCTGAAAATGCGTCTCTCTACCCTCCTCTTCTCTTTGTATCGCTCTGTAGCAGGACGCGTTACAACCGAATGTAGGGTGGCTTTGTAGGCGGCGTTCTTTTTCTGCAGTGGTTTCGGGGCACTCCTGGCCGTACCACTGGTTTCGGCGAGGGCGGTGATAGCCAATCACCTCTTCGGCAGCCGTACGCATAGAGTGGGAAATGTGAGTCCACTACGCACATATATCGTCGATCGGAGGAGTGCTTCCTTAAAACAGGAGTGAGAGTCGAGTAGCGAAGTCTTGCAGCTTTTGGACGTCTACCTTTCTCTGTGCTGGATTGCGTGTATTCTGGGTTGAGCACAGAAGTGTACGAATCTTGGCTGCGACTAGATAATCCGAGTCTGTATTGGTATCACAGATCGTGCGTACATTTATAACACTGGAAAAGTCCCTTCCGTCAATCAAAAGGCGATCAATTTGGTTGCGCGTCTTTTGGTCAAGAGGCAGCCAATTGGTCTTATGAATATTGAGACGCTTGAATCTAGTACTACTAACACCATGTTTCGCAAATCAGCAAAGTCAATCAGCCTCATTCCGTTATCGGAGGTATTATCATGGAGGCTGAAGTTTCCCATTGTTGAACCAAATAAATTTTCCTTTCCCACCTTGGCGTTAAAGTCACGAAGCTCAATTTTTATGTCATGGCGGGGGCTGCGCTCATAAGACTCTTCAAGGTGGTTGTAGAAACTTTCTTTGGTCTCATCCTCCTTGTCTTCTGTCGGAGCGTGCGCACATATCAGGCTTATATTAAAGAAATTGGCCTTGAAACGGATTAGGTGTCAATCGCAAAACATGAAGTAGACTCTTTCCAACTATAAATGCGCATCCAAACTCGTGCTTCTCTGTACGGCCGCTGTAGCAGATATCACAAGATATTTGCCGTGAGTAAACCTGTCCCTTGCATCGCATTTCTTGGATTTTAGTACTAGCAGCTTTGTATCTAACCAAGATATCTATCAGTTGGATAGATGAACCATCCCAATTAAGGGTTCGGACGTTCTAAGTGTTAATGCTTGTGCTCGTACTTAAGCTTATGCTTAGTCTTAAGTATATTTCCACTTCTGTTACTAATTTAAGTTCTTGTTCTTCTTCTACTTTTTATTCAAATTCTACTCCGACTTCGATTTTGACTCGATTTAGACCTCAAATTCTACTTTGACTTTAACTTAGACTTTGACTTTGACTTTAATTTCGACTTTGACCTTAGGTTTGATTCAGACTATGACTTTGAATTCTATTTCGACTGTGATTCAGACTTTGACTTTGACTTTGACTTTGACTTTGACTTCGACTTTAACTTAGGCTTTGACTTTGACTTTGAATTTGACTTTAACTTCGACTTTGACCTTCGGTTTGATTCAGACTATGACTTGGAATTCTACTTCGACTTTGATTCAGACTTTGACTTTGACTTGGACTTTCCACCTCAAATTCTTCTCAAAAGTTGTCTATATTCTGTATGTTAGCTCTGTCTTCTTAACTTATTACTCTTTCTTTTATTCTCAAATTAAAGACACTTTGTCAGCCAAACTGCATTAAGTATCTTAACTCTTCTATTTTATCGCCCAGTATATTGGTTGACTGACTGTCACATACTTATAGGACGTTAAGCATGCTTCGCAGACATTTTGGCACCAAGGCAATGGCAGGCGTTGCCACTTCATGCCACATTGAACAGTGTCATAATGTGGGGAACACTAATACTCACATCTAAACTCGTTGAAAACATACACACATAACATAAATTACTGTTATATAATACTGTTGTCATTGACAAAGAGTCTGGGGCAGGAACTTTTAATATGCTAAGCAACCATGTCGAAAAACATTTAATTATAGGATACTTTAATACTTCCGAGAAACAAAGAGTTACAAAAATAAACTCGTTAGGCGTAGAATTGTGAGAAATTAAATCTTGTTAAAACATTCAATTTTAGCTTGTTCATCACATTATATCATATCATTATTTCTATATCAGAAAATGTTTCCTTAATAGGTAAACAAGGCTTTAATTACTTATTCTAGTGATATTTTTTTTTAGTATAATTAATAAATTGACATTGGTTTGTACTTACACTCTTATATTAATTCGAGAAGGATTGATGGAATTTATACAAATATCTTCACTGTAAAATTATTCAAAATTGACTCCATTGAAAGTTGATGATTGACTAAAAGGAAATTATTTTTTGCCTTTAGTACATTTAGCTGGTAAGGTTTCAGGCAAGAAGTATTGGGAAAAGTACAAGGACATAGATTAGAGCAAAGATTAAGGCACACTTAAAGCAATATTAAAGGGGCAGGATGTTTTGCAACTTATAAATAAAAAATGTTTTTCGATTATTTTTTGTATGAAAGAGGATATTGCTGAGATATATCCTGTGTAAACTTAAAGTCGGACTAAAACTCGCTGCGAGAAACCGTTTATTTCATAATCGTGTTAGGAGACCGTCAAAAGTGCTCGAGCCAGGCATAAAGCGAAAGCTGTTTGTCTCCCGGTTCCTCACTCTCTTTGAAACTATTGTTCTTACACCGATGTATAGCATTGAAAGGGTCTTTATTTCCTATTTTGAAGTATTTGCTTACATTGTCAGGTATATTTCAACGAGGAACCCAAATAATCTAGCTCGAAATTCCGAACGAGTCAGATATATCTATGTCTGAATGTACTTATACATTTAATGAAGATACCACGGCTAATTAAGGCATATTACATTTCATGGGAGTCAACTTTGGTGTGTCTGATCGCATTTAAAGAAAATTTATATAAAAATAGTTAAATTAAAAAGCAATATCTATATTATTACTAGAGGACCCGGCAAACTTCGTCCCGCCCTGAATTAATTTTTTTATTGAAATACACGGAATGTAAGGAGGTTGAGGGAATCACATGTCAGATCAATTTAATGCTTTTTGATAGACAACATTAGCAAAAGTAAACAAAGATGGAGGTTTTCCAACAAGCGAACATGTCATATATTGTAAGCCATGCAAGAAGCTTGGGAATTCAAGATTAATAGTTATAGACATATATGTAGCTATACATACATTTTTTACAAATAATTTATTTGTAATTTGTTTGAGCAACATTTGTATTGTTTCCATATAATTTTGTGAGCGGAACTTCCGTCCACTTATTTATATCTAAAAAACTGAATGCACCTCCATGCTACAGGTGTAAAATAAGCTGCATTTGCATAGTCTACTTGCTCTCTCTCTTCATATGATCGTACTGCTTTGCGCTCCATTATCTTGATATACATTATATATTATGTTATTACTCGTATGTTCTTTTTATTCTTAAAGTATAAAATTAGTTTAGATTTGATTTAATCCAGCACACAGTGCCATAATTAATTCCAAAGATTGGCCTTGTGATTCATTGATTGAATTCTTGGAATGTGCACTTCCTCGCTTTTGAATTGGCCTACTCAAATGCGTTCATTTTTGCTTGAAAAACATTATTCTTGAGTTGCTTCACGACCAATTTTGTTCCCTTGCAGAATTTGGATTGATTGAGGCTCCGAAGCATGATAATAACAGATCCAACCTTCAGTGGTACATTATGTGGTGGTAATCCTTGCAAACCAATGAATTCAGGAACACTATTCGATAATTGGTTGCTTCGTCTGGACACAAACAACTGATTTGAACGAATGTAATTGTGCAGAAATTGCATTTTGAATTATGAAATTAAAATCGAGTTTTTTTTTTTCCATACAAAATGTATGGAACATCGATTTTTCCGAGAAAGTTCGAATTTTTTTGCTGTTACCTTGTGCGGAAACGAACACAAAAAAAAAAAAAAAAAAAAAGGGTTCTTATGTATGCCACTCTGTTTTGTTTATATATGACACTTATTCGGACATGACAATCTAATTGTTTTCATTATCCGTCACTCGCTGCTGTGTGGCATACACGTATATTAGCTCGCCGAGCATTTGACTGACTTCGTAGACCATTTTTCAGGCTCGTCCCCTTCTTGGAGTTGTAATGAGTTGTAACGAAAAATTACCAATTTCAATTCTTTCGATTCTTTTCCTTCCTTCCTTATTTTCTTTTTTCCTACATCACATCAGTATTGTGGCGAACAAAAAAAAAATTATTAAAGTATTAGCAAGACTAACGCACGGCAATTGATAATTAAATATTCAGAAAATAGAAGATAAAAACGCGATTGGTTTTTGTCTAAGAAAAATATAATAGGCTGCTATAATTCGATTTCAGAAGATTGTGCTGTCATATCATTATATTGCAAATTCTACTAGGAAATTTTTGTAGTACATTTCAATTTGAATAAAAATAGTCAGCTCAACCGTCAGTTTTGAAGCCATGAGGTGGTCTAAGGCTCGATCCTCACAATGGGAAAACAAATAATATTTTTTAACGCAGAATACGTTATACGGGGGTGTTAATCTGGAGCACAAAATTTTGAGAAAATTTTTGTCACTTTCATTATAAGTTTTTAATACTTTATGTATGCACTAGCAACTCTCCGCAGCTTTGCCCGCGATGTATCTTGAAATTGTAAAAAATTTGTCTTATCGTTTTAATAGGTTTATTTTTTTCATGACATATTAATTGCAATCATGTAATAATTTCTGTATAAACAATGTTTTTTTATGTGTTTGTGTTATTCGTAAGAATAAATTGATCTGAGGGATTTCCTAACCTAGAAATAGCAACATATAACTGCCCGTGGGAAAAGCAGCTTTCTCGTAATAAAATAAAATTCATTCATAATCTTTACATTTGTGTCGATCTCACATCAAGTTATTTGATTTCCAACTGATTTTCTGTGGTGGGGTTTTTTAAGTAAAAAAATAAGGTTTTAGGCAATAGTTCATAATTTGTTTGCATGTAACTAAATCGATAGGGTCTCTTTGAGGAAAAGTAAGCTTAAATAATTTACTTTCGTTTGGCATAACAACCATGGAAAAATATTAAGCACAGACAATTTTATGCCGATTTAAGGAAACATGGCTCTTAACCAAAGACATTCTCCTAACTTATTTTAATGGTATGAAAATACATTGTATGCAATGCACTTCGGCTAATTAACACAATTTGTAGCTCAATTACATAAAACTCGTATTCGATAACGTGAATTGTTTTGGAAAGATATTGGGTTTAATAAGTCCTTACCTTTTCAAATGTAAATTTATGTTTATGAAATGATTTAAAAATACTTTTTTTTCACTTTCAATAAATAAAATCATATTAAGTTAAAATATTTTCATAGGTCTTATTTCAGTGCAGAAATTATACACTAACGCTATGTAATGCCGTAAAAACATGTTAAAAAAAGCCATCCAACCCATACCAATACGCAGCTTCAAAGCTATGTAATTTGCATCGCACGGCGTTTCAATTTAAGCTTAAATTGTTACCATAAATTTCATGCACTTCTATTTTGCAGCTTAAGAATTCTGCACGCAGCTATTCAACGTTTTGAATAGAAACACTCTCTCTGAATAATGAAACATTGAAGCAGCAGCAACCAACGACGTGCTTGGAGAAAATTATTAAAATTTTGCATTCTGCTGTTCGCGAACAAAGAGCTATCTCTCTCTGCTTCAATGCAGAGAAACTCTTTTCTGAGCATTGAGCAGCATTTTGTAGCGAAACCAAAGCAACTTTCTGTTAGCTGCAAGCAATAACAGCGTCGAAGCCAATGAACAAATCAATGCTTGCAAGAAAATGATTTAATTTTTCAATAAAATATGAATTTTACTACCAAACTATTGATCTTAGATGCACGTCACCATCGACGTTTTTGTTGGAATCGGCAAGATCATTCATTTGTTCATATATCATATTCACTTATCTTTTACGGTTTAATCAGAAAATAGAAAAAAGCGCCAAATTTTTCCAAAAATACCGAATTTTGCCAGTTTCTTAGCCAATAACTTCTAAGCTTTGAAAAGTTTCAAAATTTTAAGTATACGGTGTTAATCTACAATTAATTACGAATTGAATAGTGAAAATTTCATTTAAATCCGTTCAGCCGTTCTTGAGTTTACTTTCATCAACGCCAAAAAGGCAACATTTCAAGTTTCATTTTTATATAATAGTAAGATTGAAGAAAATTCAAGTATGGTCGTAACATATTTAATATGTCTTCTTTTGATTTGTATTTAAATAATCATATTGCTACATATAATTTTTTTGATTCTATAAGTAAATCAAAATTTAACTCCTTCAAATTTTGTATTAATTTTCATATGCTTTGTATTTTATGTATTATAACATCATGTGTAAGAGCAGTACGATTATCTGTGTGTTCATCACAGAACCAGTGTGAGAAACGTACACACATATTCCATACAAGCAAGCAGCAACAGCATCGCACACGTACACACATATTCCGACAAGCAGCAACAGCATCGCACTCTGTTCTCTTGCAGCTGCAACCTTAGTTCTTATAATTCTCATTTCGTTCTTGTTGCAAGAGTTGTATGAGAGGGATATTTGGCAGTACGTATTAGACTGCTCAAATAATGCAATTTTGTGGGGTAGAGTGACAACTCGACATTTTCCCACCAAAATGTACCGATTGTCATTCGCCTGCATATTTTGCCTTATAAGTTTGCTTTTTTTTTATTTTTTTTAAAATATACATTTTTTATTATTTTTTTTTGTTTTTCTTAAAATATACTTTTTTTATTTTTTTTAATCAATTTTTAGTAAATAATTTGTAATTTTTATAAATTTCAAGCGAAGAACTTATTTGTTTTCAGTCATTTTGTTTTTATTTTTTTTTATTATTCAAGCTTAGGTAATATCGCGAAGGCGCGGGTTCAATTCCGGCGGCTGGCATGATTTTTTTTTTCAATTTCGCATTATTTATTATTTTTTTTAAACAATTTTTTAATAAATAATTCTATAAATAGAATTTTGAGCAAAAAATTTACTTCTTTGCAGTCATTTTATTTTGTTTTATTATTTAAGCTTAGGAAGTTAATATGTATTATCTGTGCATATGTTTAGAGTACATTTTATTTTAATTTTTTACCATTTCTTGCAAATAATTTAATTAATTTTATACATTTTGTCAGTTTTTTTTTAATAATACTTACTTTTAAATGAAATAATTTTTTTTTAAATAATGCAACCATTTGAGGAAAAAAAATTATAATTCAATTAAACATCCATGCGAAATCATCATAAAAATTAAAAATAAAATTTACTCTAAGCATATGCACATATATATTAACTACCTAAGCTCTAATAATAAAACAAAATAAAATCATTGCAAAGAAGTAAATTATTTGCTCAAAATTTTATTTATAGAATTATTTATTAAAAAATTGTTTAAAAAAAATAATAAATAATGCGAAATTGAAAAAAAAAATCATGCCAGCCGCCGGAATTGAACCCGCGCCTTTGCGATATTACCTAAGCTTAAATAATAAAAAAAACAAAAACAAAATGACTGAAAACAAATAAGTTCTTCGCTTGAAATTTATAAAAATTACAAATTATTTACTAAAAATTGATTAAAAAAAATAATAAAAAAATGTATATTTTAAGAAAAAAAAATCATGCCAGCCGCCGGAATTGAACCCACGCCTCCGCAATCATATCCAATGAAATTGAATTTTGCGAAAAAATGCCAGCTTCATAGAAATTAAACAAAATTGCGAAAAAGTGCATTGTTGCAAATTTTCGCTATTTTTGTTGATAGAAATGGCAATTACAAACACAATCACAAAATTTAAATGATTTGTGATCTTCGCAACAAGAAGAAAACCTGTTTTTCTGAGTAGCGCAACATGTTTCACGATTTGATCAAAAACACAACATGTTTCACTTCTCGATGGCCCGTCAGGTTCGCTCACGAAATTCTGTTAAAATAACATTTTGGAGGTCTTCTCTTTTTATGTTTTTGTCATAAGCAGAAAATGAAAAAATGTTTATGAATAACAATGTTAGCAAGGTTGCATAGAAACTGCGTAAAGCCTTAAACAGTGCGTAACTAAACAAGCGTTTAAAGGTTGTTTAAGGAAATCTATTGAATAAGGCTGTTAATGACTAACGTATTCTACGTCTGACCTATGCACCCGTGTTATCTAACACAGGCTTGAGCTTTTTTTTCTTTTTTAAAGTGAGTTTTTTAACTATCTAATGTTTTTCATTGTTAAAGGTTTTAGTTTCACTGTTGACGTAAGTGGCGGCTAAATAAATATTTTTCTAACTTCTTGATTTTAAGATCGGCGAAGCTTGCTTTACTCCTTGCTTCTACGAATTAAACTTGAGTTCAATCGATTTTTTTTTTCTTCTCACATTTTGCCTCACTAACTAAAAGCTAATCTTTTGTTTTTGTTGTTTTTTTTCTCAATTT
The DNA here is from genome assembly GCA_943735915.1 of Pherbina coryleti. NCBI lineage: Eukaryota > Metazoa > Arthropoda > Insecta > Diptera > Sciomyzidae > Pherbina > Pherbina coryleti. The sequence continues at coordinate 156,447,338 of OX030948.1, forward strand.
AGGAACTCAAACTCATGCCGTAACTTGGCAACATTTTCTTGGCTCGGCGTCACAATGGCTACAAGGACTTTTTGTTGCTTACATAAGTTGTGTTGCTGTGCCATCGACTTAATGAGTGCTAAATTAGGTTTAGTTAACATTGGAACCACTCTGTTGCGATGCTCTAGGATTTCGATTTATTTTTTAAATAACAGTGCACATTAGATGAAGTTCATTAACTTCTCGCAAGATAAAAGATTCTTGCTTTGATGCTTTTAATGGAGTAAATTAAACTGAGAGGCAAATTAAAAGAACTTATTTTATTAAGAAATTCAAAATACACTCAGTGTTATCGCTGAAATTAATACTTAATTTTGACGAATTTCCTAGAGTTTTGTGCGTCATTCAAATTGCGGCTTTAAATTAAAAATTACAAAAAAAAAAAAAAACACTTCATTACACAATTTTTGTGGCATTGCTGTTAATTTAATCCCCTTGCTTGAGATAACTGCATTCCATGAATCATCACTAAACTAAATTAATTAATGATGCGTCTGCGTTCTACACGTTTTTTGACTAATTGTCATTGACTCCCATTAGTATGTGAGCTCATTCGGCGAGTCAACGCAAACACGCTAGAATACACAACAAAAAAGTTTATCCTTTTTTTCACTTATGTATGTTTTTTTTTTTTTTTTTTTTGACTATGTTTTGTTTTGTTGCTGTAACCACAGCTTGTCAGCGCATACAAATTCAATTAAAACCAGATAATTTGTCAATTAAATTTCCAACAACAATCAATTAAAATTAATGACTTTGTTGCTGTGTGTGTTATAAAAACAAAAGTTGTTATAATTTGTTTGCTTATTTTTATTTCTGTCCCATAATCAATTACATGGAATTCATACGCTTGTGGCAAATAAAATTTATATTTTTTAAAAAATTCATATAAAAAAACATCAATTATAATTTATACGATATATGATGTAATAAGCCAGCCATTTCTGCCATCGATATAAATTGTTAATTGGTTTTGCAAGGCTTTTGCTACTCAAAGTAAACCTTATTTCGTAGAAAAGTATCTGATAACTTTAGCTTTGTGTAGCTGAAGGCGTTACAGTTCGATGGATGTCAACATTTTTTTATGTACCTACTTTGATTATTTGACATTTAAAGGAGCGCCCCTTTACTGTAGATAGAAAGAGATATTTTTTGTGTAGATTGCTTTCTAGGATTTTAGTAGAATATGTCATTTTAAATTAGGTCAGTAAAATTCGACTTTTACTTGGAAGCAATTGGTAGAAGGTAAAGGTAAAGGTTAAATCGTCAACATTTTAATTATTTAAATTATGCCCTTAATGAAGGGACAATATTAAATGCCACCTTGTACCCTGTGATGTTTCGTGTCGTACCTACTTTTAAATTTCAATTAACACTGGAATGCCATCCTTTAAAGTTAAAGTATTCAATATCAAGCGTAATAATAAGCGTTTGGCGGCCTCGGTAGTCAAGTAGGTAGCGTGCTCGACTGTCGTGCTCCCAATGGTCCCAGGTTCAAATCATGGCCAGCCTATGGTCCTACGTTTTAACCTTTCGCATTTGCAATTTTCTTTCCTCATTTCTAATCAAGTGAAATTAAAAACTCATCAATATTTACGGCTTGAAGTCGTAGTTAGTGGTAGAGAAATTTGTGGAGTTTGTGGATGATATTACCTTATAACTTGAATTGACTGAGGTAAAGGTAAAACACTTGCTTCAGATTCAAATTCACATGTTTCTACGGCTTTCCGCCACGCTTAGAATATACATATTTCACTTGATTGCCTCTTCTCTCCCATTAATCTATCCCCCATTTCGAACCATTGCAGACTTGACTGAATAGGTATGACACCTGAAATCCTTGGTTCAAAATGCTCAAAACAAACAAATCATGCAAAGATATACGACTCAGCAACATCTCCAAACATTGAATTTTTATATTAAAAATACCCGTTCGGCCAAGCAAACTTATCGCTATTTGTTGGCAATTTACGATCTAGGCTCATTTCTGATAGAGTTTAGAGGGTGAGGGCGAAATTTGGTGAACCCACACTCAAATTAGAGTGAACTAGTAAGAAATTATCTTCGACTGGGCCGAAGTTAAAATACCCCCACGGCCGAACCAAAGTATATTGATTGCCTTAAGCAATCAATAAAGTGTTTATTTGTAAAAAAAGTGTTTATTTGTAAAAAAAAATGTTCGTTATTGTTTTAACAGAAAATATTCGCTTTTGTTTTTTGATAAAGTCACTTTGTATGGGAGGTAGGCGTGGTTTTCATTTGATTTGGTTGAATTTCATACTCAGAGTGTATATTTAATATCAAAACTCAAATTCAAAATTTCAAGTCCATACATTAATGTTTGCGGAATTCGAAGAGATTTTACCGTTTTGATAAAGTCACTTTGTATGGTAGGCGTGGTTTTGATCCGATTTGGCTCATTTTCGAAATTGACCTTAGTTTTTTAGATATAAGCTTAAATATAGAATTTTGTGAAGATAGCTTGAACATTACGGCTGTAATCGTGATCACAGACAAATGGACAGACGGACATGGCTAAATCGACTCGGGTGGTGATGCTGATCAAGAATATATATATTTTTCCATACCTACCACGCCTCCTCATGGGCGTTACAAACGGAGTGACAAAATGAATATACCCCCATTTACGTTTTTTAAACGTGGTGGTATAAAAATAAAAATAAGAGTAGGCTGTGTCGTGCACGATGGTCACACCCGTAGGTTTTGATGAGACAGTGTTTTTTTATTCTTGTCCCAAACTGCTTTCTTTTTTTCTGTTTTTTTTTTTTTTGACGTAAAATACGTCATTCTCGGAGGCAAGGAGGTAGGGTCGTTGATAGTGATCAGGTGTCGGTATTTATATCACAATTTGAGCCTTTGGTGTGCCTAAAGTACTGATCGTACAATGTTGATGTTGGCACTTGTTGGTCTGCTTGATCCTCACTGGGAGAAAAATTCATATTTAAACTCTCTAACTTATATAAATTTTACACAATTACATGAAATATAAGGCCAACATTTGATGTTTTTGTTTGCTACCTATTTATCGACAGTTTCCGGTTTTATCGACAAAACCATAAAATTTGTATAGGAGATTCTCTAAGGAGTGGTCGGAGGGAATAGGTGTCGAAGGCAAAAATGTTCTTTTAACAAAAGTAATGGGGGTCGGTCACACATATCAACCCTTTCCGGCACTCTTTTAAAGGTCATATAATCAGTTGTATGGAATAAATATAGAAAAACCATACAATTTGCTTGGGAGCCCCCCCCTAAGGAGTGGTCGGAGGGAATAGCTGTCCAAGGCAAAAATGTTCCTTTTGCAAAAGTAATGGGGGTCGGTCATACATATGAACCCTCTTTGGCGATCTCTTAAAGGTCATATGCTCAGGTGTATGGAATAAATATACAAAAACCATAAAAATTGTATTGGTGCTCCCTAAGGAGTGGTCGGAGGGAATAGCCGTCCAAGGCAAAAATGTTTCGTTTGCAAAAGTAATGGGGGTCGGTCACACATATCAACCCTTTCCGGCACTCTTTTAAAGGTCATATGCTCAGTTGTATGGAATAAATATAGAAAAACCATACAATTTGCTTGGGAGCCCCCGTAAGCAGTGGTCGGAGGGAATAGATGTTCAAGGCAAAAATGTTTCTTTTGCAAAAGTAATAGGGGTCGGTCATACATATTAACCCTCTTCGGCACTCTCTTAAAGGTCATATGCCCAGGTGTATGGCATAAATATTTTGCTATTGTATATTTTGCGAAATTGTTAAAAAACAAAAATGTTTTTTCGTGTTCTGAAAAATTGTTCAAAAACACATAACTTTTTTTATGCACAACAACGATATGTGAGACACGAGAGAGAGTACGTAAACGAGTCTCTACGAGTCTCTAGCACGCGACCCACTACGCAGTTAGCTTGTATAATAGTAGGGACTTATTTTGGCGAATATACCACCAATTTAAAACATTGAAGTCGTTATGGAGGGGGACGGAAGTACTTTGATGTGTTGTGATTTCATTTTCTATAATATTTTCTTCCGAAATTTCGATCTGTCGAGTATACGACTGGAATAAATTAACAATTCCAGATGAACTTTGGATATCTACGGCTTGAGTCGGTTTAGGTGTGTCGTCTGTATAAGATAGCATTAAAATTTTGCATTTATTTATTACTTCTTCTCTTTCATCTGCGCTAAATTGTGACAATTGGTTCGCTGGGGGAAATAAAAATATGGCCATTTTATGGTATATTGTGATGTTGTTTTCTACAGCTAATTTTATAGTTTCTAATAGAGTGCTCTTAAACTCAATAATATAATCTAGTTCTCCATTAACTGCATCGCATTTAGTTTTTAAATGCTGAACATAAGGATGGACTAAATGTATTGTAGCATTTGAATCACCTTCCAGTTTCTTGGATGCTTCTTCAAATGGGCTTAATATATTTATGATTTGTTCTAAATAATATTCTTTTATTATTTTATATTTTTCTGTCATCTTCTTTTCTACTAATACATTTTGGACATCAGAAAACTTTTTGTATATTGATAACAGTGTGTAATATTGGGTGTTCCACCTAGTAGGGCAAACACTTTTTAATGCAGTCATCAAACGGCAATTTTCTCCTGATTTTTTAAAATATTTCACTAACTTTGAGCATGAATTTACTTTTTCTTTAATCTGTGGTGAGTTGTTAATAGATTTTTCAATTGTGTTGTTAATCAAATGATTAACACAAAATATGTTTTGGTATTCAATAAGCGCTGCTTTCATGTTTGCTCCTCTATCAGTCACAATAATAGTTTTTTCCTTTAGTGAGCAGTCATATTCATTCAGTAAACATTCGCTTTTATTCTTAATATTAAAGCCTAGATGAATAAAAATATACAGGTACATCACTTTCAGGAATCATATTTATTAAATAATTAATTAATTACATAACGCTACGTTTCTACTTTCAAAACTATGCGCTTTGGAACGAAAGCTCAAACAAATAAAATTTTTGATGTTGATTTTATAAATTTTGAGATTTTTTGTTAACTTTTTCATGTACACCCAAAAAAAGTCTTGTATATTTAAATAAAATTGACTGCTAGTTATAAATTAATGAAAATATTTAAACAAAAACAATCTGGGAGCTGTAACGAGAATCATTTTATATTAATTACATTTTCTAAAATTATAACCGACATTATTATTAAAAACTACAAGATTTTTTTAGGTGTTTTATTATTAGCTTACTAAAATTTTTTATAACAAACTTTTTATGTTTTTAAGAATTTAACTACTGATATTCCTAGAATTCTATACCTGTAGTACTATGTTATGATGTAAAATAAAGAAACTTACTAGTGTTTGACAACCCCTTCAGTGACTTAAGACCTAACAATCTGCTCTTCAACTCCCCATTCAATATGTAGAGGATGGTTAAGGAAACGTATGAGATTTTTACAAAATTGTCTCTCCATATATCGGAAGTTAAACCATACCCAACATCTTTAATTTCCTTTATTTCCTTCTTCAGTTTATTAAAATGGATAGTATACATTTTTTCAACATTTCGATACAAAGTCGTAGGATAGGGTATTAAAGATCCAATATTTATATATCCGCTGCACTTTACACCAAGAGATAGTATGAACTCTGTATATTTTTGTAAGCCATCATCTTTCACAATAGAATATGGCCGACAACTTCCAGTAACCCACTCCGTGAGGATTTCGGTGCAAACTTTCTTTTTTCTTGGCTAACTTCAACATATGTGGGGTTAATTTCTTTTTTTGCCATTGCAAAGCATTTATGCTTGGTCAAATTCGATGTTCCATTTTTTGAATACTTATATACATTGTTGCATATTTTGCATCCAACTAAATGTGTTAGTATCACTTCACCTTTATCATTTATTAATCGACCAAAAATATCCCAAACTTCACTTCGACCTCTTTTGTGCGATATTTTGTACTCGCCATTAATTATTTTTCTGTTCACATCCTCATTGCTTCCAATGTTTCTTTCCTTTTATATTTTGAAAAGTAAAATTATCAATAAAAACCACAATAGTATACATTATTTTGCAAATAATTGGATGATCATTTTATATATCTATGTTTACTTACAGACATTTTTTTATTTTCTTCACTATCACTAACACTCACTATTTAAATTTGCACAGGTACACAATTCAATCACAGAAAGAATAGAAATGTAGAATAAAACAAGTTAAAATAGAACAGCAACACAAAAAGAACGATCTGGAATATCCATATTAAATGGATATATCCATTTCCAAAAAGAGTTAAAGCAGTTACTTCACTAAGGGCCAGTTTTTCAGTGCGAGTTTAATGGCTGAATTACAATACTGCGTTAGGTCGGTCGGCCTTTGACAGCTCGACTAGAAACAATGGGTTCTTATGAAGCAACACAAAATATGACCTCATGCATTGCGTCGACCTCATCCCGTAAATATGAATTTGAGGGGGTGACGTACGATCAGCGCTATGAGTAGCGACATGCTCAAGCTAGGTCGTGCTTTTGACATTCCATATTAACGCTGGGTTGCATTTTCGTTGAGCAATGCTAAAATGTGGGTATTCTTGGATTCCGATGGAAAACTCAGATTTTCATAGGATTATCGTGGGAATTTATATTTTGATGCGAGTTTTTTTTAAATTGATCAAATTTTCTGAATTAACATGCTGCTTAAGTAGTATAAAAATGATTTTGATGAATTTAGCATGATATTAATATTATTCAATTGTATTTCATATTAAAATTTATGCATTTTTTAGTATATTATAAATAATATTATAAGGGTATTCATGCAAAATGGCAAACTTATATATTGGTCAATTAGATATTTTAATGAGGTTGGTTGAGGACGAATACCCTTAATATCATTGTTTGAATAATATAACATACAAAGGAATGTTGTGGTAAGGTAGATTGGCAAATGCATTTAACTTTGTTTTGTAAAGTTGTACCCAAGTACTCACTAATTACAAGTGATTCAGCGAGCATTGTACAAGGGGTCGTGGCAGCTCGAATCTGCAATATCGAATAACTTTGGAATTATAAGTTGCACAACATTGGATTTAGGTGTTCGGCCTCGATTTACATGTGCCGTTCCACTGGTAAACTTTTATGGGCGTTGGGAAAAGGGCGTGGCACTTTTTCGGCTACCCAAATTGTGGGTATAACTTTCGAACTATTAGTCACACATCAATGAAACTCGGAAAGAATGTACTATTTAGTCTTGTCCTTTGACTGGAAAAATTGAGTGAGCATTGGACAAGGGGCATGGCACCGCCCATATAAGACAAACTTATGGTATCAAATACCTTTGGAGTTAATTGCCGCATAACAATGAAACTCGGTATGGAGTTGCCACTTGGCAATGTCCATCTACTAGAAAACCGAGACGAGCATTGTACAAAGGGGTGTGGCTCCGCCCATACAATTACAATTTTTGATATCGAATAGCCTATGAAAGTAAGTCACAAAACGTTGAATTTTAGAATAGAATTACTATTTGGTGATGCATTTCTACTAATGAATTTGGCATTGTCAGGCATTGTTCAAGGGGGTGTGGCTCCGCCCATACATGCCAAAGTTTTGATATCGAATAGCTATGGAAATTAAAGTCGCATAACATTGAAACTCACAAAGGAGTTCCACTTGGTGATAGCCTTCTACGCATATGGTAGGCATATTGTATTTAGTTTTAGGCGATTTTGTAAAAAGTTTGTACTACAGCACCAACTAGTGTCCAAGTTGGATCAAAGAAGATAGTGCCAAAATACTCAAAACACCTCAAAACCACAATATACCAATTATCATTCTAATCGCATAGGGCGCATATGCTGGTGTTCAATATGGGTCAAAAAAGATAGCAGCAAAACACTCAGCGTACATGAAAACCACTATATACCGATTTTCTTAAAATTTGTACTTAAGCGCCCTCTGGTGTTCAAGGTGGATACGAATTGATTGAAATTGCCCCAAAACACGCACCGTAACAATAAACTTCTATACACAAATTTACATGAATATTTCCATACATATTTCCAACTTGCTTTCATTTAATCAAAGAAAAATTTTTTGCCATAAAAACTGAAATGTGTTTCCAGAAATTTCATTTTAAATTTTAATTTAATTTCACATTTTATCATTAAATTGGAAAGCGTTCATTTATTTTAAAGCTTCTAGTCCGAATTTTCATATTAATATGTGACATTTTTCATTATTTCGCAGATTATATTAAACTTAATAAAAAGATCTTAGCTTTCTAAAGTAGGTTTTATGGTTCTTAATGATTTTATGACCATATCTCTTAATTTTTCATTGATTAAAATTATAATTGCATGATTTCGGAAAAAAGGACGTTTTGTGGGATTTTTAGTATAGCTGCTTTTATTGGCATCACCAAAATGACAGACGCACGGTCTGTCAACGCAACATTGAGTTTTGCAAAGTCTTAGGTCGTCCGTTTTGACAGCTTATATCGTAAAGTTTTTACAACGGAGACCAAAGTACGGTCAAAGGCCGACCGACCTAACGCAGTATTGTAATTCAGCTATAAACTCTAGTCAAGTTAAACCGAGGTTAACTCGCCAAAATTTGACGTTTAAACTCGGTTGAACTAGATATTTTAGCATTCGTTGAAGTTAAATTGACTTAAATTATCATATTATGTGTTTCTTTTTTGCCTAAACCGAGTTTAAACGTCCAATTTTGGTGAGTTAACCTTGGTTTAACTTGACTAGAGTTTAAACTCGCACTGAAAAACTGGCCCTAAGTGAAACAGATAAAGAGAAAAAAAGCTTACACTACAATGAGAGCCAAAGAAAGAGTTGAGACGCTCTCTACTCAATCCAAAACAAATAAGCATAGGTTTTTATCTACTCTTTGTTGTGTTTGTATCAATAACATCAGATTCTTACTTGTTATATCTGTTTGTACAAGTAGAATGGATGGTTCATTGCAGACCATTACTACGTACCCTACACTGCTTTAAATGTAGTGAAAACCCGTTAAACCCGAACATGAAATGTCCATCCAACATGTATATAGTAAAAGATTTAAAGCAGTGGTCGGCAAAATTAAAAGTGAGACTGTATTAGTGAGAGAAGAAAAGTTGCACTGAAAGAATTTGTATACTTAAAACTGATTGCGGAAAAGAACTAGCAGAAAATGGAAAAGTATTTCATAATAAATATTAAAAATTATAAATATTTAAATACATAAATATTTAATAATTTGGCAATAATATAAAAAAAATTAATGAATTTTGTAGGTATGACTTTACTTAAGCTCGTATGATACTTCATGCATTGTTATTAACGTTTCTCTCAATTTGTTGCTCGTTAAGATTCGATCAAAAAAGTAGTCTTTTAAAATTTTAGTTTACGTCTGAAGAAAATAATAGAAGAAAAAAATATGCTGTTCCTTGTTTAATAAGAACGAGAGCGATGTTTTTTTACTTTTATAAAAACCAAAAGTTCAGCTGATTTTGTTATTCAAGATCACTGTTTGCTATATATTCGTCGAGATCGAAAATTTCGGAGCATTTTCTTATAAGCATAATACTTTTCAAATGATTTTTGTTTATTCTATTACGCTTTGAAGAACATATGAAATTTAAATCAGAAAAAATTTGCTCACATAAATAAGAAGAAGGGAAAAACGAAAGCAATTTCTGATATATTTTTGTTAATTCAGGATAAAATGACTGGTCTAAGTTTTTCCAGAACTCGGAAATGTTAATTTTATCTTGAGTGTTTACTTCGCTTCGAAGTATTATTAATTCGGATTGAATGTGAAACTCATGCAAGCTCACATTACATTTAAAAGGATTTTCAACGACATCAATCAATGATTTAATTTTCTCAAAATCCTTAAACCTGTCTTCAAAATTATTTAATAAAGTTAATATTTTATTAGCATATTCAGCTTTTTTAGCAGCTTTATCATTTGTATATATGAGTGCAGTATTTGCAAAATTTGAAAAATCGTTGGATTGAAGTTCGCATGAGAGTAGAAATAATGTTGTCTTAAAATTCATTATTTTATTAAAAGAATCATAAATATTTCGGTTTTTTCCTTGAAGTTCAAGGTTAATGTCATTGATATATTTGGTTATATCTGTTAGAAAGGCTAAATCTAAAAGAAATTCATTATCCTGTAAGGCCTGCACTAAAAACGCAAATTCTTTTGAATTCTCATTATTTAAAAACTGAAGAATTTCTACACGAAGGTCAAATAATCTCTTAAGAGAATCACCACGGCTTAGCCATCGAACTTCAGTATACATTTTAAGATCGGAATAATCAGCGTTATTGATTTTTAAAAAATTAGCCAGTTTTCTGTGGGTTAGTGAGTTATGGCCCCCTCTTATTTTATTTATTATGTACTCTGCAGTTTTCATAGCTGAATGATAATTTAAGCATTTCGACGCAAGAGCAAGTTGGTGAATAACACAATGGAAATTGAAAACACGAATTCCATTACTTTCGAGCTGTCCTACAAATCCATTTTTTTTTCCCAGTCATAACGAGTGCTCCATCTGTGCATACCCCAGTTAACTTATTCATGTCCACAATTGAGAATAACTTTTCATTTAGAACATCGAAAATTGCTTTTCCTGTTACATTTGCTTGTAAGGGCTCTATAGTAAACATAGACTCAGAAACTTCACAGGTCGAGTAGACACATCGAATACAAACGACTAATTGGCAAACATCATTTATATCCGTGCTTTCGTCTAAACATATTGAAAAAAATTGGCATTTGTTTAGTTTTTTCTTAATTGCAGTTTCAATAAATAAGCCTATTTCTTCAGTACGGCGAGCTATGGTTCTAGATGAACAGGGGATCGACTCCATAACTGTACTGGATTCAAAATTAATTCTTCGCAAAATTTGAATAAAAAGATTTTTAATGAATATCCCGTCTGAAAATGGTCTTCCCTGCTTTGATAGTTCTACACTTATTAGTGTTGATAATGATAATTTAAGCTGATTCTGATGTTCTTCAGTATATTTTTTTTCTTCTTCTAAAGAATCATCCATCCACAACTTAAGTCTATCAAAAAAATATTTTTTTTTCTCTAGAAAAAGTTTTTCCCTGTCAAAGTCATCAATTTCCTCATATTCATTATGAAAAGATTGGTAATGCCTTTTCATACCTTGTTCTGTTTTTATTTTCAATGACAAGTAGCACAATAAACACTGCATGCCATCAAAAGCGTTTGGCAGCATAAAATATTTTTTGCTTGTTGCATGGCCTGACATATTTGCACGAATAAATCTCTATGTGTACGGTCAAAATAATTGAGTATCAAGAGAAACGATGCTGTTTCGCCATTGGTTGTTTGTTAAATGAGCGAAAGAGCATAAGAATATGTGTGACTCTCCCAAAGCATCTGCTTCATGGGCGCCGATCACTGATTTAAAGGTTTTTTTAATCAGATTAAATGTGAGAGTAAGTATTAAACAAATCGAACACAATAAATTTCATTGTATTTTTACTCCTCTTATCCACCAATTGCTATTTTATCTTCGTTCACAACAAAAGATTTTGCTCTTGAGAGATTGTGTATTGAACTAAGTATTGATAATATAGAATCTGGCAACACTGCAATGTATATGGATAAGTGTCATATTTTCTTTACGTTTCCTTGACCAGTTTGACTGCAGCTGTTGCGAGGAGCTTTAAGAATGACATTGTGCATGTCCATCCAGGTACTGCGGTCATACTGTTATAGAATGAGTTAAGAGTTACAATGAAGGAAAATAAATAAAGAGAAAAAAAAAAGGCGGAATTGATTGTTATTTCAAAATCAATCAAAGGTCTTCTTTTCAAAGATTGATTGATGAGAGCATTGAAACTTTGTTGATGATTAGGTATGAGTTCTGATTAAATACAAATCCTGTGCTTTGAGTTGAGTTGAAATCCCTTAACTTGGGTATGAAGACAATATTGCGTGTTGCAAATATTGTCAACTATTTAAGTATCCACTTAAATCCCTTCCCAATCCTGCTTTGCTTAAATCAAAGGACCTTCTGTCTTTAGTATTAAAGCATTGAAATTTAATTTTTTTTTTGTTTTATTGCGTTTTTTAAGTATGTCATTCTTCATTTGCACTGTTAATTGATATGAAAATCCATTTTAATTTAACTCCACTCTCGTTATGTTCCGCTCTACCATTTTATTGATGTAAAAAGAAGCCTTTAAAAAGCACTATATTTTCCTTAATTACTCAATGTTTTTTTTCCTGCTGTTGTTGATGTTTTTGTTGTATGATTAACTGTACACAAGTAGGTTTGCTAGTATATGTGTGTCCGTGAAATGTAATTATTGAAAAAAAAAAACATTTAATTGACAAGCTTCCGACACTCAAAGAAAAATACGTGATATACAAGGAAAAATAAAATATTTTTAGCCCTTTTTTTTTATTTTTTGTTTTTTTTTTTTTTTTTTTGTCTTAAATTTAAACTTTTTCCGCTTACACACAATGTTCCCTCACAACTTAAATCTTAATATTATTTTTTTTTTTGAAAATATTGTCAATATTTTAGTAAAGTTACTTATATTCAAGAGTTTACTAATATTTTTCCCTCAATATGAATTAAAATATGCTCTCCTGAAGGACATCAGAATAAATATCAATCACTGCACATCGCTTAAGTGATTGGTAAATATATCCATGCATAACTTGACAATGAAAATTATTTTTTTTCAACCATGATTAAAATATTATAATAATGTGGAAATTTTAACAAATAGCTAGTAGATTTTATCCTTTCATTATTCATTGAGAAAAATAAAAAACAGCAATGCATTAAATTGTTTCATACAACAGTAATCACTGCCTTTGATAAGCAATATTAACCATACTCCTTCATTTGTCCTTCGAACAAAAAATTTTCAGGCAGAAGCAACAAGCCAACTTATGGTTTTATAAGCTTGGACCACTTTATACTGGCAACAAGTGTGGTGAAAAGGAAACGTAATTGGCGAAGCGATAGGAATGAGACCCGATAATATTTCGAAAAAAAAAAAAAAATACCTCTTTCTGTAACGACCAAAACGGGAATCAAGTTCCAGATGCAGATTACACTGATGTTGTGGAGGAAACACTTCTATATATTTTTGAATGGCTACGCTGACAACAATTCCACCAATCAAAATGATATACCGGAAACCCCAATTGCAGACGACAGCGTTGCAGTTCTGCTACCCGGCTATAATGTAGTTTTGACAGCTATAGATCGGCTTAAAAACAATAGAGTCAAAATGGAAGCCAATGGCCTGCCTGCTTAGCTATTCAATAACGAATAAAAAATAGAAAAAAAATTCCGATTCCAAGTGGTAACCTTAGTGTGTTCTACCCAACCTACAAGAAAAGCTTTCCAAACACTTTCGCCAACTGCTTTGAAATAAGCCTTCTTATTATCGCATTTAAGGTTTTGTAGAATGTAGACGGTGTGGCATTGAAGCTTCGGGATGTTTTTTTGTAATAATCTATATTTATACTTCTATATCTATACTATTATATAAAATTAAAGTCAACATTTTTTGTTGCCGCTGAACTCCAAAACTACTAGTCCGAATTTTATTAAATAAGTTTTACAATATCACATTTGTACTACAAAGGTATATAGGGGTATTTTCTTTACGAAATTTTAATAATACGTATCTTTAATTAAAGTTTAAAGTTAAAAAAAATCATTCACAATGCCATACATTGCTTAATCGTAAGCTCTTCATGCGTTTGTGCTACGAGAGCTTCAATAAACTCCATGTTGCTCTCTACTCTTCTCTATTCGTTCTCAGCAAGTACAACACAACAAAATAAACAAATAAATATAGGGTGCTTTTTTATTAGTTTTCGGATTTGATTTTAAAAAAAAAACACATAAAACTTAGAGAAATGTATTTAATCTTTATTTGAGTCGACAAAACGATCTATATAATTCAATGTTTAAAGATAATTTCATGTAAATGTTGACCGCGGCTACACCTAAAATGGGTATACTTTCTCCAACATATCGGACGGTATCTCACGAATAAATTTTTCAATATTGGCTTCCAGTACGTCAACCGTTGCGGGCTTGTTCACATAGACATAAGCCTTAACATAATCTAGGCGGCCTATTTACCGATCCCGAACGTGAAATAAACTGGTCACCGAACTCGCCTCTCAATTGGGTCTTTGTTTCGCGTGCTGCGTGGCATGTGGCATCGTCTTGTTGAAACTACAGCTCTTCAATTTTAGGCAAAAAAAAATTTGTAATCACCGCACGGTAGCGCTCACCATTCACAGTAACTTTCTGCCTTCGTCATTTTTGAAAAAGTACGGTCTAATGATGCCACCGGCCCATACACCACACCAAACAGTGCATTTTTCAGGATGCATTGGCAGTTCTTGCAATGCTTTTTCTTGCTGCTATTCACACCAAATACGGCAATTTTGCTTGTTCACGTATCCATTCAACCAGAAATGAGCTTCGTCGCTGAACAAAATTTTCCGTTAAAAAAGTGGATCTTCATCCAACTTTGCCAGAACCCATTCACCAAAAGTTATCCGTTGTGGTAGGTCATGTGGCTTCAATTCTTGCACCAGCTGTATTTTAAAAGGTTTTACACCCAAATCCTTTCGCAAAATTTTCCACGTAGTGGAGTAACAGAGGCCCAAATGCTGTGAACGGAGTCGAATCGATACTTCATGGTCAGCAACAACACTGGCGGATACAACTAATGCTATATTTTCCTCTGTCCGCACTCTACGTATGCGTGTTGGTGGTTTAATGTCCAGTAATGTACATTTGGTGCGAAATTTAGTCACAAAATTCAGAATAGCCGCCTTAGAAGGTCGTCCAAACTGATCATAATATAGAAGAAATGCACAATGCACTTTTTTGACCTAGCATGAATTTTGTTGTTTGTAAGTCGATTCGTGGTAAAATTATAGTCCAAACTGAACATGTTTAACAGTAACATATTACACCAAAAAGTGTTGCCAAAAAGAATGTTACTAAAAAATCACCCTTTACAAGAAAAAAAAGTCTATAATACTTTTCTTTTTGAAGTGAAACTTCTTTGGCGGCGAGTGAAACCTTATTCGTGACGATGTGTAACGTTTTCAATTTTTTACCATAAAATTTTTGTCGCAAGCAGGCATTGAACCTTGGACTGTCGCAATCATGGAACAAGAGCTGGTTTAAGCATTATGCTTAATTGATGTTTTTAAACGGGCAAAAAAAATACAATTAATATTGCATGCGTCCTGCTCCGTTTTTAGTATATCTCTGACACAAACCAGTGCCTTTCAAACATTAAATTTTCATTCAAAAAGCATGCACGAAAAATTTCTTTTTCGTGAAACTTATAATAATGTCAAAAGAAAATATTTATATAAAAACTTTTGCACAAGCAAGCTTTGAGCCTCGGATTGTCGCAAGCGTCGAATATGAGTTGGACGTTCTAGCGTTATGCTTTCAAAATAGCAAACAAAATTTCAAATAGCAATTAATATTGCATTATATATTGGGACGATCGGGAAGACGTGGGTTCGAATCCAACGGCTGGCGAGATTTTTTTTTTTAAGAAATAAATTCTTTGCCTCAAATTTATTTTAATTGCTAATTTATGTAATAATTTATTATAAATTTTATCAAAAATTAATAAATAATGCATAATTTACAAAAAAAATCACACCAGCCGTAGGATTCGAACCCACGCCTTCGCGATCGTAATTAATGCGCGAACAGCTGATTCGTTTATTGTGTGGAACCCAAGTGCACAATAGTGCCGACGACAAGGGTTGCCACCTGCTCAGCGGAGACGGGTGTGGGTATTCAAATTACAATGGAAGAGAAAAACCGAAAACAATAATGCAGGTGCGTTTAATAAGACTTTTTAATCAAAGTCTTATCAAATTTATGCACCGTGGGACCGAACGAAAATAAAACACGATAAAAAAAAAAAAGTTATTCTTATTATTAAAGTATCGCGATTTTTATGTATTTTCGATGAAAAGAAAAAGTATACCACAAAAAAAATAACCCAATTTTTGGGTCGCAGTCTAATTGCGGGTTCAAGGGGAGCACTTGAACCCTCACACGATTCCACCGGTGGAATCAATTTATTTCACCTGTTCAGGACGGAACTAGGCTCGAGTGCGAGGGGCCTAACACACAAGAAAAACGCGCCAAAGCAAACGCGGAGCACGACTACACGCGACAGTAAAACGGAAAAAAGGAGCGCGGTAACACAAAAAGAAAACCGGGCGATAAAATTTAATCACCGTGTGTGGCGAGCGCACCAACACACAGAGGCAAAAACACAAATATATATATATATATAAAATAAAAAGGTACTGCGACGAACTCCCAAATCCCACGTAATTCGTCGGTCGCAACTGGCTCACAGCTTCCCTGGAACCACTTCACTTAGGTGTATATATATATATATATATATATATATATATATATATATATACATCACTTTTTTTTCTTTTTTATTTGTTTAATTTTCGGTCGTTAGTCAAAAAAACCCTTGGCACAATTTTCCACACTATTGGCACACTTCCACCTCGTTTAAATGTTCAGAACGAACTGAACTGCCAACCAGCGGTGCAGACTGACGATGCTTAGGTTCCACAAGATGGGAACCCAAACACAGCCATCTTTTTTCTAGCATAGATGCGGTTTTCGCAGAAACCGGTATTCACACCTGAAGGCTTTGCTCACACCTATTTTCAAAATCGTTTTCCGGATTTTTTGAGGTGCATCTTGAGCAAATTTAAATAAAACCTTCTACCCACCAAGTGTTTTTCTACATCTTGGCGGCATCTATGCTAGTATTGGTGTGGCAACACTCCACACCTTCCACAGCCCACAATGGCTACTCTCATTGTGACTTGACCAAGTGATTTTTTTCTCTTTTTCACAATAACAGTCCTAGTCCTGTTCGTTTTATTTGTCGCGCAATTCCGTGCGTTCAGTCACTCGTGGGATTTCAATTTCGTCGAGCATGGAGCACAAGGAGAAACCTTAGCCAGACCGGGTTACGAAAGTAATAAATAAACAAAGTGGTTTAATGACCACTGGAGTGCATGTGTGTGTTGGGCGCCACTCCAAACGCACAGTGACTACGTCCGGACAAAACAAAATCGTCATTTTATGACTACACATAAAATGGTCGCCGTGTAGTTTTGTCCGTACGTCACTTTGGCGCAACTAAAGTTTTAGACCGCGACACAGAAAACAAAAAAATCATGCCAGCTGTAGGATTTGAACCCACGCCTTCGCGAATGTCTGCAATAAAATTGCATTATGCGAAAGAATGCCAGTTTCATAAAAATTAACAAAATTGCAAAAAAGTGCGCTGTTGGAAATTTTCGCTATTTTTTACAAAAACAATTACAAAAACAATCACCATATCTAAATCAAGTTTGCTCTCGCAACAAGAAGCAAAGCTGCGTTTCTGAGGAGTGAACATGTTTCATGGTCTTATGAGAACACAACATGTTTTACTTCTCGATGGCCCGTCACGTTCGCTCACGAAATTCTGTTAAATTAACATTTTGGAGGTCTTCTCATTTTATGTTTTTGGGTAGGAGTATGGCGATTGGAACATCATCTCAACAAAATTTTGAAGCCAACCAATTTAGTATGCATAACGATCAACTTTCGCTACGTTACGAGGCCCTCAGTTAACATAGCAGCTATGGTGATCAGGAAGCAGGAGGCAATAATCAACAAGATTTGCCTCTGCTTTCGGAGGCTCCGTCAACGAGTAATATGCAAATGCAATCTAACATTCAAAAATTGCAAAGTTGAGGAGACATTCGAAAACTACTAAAACACCAGCTAACCGTTCTCACGCTTATAGAAAACGGAAGAAAACTTTTTTATTCCATTTTGTATTGCATTCTTTTTCAGATACTTCTTCTCTCTATTTTGTACTAAAATCTCTCCTATTCTTTAAAGATATGTTATGCATTCTATTGTCTGAGACCTTTGAGCTTTTATATATTATTGTAAGCTCGTCAATGTGAAGATCAAAGATAGTAATAGGCACCACAATAGATTCTCAAAGCAACCAAAAAGAAACAATGACAAATCCTTTCGAATTTTTCGTTAAGTTTTAAAGTTTGAGTTCATTGATTTGTCGATTTCAAAAAATTTTTTACAACTTAGGATTCCTCTTACCTTTAGTAGTAGCACTAATAGTAGTACATACAAAAACCAATGCGCTCTTGCGATAACCTCTTGTGTTAGATATACATATGTACGTATTAAGTAGGTAACTAAGTTCATTCAAAAAAATTATGCCAATAGGAAAGAGAAACATTAAATCTCGGGCTTATGTCTTATGTTATTTTGTAAGATTTATAAAGTTAGATAATTCTAACATTAATTTTTCTTCCAGTGAGGATCAAACATACCAACAAGTGCTTAAATCAACATTCTATGATAAGTATTTTAAGCAAAACAAAGGCTCAAAGTTTGACATAAACATTGTTTGCTGATCGCAATCAACCACCCTCCGAGAATGACGTAATCTTACATTAAAAACGAAAGCAACGGGTATGTATGCATGAATATAAATTGAACACTTATGTATATGTTCATAACAAGAACACAAGTAGGTTACTGAGATATATTCGTTAAACGATTCGCTTCAACAAACGACACAATGTTGTGTTCGCGACTTCGGCACGAACAAACGCAATAACCATTACAAGTCAGGGATGGAAAATAATGATTTTTTTTTAATTTTAAGATCAAAAGGCCATTTATAAAAAGAAAGTGTAAAATAATTTTAAATGTATCCGTATGAAGCTAATGAGTCAGATATTCCATTTTTGACATGATTTTTTTTCATGATTTTTAACCCTTTGACGACCGCTCCTGAACCGCTGGAAAATTCGTTAACCCGACAACGGATTCGTGTTAAGTGACTCGATATTACTAAACAAAAGTGTCACAAAAACAATTTTTTTTACCTGCAAAAGTGCGAAAAATCATGGGACCTGTGTCCCAATGGTCGTCAAAGGTAAAAAATGTATAGCACTATTTTCTCTCGTTGACGGTATGCGAACGAAAAGTTTGAGGTTGAATTTTGATTTACTTCATGAGAACGTTGTTTTTAATCTGTTTTAAAAGTTTACAAATGAAAGTTTTAAAAATAACCTTTGCAATGATGGTACTTTGACCTCTATATGACTATTGGCTTAGGAGATATTCCCACAATATTTAAAAAGATTGTTAAAAAACCCCAAAAGTTCTATCATAATATCTGGCCTTCTATATTTGCTACTACGTAATGTTTGATATCCAATGAAAGGTTGAAAAATAACCTTTCCAATGGTGGTACCTTGAGCTCTTTACGACTATTCAAAATATCACAAAATATGTTAAATTTTCCAAAAAAATCGGATCTTTCATCCGAAAAAATTGTTGGTATTTTTTAACGAATTTTTGACCTATTTTGGAAATATCTTTTGGATCATTAGTCGTAGAGAGGCCAAAGTACCACCATTAGAAAGAAAATGACACTTTTGATTTTATGTTTTTATTTCAGTATTACACGAATATGATCGCAAATCAAAAACCAAATTCTACTTGCGTCTTTTCTGCGATCGTTTTGATTTGAGTGTGCACAATCAGTGGCGGATCTAGGATTCACCAGAGGGGGGAAGGACTGAGCTAATTGCTTCGCCAATGATCGAAATAACTTCAAATTTCATCATAAGAAAATGAAAATTCAATGCATTGATCACAAATGCAAAATTATGTATTTTTATTTCAAATAAATCAACTTTTCAATAAAATTATATATGTCTTAGAGTTTTACCGTTGACGACCATTGGGACATATAGGTCCCATCAGATTTGGTGGTCGCGTGGATAGCCCGAGTGGACTATCTTTTTTGCTATTTTTAATTAAAAAGTGGAAGGTTGCCCGCAACTTCCCCAAAAATGTTTAACCTATAGCTTCTCTTACCCCCAAAATATTGCACCAAGAAGAAGGGGGAGGAAAAGTAAAGATTTTTCGACTTTGATGTGGTCTGGTAGGCAAAAGGATGAATTTATCCTTGAAAATTAAGGATAACATTCATTCCCTGTTGAATGATGCCTTGTTAAGAAAAATCGTTTGCATAGTTTTTCCAGGAAAAATTCAAAAGTAAAAGGGTCACCGGTGTCCCAATGGTCGTCAAAGCGTTAAGATAGAAATGAACTTAAACCAATTATTTGCGATCGATTCTTTTTTCGATTTTATAAATATAACAATTGTTTTTGATCGTTATTTTGTCGATCTGAAATAAAAATTATTTTCTTATCGTTATTTTTTTATTCAGAAATAAAAGTTATTATTTGGTCGCTATTTTTTCGGTCAGAAATAAAAAGAATTTTGTAATTGTTATTTTTTTATCGATATTTTTTTGAAGCAGAATTAAAAATCGTGTGCTATCGTTTTTTTTCGATCAGAAATACAAAAAAATTTTATGATCGTTTTTTTCGATCAGATATAAAAGTTCTTTTTTGATCGATATTTTTCCGATTTTCACAATGAAAATTTTCTTCACAAATAACTTGAAGAAATATTTATTCATAAAAAATGCCACATTGGAAAAATTATACAGGATAATATCTTTACCTGTAATTATCTCTTACATCCAAAGCATTGTCCCACTTTAACTCATCAATATGTAAAAAAATTAAATCCCTGAGTTAAAGCCAATTTCTGTCAAATAAATGTCTGAACAGAACAGATACACAACAAAAAATTGAATAGTTCAAGTAAAATTCTTACGTGCAGTTTGTGGCCAAGAACAAATTCATTTGATAAAATCAATTGGAAATTCAATTGAATGGTTGGTTTATGAACCGCTTAAGGCTTTTTGTCGGCTTTCCACACAACGTGCTATGAAATTCATTATCAAATTACAGGAAAATTAAAAATCCGTTTTCCTCAATCCTCAATCGAACAGTCAAAATCAATGTATTCCACTCACACAAAAGAGTTTTTCCTTGTTATATTCCATTTATATGTTGATATGGACATTTTTTAACACTTTGTTGCTATGCAGCAGCAGCATCAATAAAAATCAATTGTTGCCACAAATTGTCGTGAAATGGTTTTCAGGGCAAACAAAAACCACTTAAATTGCTATTGAAGTTTAAAATCCTCTAAAGCCAATATCCAGCAATGATTTTTATTCGACTAGCATGCTGAATGGCCACTCGATGACAGGACAAAAGCACACACACACACACTCCCAATCACACATTCACTTACCCCACCCAAACACACACTCATACACCCACATACTTTAGACCAAAACAACATGCCGAGTAGCCTTAATCCAAGCTGTCAAATAAAATTTCTCAGTGGCTTTACGTGCCGAGACATTAATTCTTTGATTCTGCGGTTATACAAGTTTTCAATACACCCAACGACGAACACTCGACGTAAATGTCCTTCCCTTCCTTGGCAACCGACTAGAAGGGCAACAACAGCGGCCAGTCCTCATTGTGGTCGTTTGTTTTAAGAGTCTTGTTCTTGGTTTGCTGACCAAAAGCAACACCAAAACCAAAGGATTGACCTCGATGCTTCAATCAACAGCAGCAGCAGCAGGGCCGGAAGCTGCAGCTTTTCGGTAGTTTTTATTGGTAATACATTGCTTGCATGTTCTAGCCAGTTTTGACTATGCTTTGGAGCAGTAGTCATAGGGTGTTAGTACCACATGCGTTTGCCTACCATTATGGATGGCAAGCAACCCGGTTTCTTGAAATGTTTTACATGTTTTTCGTCTAAATGTTGATGTGGCCAAATTCAAACAATAAAATGAAATGTCGATATTCGAGTCATCAAGGAATATTACAAAAATGCATTTAAATTTTAAAATATATATGAAAGATTGCACATAAACAAGACTAGTTCAACTAAGTAAATAATAAAACAAAAATTTTAAATATTTATTCTACAAAATTCTACAAATTGAACAAAATTGTTCAAAGGTAAGGAGTCGTTCATAAACTACGTTATCAATTCTTTTTGTTTTTTTTTACCCTCCCCCCCCCTCCGTTATTCTTTCTAAGTACATTTCAAGCATCTCCGTTACTTATCGTACTGCTTTTCAAACCCCCCCCCCCCTAAATTGTTAACGTAATTTATGAACGAGCCCTAAGCTTCTATTGATTCTGCTGTCTTTGGAATTTGGACCACGAAATTGTCTTCCTGGTGATGATCCAAATTGTTGCTGAGGACTTCTTTACCGATCGATTTTATGTTTGGTACAGCTCTTCTTCATCTCATTGTTGAGTGATTGTAGGAACTCTGAAGTGCTTCAGGTAAATTTATCACCTTTGTACCTTTGGAAATGGACCTTCGATCTCCTGTTGAGATAAGGCTGAAGATGTGTAGAAGATCAAGTGGAGGTTGAACACTTTTTTCCAGGCTTTAAGAAAAACCTTTTTTTTTTTTTTTTTTTTTTAATTTTTGTATGCAAGAATATCGACAAACAAACCGGTGACAAGTCTTTTCTAAGAACATATTTGTATAAAAACGATTTGCAGTATTCATTGTATCTCAGCTAGAAATTATATGATATCAAAGATCTTTAAAAATAAGTAAAAAAAAAAAATTGAAATCCTCCCCCAACGTTCTCTGATTATTATTTTTATCATTTGAAAATTTTTGATGGTCATTAAAATTGAAAACTGTTATTTTTTACGAAAAATTCCGGCATTTTGTAAGTGAACAATATCCTTAATGTAACAAAAAAAATGCTTAAAATTATGGGGGAAAGGGGGGTTGAGGTATTTTATATGTAGAAAGAGTGTACCAAGTTTGAAATGAATCGGTAATGTACGTTTTAAATGTCAATGTTCTTCAAATCATACTTAATAATGTACGAAAGGTTTGAATAAATTTGCTCCATGCATATTTATAAAAAAACATTCACAAGAGTATTTTTTCTTACAATTCTACGATGAAACAAACCCTTACCATCCCCTTATACATATACGTCGACAACCGTATCGAAAGTTAAATGTTGTCGTGATACAAGTTGTTGAGAGAACGAAGCAATTTTTATTTAGAGTTATGTTGCATACTTAACTCAAAACTGAAAAAATCGACAAAAAAAAAAACAAAAATATAAATTTAGTCAAAACAAAAATAAAATATATAAATTTAAACATTCAAAAAGAAATGTATATAAAAATAAAAGTAAAAATAAAAACTTTTTAAAAATTTATACAAAAATAAAGTCAATCAAAAATAAAAACAAAAATAAATAAAAATAACAAATAATATAAAAATAATAATAAAAAATAAACTTAAAATCATTATAAAAACAAAAATAATAAAAATAATTAAAATCGAAAAACAATAACAATAAAATAATTAATTATAGCCATAATGAAAAAAATAAAACATAATAATATAAATAAAATAAAAAATGGAACGACAAAAGTGGCTTTCAATTTCATGATGAAAAAACGGTAGCTATAAAATTCTCTAAGTGTAATAAAATTGCAAACAACAACCTAATCCTAAAATTAAACAACAAGAATATTCAATTTGTAGAAAAACACAAATTTTTAATAGTCATTTTTGACAATAAGATGTCTTTCAAATTCCATGTACAAAGTATTAAGGCAAAAACTAATGTAAACCTGAATATCATAAAAATGCTAAGATATATTCAATACGGATCAGAACCTGAAACACTGTTAAAAATATTAAACTTTATTGTTCTCACTACAATAGATTATGCATTAATTATTTATTATTCGGCAAGCAGGTCAAACCTACAAAAAACTTTTTAACAACAAAAAAAAAAAAAAACTGACTTCAAAATCACTACAAAGTAAAAAAAAAATTTTAAATAACTTTTCCCATTCATTTCTTGGTTATATTTTAAAAGCTATTTATATGTATTATAATATTGGAAATCTTATCATTTTCATTTTTTCTATTTTGTTTTATTATCATCAATATATTAATTGCTTTATGTACATAAAAGCTTTGAAGTCGGCGCTCATCTTTGACACACAATCATGATCTTTTACCATTCGTGCACTATTTGGTGCCTTGGTGACACTGTAGTAATTTGAAAAGATTTGTACACATTAAAATTCTCACTAAACTGGTTTGGATGAGCTTGTAAAGCTGATATTAAATATGACATAGTGTGTAACAGCAGCACAAATAATGCATGGAACACATTGGCTACATTCAGCGTACTCAAAAATTGCCAACTGAAAGAAAAAAAATCGCTAAGAAGCTTTTATATTCATAAAGTAAATAATATTTTTATGATAAAACAAATTAGAAAAAATAAAAATAAAAAGATTTCGACATAGTAAGATAAGCGCCGACTTCAAAGACTTTATGTACATAAAGCAATTATTATATTGATGATAATAAAACAAAATAGAAAAAATTATGAGATTTCCAATATTATAATACATATAAATAGCTTTGAAAATATGACCAAGAAATGAATGGGAAAAGTTATTTTAAATTATTTTATACATTGTAGTGATTTTGAAGTCGGTTTTTTTTTTTGTTAAAAAGTTTTTTTAATGAATGTACCAGTAACTTAATACAAACAAAAAAAAAAAACACAATATAATCTAAGTAGAACCCTAGATATTTTAAATGAATCAAAATTTGAAAATTTAAAAAAGTTTCTAATCGAACTAGACCTATAGATTTTGATTTAAATTTTGCTTTAAGGATTAATCTTATTTTTAGCATCTTTTTGACGTTGAATTATTTTTTGTTGTTTTATTAGGCATTTTGTAAATACTTTAAGTAACATATGAAGCTCGCAAGAACACATTTGTAAAATGACTCTGGGTGTTGGGGCCTTCCATACCAAATAAATAAATATATAAATAAATAAATATAAAAAAGAAAAAAATTAATATTAAAACAAAAACGAAAAAAAAAATAAAAATAGAATAGAAATATAAATAAAAACATAATTTAAAATAGAAATAAAAATAAAAATTAACTCATAAATTAAGAGAAATTATGATATAAAAAATGCATATTAAAAAAAATTAAAAGTAAATTGAAATTAAATGCAAATAATAATTTAAACATTAAGACATATTAACACCTATATTAAAAAGTAAATATCAAAATGAAAATCGAAATAAAATAATAACAAAAAATATAAATAAAACTAAAAATAGAAATAAAAATAATAATAAAATAATTAATTAAATTAAAAATACACACATTAAAATTAAATTCAAAAATAAAAATAAACATATAAAATTATAAAATAAATATAAAATTGAAATTATAAATAAGTCTAATAATAAAAAATAAAATTGAAAACAATTTTAAATTACAGAAATAATAGATTTCAAAGAGATATTAAATTAAATTATAAAAAATAATATTAAAAAAAGATATAGTAGTTTCGACTTTGTCGTAACACAAGACGTAGAATTAGTCAATTCGCTTTTGATGACATCTTTTTTAAAAAATATTTACCAAAATATTTATTCCATACACCTGAGCATATAACCTTTAAAAGAGGGCCGGAGAGGGTTAATATGTATGACCGACACCCATTACTTTTGCAAAAGGAACATTTTTGCGTTTGACACCTATTCCCTCCAACCACTCCTTAAGGGGGCTCCCTTACAAATATTATGGTTTTCGTATATTTATTCCATACACCTGAGCATATGACCTTTAAGAGAGTGCCGGAGAGGGTTAATATGTATGACCGACCCCCATTAGTTTTGTAAAAGCAACAGTTTTTCCTTTGACACCTTTTCCATCCGACCACTCCTAAGGGGGCTCCCATACAAATTTTATTGTGTTTGTGCCGGAAAGGGTTAATATGTATCACCGACCCCCATTACTTTTGCAAAAGGAACATTTTTGCCTTTAACACCTATTTCCTCCGACCACTCCTTAGGGGGCTCCCATACAAATTTTATGGTGTTTGTTTATTTATTTCATACACCTGAGCATATGACCTTTAAGAGAGTGCCGGAGAGGGTTAATATGTCTTACCAACCCCCATTACTTTTGCAAAAGGAACATTTTTGCTTTTCACACCTATTCCCTCCGACCACTCCTTAAGGGGACTCCCATACAAATTTAATGGTTTTGTCGATAAAACCGGAAACTGTCGATAAATAGGTAGCAAGTTTAAGCAAACAAAAACATCAAATGTTGGCTTTATATTTCATGTAATTGTGTAAAATTCATATAAGTTAGAGAGTTCTTACATGAATTTTTGTCGCATTGAGGATCAAGCAGACCAACAAGTGTTAACATCAACATTGTACGATCAGTACTTTAGGCCCACCAGAGGCTCAAAAAGTTATATAAATACCGACACCTGATCTCTATCGACCACCCTACTTACCTCCGAGAATGACGTATTCTACGTCAAAAACAAATAAAAACTAGTAAGAAATTATCTTCGGCTGGGCCGAAGTTAAAATACCCCCACGGCCGAACCAAAGTATATTCAAAGCCTTAAGCAATCAATAAAGTGTTTATTTGTAAAAAAATGTTCGTTATAGTTTTAACAGAAAATATTCGCTCTTGTTTTTTGATAAAGTCACTTTGTATGGGAGGAAGGCGTGGTTTTCACTCGATATCATTAAATTTCATACACAGAGAACATGTTATATATCAAAGTTCATATGCAAAGTTTCAAGTCCATATGTTAATTTTTGTGGAATTTATGGAGATTTTAGCTTTTTGAAAAAGCCACTTTGTATGGGAGGCAGGCGTGGTTTTCATTTAATTTGGTTCAATTTCATACTCAGAGTGTATATATAATATCATCAAATTCAAAATTTCAAGTCCATACATTAATATTGTGGAATTCTAAGAGATTTTACTGTTTTGATAAAGTCACTTTGTATGGGAGGTAGGCGTGGTTTTCATCCGATTTGGCTCATTTTCGAACTTGACCTTGGTTTTTTAGATAAAAGCTTAAATATAGAAATTCGTGAAGATAGCTTGAACATTACGGCTGTAATCGTGATCACAGACAGACGGACAGACGGACATGGCTAAATCGACTCGGGTGGTGATGCTGATCAAGAATATATATATTTTTCCATACCTACCACGCTTCTTTATGGGCGTTACAAACGGAGTGACAAAATTAATATACCCCCATTTACGTTTTTTAAACGTGGAGGTATAATTAAAATAAAAGTACATAAGAAAAAAAAAAAAAAGATACAGTATACCGTGTATACAGTAAAGAAGTGAAACTTCTTCTTTGTATACACTCTTTCTTTTCTAGAATAAGAACGATTTTAGTGTAAAGGCTCGATTATGCAATCGTAAAGCTACGCAACGTAACGTGGCGTAGAGTTCTATCTGGAATAGAACCCATCGCTGCACTAGGGAGAAAACTCAGAGCGTAGCTTTATTGAAAGTTTGAGAGCGAGAGTATGATCGTGAGAAAATCAAGTGTTGCATATTCCGCATATTAAGCGAATAATTTCTTAAAAAGGGATTTTTTTATTTTACATAACTACAATGAGCGATGTTTTTGCCAATGGGAGCTTCAGGTGCATTTATAAATTTGTTTTTCAAAAATTTTTTTTGGCATATTAATAAGAAGTTTCACAGAACAATGTCACAACAATAAATCTACCTCAACTGTAAACTTGATCTTAACTTTCATTTTTATTTCTGCCTTAAAAACTAAAAATCAAAAATTACCGGTTATTTTGTACTCAAAAACTATGGGACAAATTTCAGTTATTATTTTTGCTTTAAAAAAATTAAGCCTTATAAATACTTTTTTGTTCAAAACTTTAAATGTGAAAAGATAACTAAAACTTTCACACACACATTATACTTACTATTATTAATAGTAAATAGTTCGATATAAAATTATATAACTAAGATATGTATAAAATAGTTATCTATTGAAAGAACTTATTCCAACTTTTCTTGCGCACAGTGTCAAGTTGGCGTCATGGAATTGCACAATTATCGCAACTTGCATTTGCGTAAACTTGCATAAACTTTTATCTTATATTCTTTCAGTTCTTCTTTGCTTGTAAAATACATTTTTAATGAAAAATCTATTCAAACAATATTTAAGGATACAAAGTGCATTAACCCACAATATCTAAGATTCAGAGACATAAAGCTTTATGTTTAGAAGTTTAATTGCGTTACTTCAACGTTAACTATGTCAATTGCCCGAATTTCTATTAGTTGCATTGAGCAAGGTCGTACTGTAGTTACTTTTTTCTCCATACAAACATTTTTGACTCTACACTAATAGTTCGGGTGTAGAATTAAATGCTAAGAAATTTTCGTTTCTACAGCATACTACGCTTTATTCAAGAATGATAGAAAAATAGATTACGCATTGCGCAGGTCCGTTATGTTGTTTACTTTTCATTTTGACATTTCTAGCTACGAACAAAGTTTTTTTTACGATCATGACGTCACGCTAGACCAAGTTTGTTTCTTGAATCTTTTGCCATTGTTTCATATTTGTTCACAGTTTTAACAAGACTTGACAGAAAGCCATATCGTAAGCTCATATCGTAAGTCTATAGTAACGTAGATGCGCAGATCGTAGAAAATTATTTTTACTATCTGCGCAATCTATTTTTCTATCATTCTTGGGCTTTATTCATAAACATTTTTTCATTCGCTGCTCATGTTTGTAAGGTTTGTGTCTGAACTAAAGAAAATCTCTACAAAAATTAAGAATTCCAATGGATTTGCAATGGCCGCCACATAAAAAAAATGCTGCAAAGGGCGCATATGGAGCATGTCTTTGATATTAAACGAAAAGAAAAACGAAAAACATGGTTGCGAAAATGTTTATGAATAGCGTTTTCTTGTTTAAAGTTACACTGCCTCTAAAATGTGTTTATGAATAAGGCTCTTATATTTTCCCACTAGGAGCGCTGTTTATTTTCCCGCTTGGCATCTACAGCACAAGTAGTTTGATTAATTGGTATGTAGACAACATTTATATATGAAGACCTTAGCCCAACATATAGTACGTTGGCTTTATAAAACTGAGATTGCATGTTCGATACTTAGCGCTAGCAAAGAAATTTTTTTCAGTCTTTTATACAATGTATATCTCTCTCATTCTATCTACTGTACAACATATCTTTCTTCACTATCGCGTAACGAAATGAAGTAAATTGACCTTGAAATTTCACTCCTCAATATTCTCATTCAAATTTCGAAGCGCCACCTAAGAAGTTTCACTTCAAAAACAAAATAAATGTAAAAGAAAATTAAAAAGAAAAACAAAAATAAATTCTTATATAAATAAAAATAACATGATAACAAAAATTAAAAATTGTTAAAGGCCTTGGACAAGTGTTAGGACCAGGAGTAGGAAAGGTATTCGAACAACGGTTAGGACAATGAGGATGAGGAATATGGAAATGGGAACTTGGGGCGGATTAGGATAAGAAGAAGAATATGGATACGTTAACATGTCAAATACATACCTAAGGATGTATCCATAACACAGGCATCTCCATCCCTTATTTCTTAAATTTTTAATTTTTTATCTCCATAAATTCATTTTTTTCCTTAATTTAACACGTTGACTGCCGCGGCAATTTTCAGAAAACTGGGAAAAATGACAATTTGATTTTTTCACATTATATTACTAAAAACTCTATTTCTAGATCACAGGTATCATCACAAAGCAAAAAGTATGTTTTTTTTAGGAGAAAAAGGACCTACGAATTATCTCGTAGTTGGCTTTTATCGATACTAGCACTGATATAATACGGTTTTATTATACGGTTGTCTGCCGACTAAGAGATAACTCGTAGATTGCGTTCTCTTCTAGGGTGCCAACTACGAGTTATCTCGTACTCACTAAACCTGTCATTTTTGTGTAGCTACGAATAAAACCGTATTATATCAGTGCTACTATCGATAAAAGCCTACTACGAGATAATTCGTACGTCCTTTTTCTCCTAAAAAACATCATTTTTGCTTTTTGATGATACCTGTGATCTAGAAATAGAGTTTTTAGGAAAACTTTTCTCTCAAGCAAGAACTAAAAGCTTTTTCATATCGCACTCACAAAAGCTGTCATGTTGATCTGAAAATTATTTGTTACATCTTAATGTCCTCATCTTTATATTATATGATCTTTGGTATAAGCTTTCTTTTCATACCCATAATGATTAGATTTGTATGGAAATTAAAAAATGCTCAAGTTTCTCAAGTCCTTTTTCCCAATTTTAAATCCTTTAACTTCTAAGCCACTTGAGAGCGGCCTGAAATTTTTTCCTAAAATTTACTTTAAAGGTTCACACAAAAACAAAAAAAAAAAAAACACAAAATGTAAAATAAGAGTTTTCTTTTACTTCTTTTAACTATGAAACACAAAACCTTTAAAAAAATTCTTAAATTTATAACTAAGTGATTAATAAAATAAAAAAAATAAATAAGTGATTAATAATGAGATTAATAATGAAGAATGAAAAATTAAATTTTACTTTAAGTTAAACTTCATTAAACGGTAAAGGCTTTATCTATACTTTACTTTGCATCAAAACTCGAAAATAAATAAAATGAAAATATGCCCCAAACTTGATTTTTTTTTTTGGCTTTTTTCAATTTGAAGTTAAGGCCTCATTTCATTGTAAGAAATGACCCCAAAAATAAAAGAAGGCCCCAATTTTTCGCCAATTGAAATTTGTTGGACCTTTTTTCATTTCTTTTTTGGGGACAATTTCATTGGGGCATAATTTCGTAGCGCTTATTTAAAGTCTTCATGACTTACCATCTTTTTGCACACGAGTCTTACTAAATTCTGAAACAGTAAAGTTACAGCAATTATAATTTTTTTTAGTTTTCATCTGAAATTATCGTCTGAAAAAAATTTGGTAGCTACTATCCGGTCTAATGTGGTGTGTAATATGTGTAGCAAAAAAGAGACAATTTTGTTATGATTGTGGAGATTTTAAGTAAAACAAAAGTTTAGTGAACTCAATTCAACTATTTTTAAATACTTTATAAAGCTTAATACAGTACAATCGTACCCCCATAAACGTATTTTAGCTGTGTTTACAAGGCTAACACAACCCTCTTAAATTATCAGATTCACTTGGTAACTCTTATGAAATAAAGCCAAGTTCTATTTAAAATCCTGCACGTTGCACTCTTCAATGGCTTTTCTTGATAATTTAAGCTTATCAAAAGTTCCAAAAGGGATTTTCACACAAATGGAAATCACGAACTTGTTGCGCTGCATTAATTATGCTAATGCAACATATGCTGCGACACAACAAAAGCTTTACTCACCAATCTGCAGTGATAAGGTGCGAAAGCAGCTCTAGGCTGCAGCACTTTCGTTTACGTTGCTACAGGTAAAAAGTCACCCATGCCTGTTGGTGGGTCGGTCGGTATGTTAAAAGGTCGGAAAAACTAAACTTGTCACTTTTTGTGTAGCTGTTTTTTTTTTTTAGGAAACTTGCAGCTAATGCAGGGCAATACATGCTGAAATCCCCTACTCGTTGTTGTGCCCTTTAGTGCTGACAACGCTGCAGACAACTGGATGCTTTCATGAAGGCAACAGCTGGAAGCACCACATAATTTCGAAATAGAAATTGTCACAGGAATGTGTGCGAGTGTACGTGTGAGTTTACACTCAGCGCAAACATTTGGAGAATTTCTGAAATTTTATTTAATAAAATATAGAGAAGATTAAGACACATATAGTTTTTAACTTAGTCGCCTGCAGGCTTAATATTACGGTGCCCCTTGGCCAAGAATGATAGAAACAAGATTACGCGTTCCGCAAATGAGAGAAAGAGCGCTTTGACGTCATCCAGCACTGTTGTCAGACATTGAAATAATTTTATTAATATGTTAAATTTTTATAATATGTATATGAACCTCCTAAGCCTATTGATGCAATAAGATTGTGTCGGTCTCAAATGGTTTAGGAATTAAAAATCATGAAAGTTTCCGAAAATATCCATATTTTTATATAGAAGAGTAGTTCTTTCTTTTCCGCAAAAATTTATTTTCAATTTCGTCAATTTGCTTAAGCGATCGCATATTTGCATTCGTTTTTGTTAAGCAGAAGCGTTGCTTGACGTCATGCACTCTTTTTCTCTCTCATTTGCGGAAAGCGTAATCTTGTTTATATCATTGTTGTTGGTTTCTAAATAACGGGACTGCGGAAAGGGTAATCTTTTTCCTATCATTCTTGCCCCTTGGCAAGGAGTCTAAGGTTAAAGGAAAACGTCCATCCCATCATCTCCTGAACGTCACTTTCATAACTCCAGACGCGACCTACGCCCTATTTTTATAGTTTAAATATCGAAAGCACACAACAACTATTTATATTTAATTTAATATATATTCTGTATGGATAGTTACCAATATTGGAGTACAACAGTACCAACTAATGGATGGCTAGTGTTGACCACCATGGATATTTACCAATATTGAAATATAACAGTACCAATTATTGGATGGCTAGTGTTGACCACCATCCACATGTATTAGTTGAAATCGAGATCCATCTCAAATATCTGACAATATTTGGACATTACCACGTGGTTGTAGACAAGTACAACTCCACGTCAACCAACGCTGATCTGCTCGTGAAGTTGAGGTACCACAGCCGGCATGATACTCCCCAAGGGCCAGTCCAACGATAGCCTCCCGGATAAAAGGCTTTCATCTTGAAACAGCACTACAACACCACTAATACCTAACAGTGTTACACATGACTGTAACGACATTTAATTCGCCACTATTTACATCATGATCATCCTGAGCCACCAAAAAACATCAAACAGCCCATTCATTTTTGCTCTCGCAATCACGATGCAGTCACTGTCAGTTACCAACAGTAAACTGTAGGATTGGTCTTTTTTGTTCACCACAAGGATCGCTCTTTTTAGTTCAATCGTATGTAATGAACTAGTTCGTTCATTTAGTTCTTTTAGTTCGTTCGTTCATTTTGTTCGTTGCATATTTTACTTCGTTTGTTCTCTTAGTTCGTTAGGTCTTTTAGTTCGATTGGTCTTTTAGTTCGTTTAGTTTTCTCGTTCATGTCCAGGTTCATTACCAAATGAGACAAAATTGGTTTGAATATGTGATAGCCATCAAATTCAACATTTCTATTAGTACAGACACAAAAAGTTTCAAACCTAGTCTTAAACCAAGGACTCAAACCATAGCTTGGTAAATTTAGTTATTTTTGATCTCGTTCGTTTTGTTCCTACTCGCTGCAATATCAATTGAACTAAAATGAACTAAAAGAACGAGAAACACTGAACTAGTTCACATAGTTCATGAGTGGGAATCGTTCAATTGAACTAGTTCGTTCATGAACTACCCAAGCCTAGTAAACTGCGTTTCTCCGAACACTCCGAAATAACTATATCATAGAAGCTATTAAATTTTATCGTATGCTTTTAACGCTCCAAAAATACTATAGTTATAAGCTATTTCGTCCTATCAAAATCTATTTCGTCCTTTCGCATCCTATCAAAATCTCGAAAGTACTATAGCTAGAAGCTCTCTAGCCCATCCTCTCACAAACTAGACCGTCAGTCATCGTTGGTCAGTTCACCATTCAATGTCCTCAAGCAAGACCACCATTCTTGAAGTTATACAGCCTTTCCGTGTTCGCGTTAGTTAACCCATTACTTCCTGAAAATAGAAATAGTAAAAAATATGGTATTTTTTCATCAATTTCACTTTGGAACAATTGAACAAGATAAAAAAAATCTTAAATTTTAATATGACCTTTCATTATTTGTATTGAAAACAAATTTGAGCTTTAGGCCAAGTATGTTGACAACAAGACAACATAACGACAATGAAGGCAACAACCAACAATGGCTCTGTATAGAGCAAATCACACAGCAGACTAGACAGACTGTTTAGTTGGCCGCTACACCAACTCATCAGTAGTTTTGCATGACTTTATTGACATGAAAATAGAAAATAAAATCGTGGTCTTAAGCTGGTATTTTAAATTAAAACTTTTAGACAGGATGTTGTTTAGAAATATTTAAAGAACCCAAATTGAGGAAAGTCTCTTCGGTACCATTTCTGATACCCGAGATATAAAATCTTCTATTCATTTTTTTGAAAAAGTTAAAAAATTGCATTCAAGTATGCATTTCTCAAAAATAGGAAAAGTCATATGCAAAAATGATGATAATTATTAATTCGCCAAATTTAAGGAATACGTTGACACTATAATTAATACCTCCAAAATTTAGACTATTGGGTAACAATCAAAAGTTCTGTACTATCTCGATTACAGATTTAGCTTCGAATATCCTTCACAAAGGACACTGTGGATAAAAATCGTGAGTGGCATCGAGTTTAGCAATATATTCTTAGTTTGATCCTGTACCTACTTTTGCTTTAAGACATACGTAGTTTTTAACCGACTTCAAAAAGGAGGAGGTTCTCAATTTCGTTGGTTTGTCCGCTTTTTTTTTTTTTTTTTTTTTTTTTTAAATGTATGTACATCGATAACTCCTAAAGCACTTGCCCGATTACCGTAATTTTTTGTCAACAGATAGATACCATGAACGCGGAGGTCTTTTTTTAAAAAAGTGGGCGATATTCGACAAAGGGGCGTGTCAATATAAGAAAAACACTGTATTTTAGTTAATATTGACACTAGGGTACTGAAATTTACAGTAAAAACACTGAGGTAAACACAATTATTACAAATTACGATCAATAAAGTGGGCGTTATTTGACAAAAGGGTGTGGTCATATTAAAAAAACACTGTATCTCAAATAGTATTGACACTAGGGTACTGAAATTTAATACAGGGGTAGACACAATTTTAAAAAATTACTGTAAAGAAAGTGGGCGTTATTCGACAAAGGGGTGTGGCAATATTAGAAACACACTACATATCGAATAATATTGACACTAGGGTGCTGAAATTTAGCACATGGGTAGGCATACTTATTACAAATTACAGTTAATAAAGTGGGCGTCATTTGACAAAGGGGTGTGGCAATATTGGAAAAACACTGTATCTCGAATAGTATTGCCACAAGGGTACTGAAATTTAGTACAGGAGTAGACACAATTTTCAAAAATCACTGTAAATGTAGTGGGCGTTATTCAACAAAGGGGCGTGTCAATATTATAAAAATACTATATCTTAGTTAATATTGACACTAGCGTATTAATATTTGATATGCAGGTAGATAGGTAGGTAGAATCATTAAAAAAGTGAGCGGGATTGTACACAGGAAAGTACTATATTACGGTTAATATTGATACTTGGAAACTGAAATTTGGCACAGGGCTAGCTAGAATCATTACAAGGTACGGTAAATAAAGTGGGCGGGATTATAGAAAGGACGTGGCACTAAAAATTGTAAAGAAAAAGAAATGGAAAATACCCAACAAACTTTCAGGAATTAATAAAATATATTTTTAAGAACAAACTTTCACGTTTGAAATATTCCTCAAGAATACTATTACATAAAATATTTCATATTCTCTAAAAAGGAAGAAATAAAAACTTTTTAACAAAAAAAAAAAAACCGACTTAAAAATCACTACAAAGTAAAAACTAATTTTAAATAATTTTTCCTATTCATTTCTTGGTCATATTTTAAAAGCTATTTATATGTATTATAATATTGGAAATCTTATCATTTTCATTTTTTCTATTTTGTTTTATTATCATCAATATATTAATTGCTTTATAAACATAAAAGCTTTGAAGTCGGTGCTCATCTTTGACACACAATCATGATCTTTTACCATCCGTGCACTATTTGGTGTCTTGGTGACACTGTAGTAATTTTAAAAGCTTTGTACACATTAAAATTCTCACTAAACTGGTTTGGGTGAGCTTGTAAAGCTCATATTGAATATGACATAGTGTGTAACAGCTGCACAAATAGTGCATGGAACACATTGGCTGCATTCAGCGTACTCAAAAATTGCCAATTGAAAGTAAAAAATCGCTAAGAAGCTTTTATATTCATAAAGTTAATAATATTTTTATGATAAAACAAATTAGAAAAAATTAAAAAAAAATGTTTCGACATAGTAAGATAAGCGCCGACTTCAAAGCTTTTATGTACATAAAGCAATTAGTATATTGATGATAATAAAACAAAATAGAAAAAATGAAAATGATAAGACTTCCAATATTATAATACATATAAATAGCTTTTAAAATATGACCAAGAAATGAATGGGAAAAATTATTTAAAATTATTTTTTACTTTGTAGTGATTTTTAAGTCGGTTTTTTTTTTTGTTAAAAAGTTTTTTTGTTATAAAAGTCAAAGCATTTTACGGTCGTTATTTTTTACTGTTTTCGTCAAAAAACAACTTTGTCCTTGCGGGACAGGAAGACATCCTTTTTTTTCCTTAAAATTTTTTGGGTGATCTTGACAACCCCATGAAACTTTTGAGATCTCCTAGAATACGATTTAAATTTTTCGATACGCCCTAATAGACAGTGTTCCAACCTGTTCCAAAACAGAACGTACATGCACGTGTTCAATAAATTCCAAGGCTATTAGACTTAAAACATTGACGACGACTTTGTTGAGCACTGCCTTCCTTATGCATATTGTAGGGTGCTTAAATTTTGCATAGTTTCTTATTTATTAAGTGAAACAAAATGGGAGGATCCCTAGGTCTCTACATAAAATTAGAGTTTTTTCGACCATCCTACCCTTCGCCCAGACCCAGATTATCATTAGTCTTCCTTGAAGTTCCACCATAAGGATCATACTGATATACATATCCTTAAGCTGAGGCTATACACCATAGTTTGAATCCAAACCGTCCTAGTTTACCTGTTATGAACATCATAGCGGAATGACGTTAAAAATATGGCACCTTCTCTTCCTCAATCGATGTCTTATGGTCACTGCAGCCATTTTGTTATGGATTTTTTCTTTTTTTGTTTTGGTTTTTCAGAAGTATTTTGTATAGTTTCAGGTAATAATATATCAGGTCGTCTAAAATAGCAAGAATTTCAAATGTACCCACCTCATCTTCTGGAATACCGTATTGATAATCATATGTTCATCTTCTAGATCTTCTTCATCATTCAGTTCGTCAACTTCAGGACGTATGATGACTGCATCAGTGCTTTCTGTTGCCTCTAATTCCTCAAGTATAGCTAAAATTTAAAAAATGTTTTCAGAAGTTTATATTTTTTTCACGAAATTTAGGCCAATTGTGAAAATAAAAACATAGACAAAGAGCTTGGGAATGCCTTTTAAGAAGAACATGATGAGT
This sequence comes from Pherbina coryleti, assembly GCA_943735915.1. Taxonomy (NCBI): domain Eukaryota; kingdom Metazoa; phylum Arthropoda; class Insecta; order Diptera; family Sciomyzidae; genus Pherbina; species Pherbina coryleti. The sequence continues at coordinate 156,484,670 of OX030948.1, forward strand.
TTTGTAAAATAAGTTAATTTTGACAGCATTTCGTGAAGTTAAAATTCGTGTTGCTTGAACGCAACTCCGGGAAGAATGGGTTAAGGTTAAGACTATCTCCGTGCTAACAAATTTATTTGATATAATTGCAATAGTCTTGCAGGCCTAAGTCTACCGTTGTATATCAACTGTCCCATCTGATTTCCAGATTGGGTGACCAACTCCAGGATCTAGGTAATCCCTTGCCTTTACTCAAAATAGGACGAACTTGTTTCTTGAGACCATCCTCCATTATCCTGGTTGTGGACTGGCTGGCAAAATTAATTATTGGGCGGAGTTTATGTAATAAAAATGGTATATCTTTAATATTTAATTAAAATAAAAAATAAACTGCCCATTTCAGCCCTTGAAAGGACTTTAACCGAACTTCTTAAGATCAAATGGTGTTAAACATGTTATTAAATGTTTGTACACAATTGATCGAGAACTGGACCTACTAGTTTTATGCCGACTCAGTACGGCTAATTTGCATATTCTCAAGAAGCTTTACATGGCATTATTTACGGCCGAATAGAAAAATTAATTCAATTGAAAAAAATATCTGTGTCAGATGGAATTTGAACCAGGGTTCTCTGGCATATGGGTCACGCACTCTACCCATTGCGCCACGATCGTCATTTAATATTTAATTACTTAATGGTTTTTTTCTAGTCTCAACATGAAATTTTTTTAATCACTTTTTCTCTCACCAGCAACTTTTTATTTTGCATCGACTAGTTGCAAATTTTTACTGGTGTGTTCAAATGTATTACGTAGTTCTTGGAATGTAGCTCAAATTATCTGTTACTTTTTGTGCCTGCAGCCAATTAACAAATTGTAAGCGACAAGAAACGAAATAGCATGAATGAAAAGTCAAAAGGTGCCACGTGGCTACCCTGGAGATGACATTTTGGGATGAAGTTAGTTAAGGCGCTTTTTTTCGTTGTCGTCAAGCTATTCTTGCTACGCAGTGACACACAATTTAAGAAATAAGTTATTTTTTCTAGCTTGTTCTAACCCAACTTAACTTGTTTTGACTTGTGCGTCAGTTCAAAAATTTGATTTTGTTTTCTTGTTAAACTCTGTCCAGACAATGCCAAAAATAAGAGAGTTGAATAGCCATAAATAAGCTTTTTGGTTTTTTTTTATGATTTCCAGAAGGGCAGTTAAAATAATGTTAGAACCATTGTGAAGAGCTGTCAAGATACTTTTTGCATGTTTATTTGTTGTAATATAAAAGTTATATACAATGAGAGAAAATAGAGGAATTTTTCGATTTACGAAGTCTTACAAGATAAGAATTTTCCTTTTTTCTCCAGAGTAATCATGGTATATATCTGAAAGGGCACATAATGCTTGACACAGAAGTGTAAGCTTTATAAATTTATTCTCCATTACTCGTACGTTTGATTTTTATACGATGACTCTTACCGCATTAAGTTTGTCACTCTGTAACACTTATAAGGAGGCGTAGTTGATATATATAGAAAAGTATATATACACTGTTGGACAAAACCTATTGGACAATATTAGTTCATTTGATAAATCAACAAAATCCATGAAACTATTAATGAAGTGCACCACCAATTGTATTAAAATTACAAGAATGTTTGTGTGTTTGATAAGAAATCAGCAATTTAAGTTATTAAAATCAATTGAAATTAAAAATTTATTCAACGTAAACAAAAATGTCAAAAATTCGCACGACAAAACATAATGGACTAAACAATGGTATTAATATTTGGTCGAAAATCCTTTATTTTCAAGCACGGCCTTGCATCTTTTTGTCATGGAAGCAATCAGGTTATCTATTGTTTTCATGTCTATTGACTTCCAAGCAAATTCTATGGCCTTGAAAAGCTTATTTTTATCTCCACCCTCTCTTTCGCGATTTATTCTTCTGTTAAGAATTTCCCAGAGGTTTTCGATCGGGTTAAGGTCTTGGGATTGTGCTGGCCACTCCATAACGTTGATCTGCTCAATTTTAATGCAATATTTGGCATAACTCGTTGTGTGTTTTGGGTCATTGTCATGTTGGAATTGCTATGACAGGGGCATATTCCACTCAGCGTAGGGGAACATGACATTTTCCAAAATGTTTTGTTACATAAACCTGTCCATGATACCATTTATTCTATGGAGGCGCAAGACACCATACCCAGGAAAAGATCCCTAGACCATTGCATTGCCGCCTCCGTGCTTCACAGTCCCTTTACAGTACAAGGGATCTAGTCTATTGCTAGGCAGTCTACGAATTCGAATATTTCCATCCGAATACTTCAAGTTAAACTTGGATTCGTCTGAAAATAAGACTGTTTCCACTTGTTGTCGGACCAATTGATGTGCTCCCTGTCAAATTTTAAGCAAGCCAGTCGATTTTTACGAGATATAAATGGCTTTTTTGCAGCACGGTAACTTTTCAATCCAGCATCATAGGCCCTTCTCTGAACTGTCCTGCTACTTATTGTGAGCTTAAGTGCATTCACAATATCATCAGCCGATTTTTCCGGATGTTTCTTAAGTTCTTTGACAATTTTCGTGTCATCTCGTGTTAATTCTCGTTGTTATTCACTTTTTACAATACTCTCATTTCAGAATTGTAACGGAACATTTACAGTTCAATTTTGAGAACATTGTAAGCAGTCCAATATGTTTTGTCGCATGCATTTCTAATAGCATGATTTCTTTGAGCATCACATGGGAAGATAAAACAACAACAAAACGCCAATTGATATTTTTTTTTTGTTTGCTTTGACCTTGACGTTTCATGTTTATTTATCGATCATATACTATTGGAGTCTATATAGATAAAATAAATCAATATTTGCGAAAAACCATACTTTTTTTTAGTCCAATATGTTTTGTCCAACACTGTATATATTCCGTTAAGTCTTGATCACCTCCTGAGTTAATTTAGCGATGTCCCTCTGTCTGTTCGTCTGTCATTTTCATGATAACAGCCGTTATTTTGAAGCTTTCTTTATGAAGCTTAATATTTAAGCTCTTTTTTTTACTAGTAAGCTCATATTCGAAAATGAGCCAAATCGGACGAAAAGCATGCCTTCCTCTCTTATATAGTGACTACATAAAATATTAAACTTTTAAAAACTCCACAAAAATTAATGGATTAAACACTTGAAATTTCGCTCTTAAGCTTTGATCACAAATACTCTTTGTTTGAAAGTAGCCAACATAGAATGAAAAACAAGTCTACTTCCCATACAAAGTGACGTCATCAAAACAGTAAAATCTTCACAAATTTCACAAAAATTAATCTATTATCTTGATATCTTACACATAAAATTTGGTGTTTAAAACGTAAATGTGGTTGAAATTGGGAAAATTGAATAAACACCAATCCTTTCCCCCATACAAGTTGACGTCATCAAAATAATAAAACCTTCATAGTTTCGAATATAAAGCCGAAGATAATTCCTACCTTACTAGTTTATCTTCCAACTTATTTACTCCAATTAAAGTTAAAAATTTCAGGTGTGGAAGTCTGACTAGTCCGTCCTTCCAGTCTTATTTTCTCACTACAAAGCTTTTATACAAAAAAAACTTGATTTCTTGCTCCTCTGCTTAAATGTCTTTGCCAAGAATCTCGAAAATAGGTCAATAGATTTTCCACATCATAATAAATACTAAATCAAAAATTCGGATTGAGATCTTTTAACCTTCTAATTCAAACTAATAAATAAACTTCCAAGAAGCCATTTCGAGGAACATTTATTTCGCTATCCTCGTAAACACTTGTTCAAAGTTGCTTCGCAGCTCATTTTTAATATTATATATATTATAATACAGTAGTATTTTAGAGTTTCACTCTCGTGTAAAAAAGCCTCGCTCTCACAACTGATACGGAAGCTGCTTTGAAGCACACTTAACTTTTAAAAATGTGCTGCGCTAAAACAAAATTACACAGGATACACTAACAAGGATTTGCTCATACATGAGCAGCCTCTCTCATAAGTAATATGTCCATCAAACAGAAAAAAATACGAAATTTTTTGGAAATTTTTCAGTTTCACAAGGTCTACCGAAGTATTATCCTAGAGAGATAACTTCCAATTTGTATTCGCAAGTATCTGATAAGTTATAACGAAGTGGAAACTTCAAATTATCTCGAAATTGCAACCTGCGGAAAGTTTAATTGTTAGTTAGTTGGTAGTGGTCTTACATCTACAGAAATATTTCTTTTGAAAATGGATCAGCCAGCGAATTTAACCTAGTCATCTTGATAATTTATTGAAAGAACTTTTTTACTTCGCAGAAAATAGTCGAATGGCTTATGGCAGGTAAAATGCCATGTGGAAAAGAACTGTAAAAGACCCTTACGGTACCGATACTGGTGCATCTGAAACTTTTGGAAAGAGAAGAGGGCCTAATGAAGACTTCCCAGTTGGCCCGTAAAAGAAAGCTAGGCGTTAAGAGATAAGTATTATTCTGGTTGTCCATAGTCTCGCTGTATTTCCTCAACAGTCAACCCACCGCGCATGAACAAAGAGTCCTAGAGCAGACGAAGCACAGATACGGGGGTTGATATAGACTAGTACGATTTTAAGTACTCATAAGAAGTTCTCTTTTCTCCCTGATTTCGCTGAACTTAATTACGGTCCTGATAAAACTTGATAATTTCAGGGCTGCAGAGGTATTGAAGTGCGCTGGCGAAACAAAATTGTCCTGAGCTGCGTCGCAAATGCTTATCATATCCTAAATGTGAGCACCTTTGAACTTTTCGAAAAATTTCCCAAAATTTAATTTTGTTTTCTGTCAATCAGTTCTATATTACTTATGAAAGCGAGGCTGCTCATGTAAGAGCGAATCCCCGTTAGAGTGCTTTGCATACGTTTTAGCGAAGCACATTTTGAAAGTTTAGTATGCTTAAAAGCAGCCTCTGTATGAGTTGTGAGAGCGAGGCTTTTTAACATGAGAGTGAACCTCTAAAATATTTCAAATGAACTGCGAAGAAGCTTCGCAGAAGTGTTTACAAGGGTAGGGAAATGTTTCTCGAAATGGCTTCCTGAAAGTTCAATTATTAGTTGGGGTGAGAAGGTCAAAAGATCTCAATACAAATTTTTGATTTAATATTTCTTTTGAGGCAAAGAAATTTAAGCAGAGGAACAAGAAATTAAGATTTTTTGTATTAAAGATTTTAAGTCAGAAAGAAAAACTGGAAAGATGGACTAGTCAGACTTCCATTTCTGAAATTTTTAACATTAATTGGAGTACATAAGTATGTAAGGCATTTTTTACTAGTTTTGTTTTTCTAGTTTAGTTTGTTTACACTACTAGAGTAAAAAAATGGACGTATGTAAGACATTTTTAACATTTTGCTGATGTTAATTTTATCTCTATGGACTGAATGTAGGTAAGTTATTTAAAGTTGAAAATATAATTTAAAATTTAAAGAAGAAACAGGATGTATCAACTTTTTTTAAGTGTCGAATATTTCATTTTTCATGAGAAAAAATTAAAAAAGATGAACCATATTGTTGTTGAATTATAAAAAAGGTGCAAGCTCCAGGCTATATGGTGGATGCATCAAAACTTCCCAGCCAAGCTCTCTCAGTTTCTGTCGGGTCATCAAATATGTGTATGGTCTGGCGTTATCGTGATGGAGAACAACACCTTTTCTGTTGATCAATTCTGGCGTTTTAATTTAATTGCTTGCTTTAATCTTGTTAATTGTTGACAGTAGAGAACATAATCAATCGTTTAAGCAGGTTGTAGAAGGTTATAATCAACAATTCCCATCCAATCCCACCAGACGCACAGCATTAGCTTTCTTGGTGTCAATCCTGGTTTTGCCACTGTTTGCGAAGCTTCATCTTACTTCGTCCATGATCTTCTTCACACATTGTAGTACGTGATCTACTTTTCCTCGCCCATAATCTTCAGAAATGGTTCGATTTTGTTTCGTTTTAGCAGTTATTCGCAAATGGATATTCGGTCAATTAAATTTTTCGTTGTTAATTCATGTAGCATCCAAACATCGAGATTCTTTGTGTATCCAGCTTTCTTAAAATTGTTGAAAACAATTTGGTGATGAATTGCCTAGTTGCCTCGCAACGTCCACGCTGCTTATGTGCTGGTCTTGCTTAATTATTTCCATGATTTCATGAGAGCGAGGTGCATCTTTAACATTAAAACTATCAGATCGAAAACGAGCAAACCACGACGCTGCTGTTTTTCTAGTTAAAAAAAATAAATAAAAAAAGGATAAAGCATCGTATCCATAAACATCACAAATTTCTTCAGCAGCCTGCGACGCATTCTTACTTTTTCTATAATAGAAAAGCAAAATATGACGATAATGTACCGAATTTTCACTAATTTTTAAACTCAGATAACTTTTCAAAGAACAATGAGATTTTTATAATGTAAACTGAAGTCTAAACTGTCACCTTTCAACAGAAGATATAGCATTGCCATATGCAATTAATATTACCAGAGATATTACATTTTAGAGCCATCTAGATACAGTTTGTAACCGAACTATTTTGAAAACTCAATATTTAAAAAATTCTTTGTTTTCCTTACTATAAAAAATTATCATTGCCATCCATAATATATTCAATATAAAATCAAGTTGGACCGTGGTTGGTTACAAAAAATACGTTGAAAATTCAACTTCACATGTGAGAACGAAATAACGATAATGTGCTTCATAAGTTTTAAGCGCAGCACATTTTTAATGTTCACTATGCGAGCAAGACGCTATAACCTCATGGAAGTTCAACTGGAAGTTGGGGTGTGAGCTATTCTTCATAATGAAGTGCAGGGCCAAGCGCAGGATTTGGATTTGGAGGGGTTTTGATTAAAAAAAGGAATTCTAAGTTCAAAGAAACTATCAGACATGGGTGAAAAAAAAAAAAAAAAATCCAATCTTATAAAATTATCAGATTTCAGTTATATATTATTTTATGTACATTTTCAGTTTATTTTTTAGTATTCTGAGTAAATATACAAGACTATAGAGTGAACAATTCTCTTCATAAACTAATGCTTCGGGGTACTGCATCAACATAAATTTCAAGGTATCGGTGAATATTAAGTACAGCCAATCCATTCAGTCGATTTTCGCTCATAGTAGAATGCAGAACAACGATCATGACGATCATGACGATCATGATCATCATGAGAACCTGAGATATTTGGTGAACATTAGAAAAAGCAGTTGCATTACAGATGTCAAGAGCTTCGATAGAACCATTGATATTTTTTTAAAAAAATCTGTCTTCGCCAAAGTGTCCCTTCATTGATCCGTGCTTCGAAAAAAGTCGTAATTTAAAAATCGTGGAGAATTTCTCAAATAATTTCTTCTTCATCTAGGGTTTAAATTTTTTTATGCAAAAATAAATCTAAAATTTGATTATATTTCACGGTGCTTTAGAAAACTGTCTTCGAGGTGAGTAAAGAACAAATCTAGATTAGTCAGATAAGTTGAAATTTGATAAAAATCTTCAATAGAACTATTGAAGATTAAGTCTTGTCTCGCTTTCCTTACTTCAATATCGTGTTCTTCGCAGATCTTGCCGACTTTTTGGAAAATCTTAATAAAATGTTCCTCTGTATTTTGTCTTCTTTCTAATAATTATTTGTTGACCTATTCATTTTCACTATCGGAGAGAACAGTTGATTAAGTTGCCTCAATTTTTTTCATTTTTTTTCTTTTTTTTTTTTTTTTCTTTTACGAGGTAAATTTTACAAGTCAGTAACTTTTTAGATTTCTCAACATACATAACCTCTTTTTACATCGATACATTGAAAACAGCATTTTTCACAATTTTTTTTTTATTCCTTCAAAATAAAAGGTTGTATCAAGGTTTTCAAAATAGACTTTTGCTTCAGTAATGACCTCTTCATTCGACGCAAACCTCTACCTTGAAGCCATTTTTTCAGTCTAAGGAAATAGTCTAAGGGGCTAAATATGGAGAATTTGGTGGAGCTGTTCGTAGCGCAATGTATGGGTTTTTGATATGGCAACTACAGAGGTGGGCGCCGGTGTGCTGTCATGGACGAGAACTTTTTGACATGACGAAGCTACGTTGTACTGCTCAGGTTTCCAAAAAAGTTGAAAAATGAGTTTTTTAAAAATTCATCTGCGTTGCATTGAATTGTTACTCGCTGAGTATGCGAGCTATGATTAAAAAAATGGTATGACCGTAAAGGTTAATTCTTTGACTTCATTATAAAAACAAAACAAAAATTCAAAACATCATCGGGTCGCAGTGGGAACTCTTTAAGCAACACAATTGAAAATTTGTTACATGGAATTATTACTCGCTGAGTATTAGTGCTAGGAATTAAAAATACGATACGCAAATAAAGGCGTACCTGATAACAAAATTAGACAAAAAATGTTTGTCACCATGGGGACGCTGAGAGAGCCGCTCAAAGATCGATAACGCAACATTCATGCAGCGGCGTTGCATTGAATTTTTACTCAATGTGTGTATAACCTACGATAAAAGTTTAAAAAGGAAAATGAAGTCTTTATACATGGCTTTACGACAAAAATAAAAAAAGATTCCGGCATCGTCAGGTCGTGAATATAGCAGCTTATGTAACAGAAATGTAATATCGTTGCATGGAATTATTACTCACTCAGGAGGAGTGCTACGGTATATTTTGTTTTACGACAGCATGGATGTGTTATTACGCTTCACAACTAAATTACAAAAAAAATTCTTGCTGTCATGATTTCAGGGATGCCATCACATAATGCAGTAAAAATGCTACAGCCATGAAAAAACGTTGCATGGATTTTTAACTCTGTGAGTACTGGTGCAACGGTAAATTTTAAGGAACGAAATCAAAGGTGAGGTCTTCGGGCATATGACAAAAATAAAAAAACAATTGATGGCGTGTCAAAGATACTCAGGGAATTGCCTAATGTGACGCATATACATCACTTTTGCTGGATTAATTGAAATTAGAGCACAACCAATGGGAAAGCAAGCAAAAAAGCTAAAAGAAAAGCACCAACTCCAAATCCAACAACAACTCCAACTCCAACTCCAACACCAACACCAACATCAACACCAACACCAACACGAACACCAACACCAACACCAACACCAACACCAACACCAACACCAACACCAACACCAACATCAACACCAACACCAACACCAACCAACACCAACACCAATACCAACACCAACACCAACAACAACACCAACACCAACACCAACACCAACACCAACACCAACACCAACACCAACATCAACACCAATCTCAACACCAACACCAACCCCAACACCAACACCAACATCATCACCAACACCAACACCAACACCAACACCAACACCAACACCAACACCAACACCAACACCAACACCAACACCAACACCAACACCATCACCAACACCAGCACCAATAACAACATCAACATCATCAACATCAACATCAACATCAGCATCAACATCAACATCAACATCAACATCAACATCAACATCAACATCAACATCAACATCAACATCAACATCAACATCAACATCAACATCAACATCAACATCAACATCAACATCAACATCAACATCAACATCAACATCAACATCAACATCAACATCAACATCAACATCAACATCAACATCAACATCAACATCAACATCAACATCAACATCAACATCAACATCAACATCAACATCAACATCAACATCAACATCAACATCAACATAAACATCAACATCAACATCAACATCAACATCAACATCAACAACAACATCAACATCAACATCAACATCAACATCAACATCAACATCAACATCAACATCAATCCAGCTGTGAATAATATTCGCCGGTATTAATGGTTTTAACAATGTGAATGACCGCATGCATCCCAAAGTACTGTTACCATAACATTTTTGTCCGACAAATGCACTTGGCTTTATGTGGGACACGTGCACCCAGAGATGTCGACTGCTTTGACAGTTCCGTGATCTCTTGTCTGCTCTGATATATTCATGTTTCATCTACGGCTACGAAGTCGTGCAAAAACTCCTTCGGATTGTGCTTGAGCAACGCCAAACACTCCTTTGAAGTCTTCACACAGCTGCGCTCATGGTCGAGGCCCATCACGCGGATAGCTTCTTCATGTTCAAATATTTATGTAAGATGTGATGTACCCGCTCAGTTGAGATGCCTAGAGCTTCAGCTACCTCACGCATTTTCATTCTTCGATCGCCCAATATCATTCTATGAATTTTAAAGACGATTTCTGGTGTGACGACCTCTTTTAAGCGACCTGAACGTTCAGCGTCATTTGTGCTGGTACGACCACATCGGATTTCATTGAACCACTTGTAAGTAATTGAAATTGATGGTGCAGAGCCCCCATAGTATTAACATGCCTTGTCTTGGTTTCAGTCATGGTTTTTTAGGCAAAACACGAAATTCACTTTTTCCATTTTCGTTGAAATTCACGAGATTGCCTGTTTTCAATGGCTGCCAAACACAAAATAAATGACGCAGATTGCTCAAAATTTGACAGTAGTCTATTAACAGATGGTAGTTAACAGGACCAGTGTTGCATTTAAATTTACTATGCGGGAAAATCAAAACTTCACTGATTTCCCAAATTGCTCCAAAAATTGGCAAATATTTCTCATAATATCCTACTTCCTCTCGAAGTTCTGACATGGTAGAGAAAGACCGTATTCAGACTCAACGTATAAAACTAAGTCGGAAATAAGTTTATTTTTTTATTTCCGTTTAGTTATTAAATATTCCAAGTAACACTCAAAGTAATAAATAAAACATCCACTCTTCCAAAAATTGCTGAAGCCTGTTGCTTCAATACATCAAAGTAAGAAATTTCATCATCGTTTAAACGTTAAAATAATGAAATTTTTATGATCAACCCTGTAGCATAAAGTACTTGCAATAACATCGTATAGCAACATAAAGTACAAACTTTATTAGAAGCTGTATACAAGCTCATCAGTGCGAACATAGACAGTCGCTTAAGTTATTTGCGAAAATAGATATTTTGTCAAACATAAAATGGGGGAGGCGAAGAAAAACTTTTTCCCGATAGTTATGTGGGCAATAAAAATGCCATCAATGCGCGGAAATAAATCGATTAGTTTGTGATATAAATGTGTATGTGGCTGTGTGAGTGTGAATGCCAATATTTGTGCAGATATTTATAACGTGGACCAACGAGAATTTATGAGCCTGTCAAAGTTTGCACAAATTTATTTGCCTAAAATAAATTCAGTGGATACATTATGTTAATCAATTTATATTTACGAGTTAAATGAAGTTTTGCGATTAAAAATAATTGCAATACCATTTGTTGGTCAGGCGAAAATAATGGGCTTTTAATAGCGGCAAGCAGTATGAAAATAAATAAAACTTATCTCATAGGAGCATTTTGATGGCTACATATCAATTCGGCCATAAATCACAAACTTAAAACAATTAACCAAAAATATTATCTTGGCAATAATTTGTCTGATGTCACAAATAAGATTGATGGCTGGAGTAAAATAACGCAATCAATTGTTAGTTCACAAAATAAAAAAGATTTTTTTTTTTTTTTTTGAGAGAGATGAGGCATGACATGAGGATGATAATGATAATGACATGAAAACCACTCTATGGTATGAGCACCACAAGCAAAGTTTTTTAATCAAGGCTTCTGCTATAAGACTGCCCTGGAATTCGTTTCCAACATGAGCCGATAGTTAGCGGTAAACCAATAGCCACAACAGTGTGATAATTTATGTCTACTTTTCTGACACGCCATCGAAAAATTTTATTCAATTAAATTCCTATTGGCTTAGTTATTTATTTGCCAGAAACGCATTTCCATTTAAATGTCGCCATAGTCCACAACCGATAAATACTTCAAAAAGTGCCAATAACTCTTAGTCTTCTTTACCAGTATATCCTAGCAATTTTGCAAAGTCACATTTTGTCCCAACAACCCACAATTTTAAATTGCCAACATTTTATAAAGGCTTTGTTGTCATAACGAATTGTTTGAATGGCATAGCATTAGTTACCGTTGACTGAATGAATGAATGAATGAATGGAAGAATTGGAGTCACCCGAGCTGTGGTCACAAAGCAAATAGCCAAAAAAAAAAACCATGCGAAAAAAAAATCTATTTAATTTGTTTTGGTCACTCAGTCGAAAAATGCCTATCATTGTTTTTCAATTTTTCAAATTTTCATAAATTTTCCACGAAGCACACTCGAACGGAATTATCTTATATTTGCATTTAATTTTACTCGATTTCATTGTTAAGCACTCCTTAATTGGATGAGGAGAACCTTAAGTGTTGTTCAAGCTGTCAAATGGAATACAAATAGGAAATAATGCGAGTTTTGAGTGTTTTTAAGCTAATGGTGGTCCTCTTCGCCCTTGTTTGTTATTGAAACTCAAATTAAATTGGTTTTTTACATTTCTTTCCATGGAAAAATATTTGTTAAATCACTGTTGGTACTTCGGTAAATCATGGAGCAATTGCGTGGGCTGTAATTAAATTCCATAGGAAGATAAGTGATGAAGTCAATCTCTTAAACACAAGCACTAGATAACTATTTACATAAGTATGTATATTTTGTGAATCTATATATAAATTGGCGTAGGCCTATTAGATTAAAATCAACTGATTTAGATATTTTTTTTTTTTTTAATTGAATTAGAGTAGGAAGAAGGAGTGCACCGAATATTATTTATAGAAGTCTATCTACTTTGAACAGGTGAAATGATTTATGATGTATTTTACTCATTGTGGGATAATATAGACGTAGAATATTCCCACAAAAAGTAGAGAAAGAAAAAACCTTCGGCATTGTTTCGTTAGATTTTTGTTTCTTTACACTGCGATATTAGTTCGGTTACGTTCACACATGAGCAAAGAAAGAGAAAAAAAAAACTGGTGTGATCGGGGGACCCCCGTCAACAACGAAGTTCCTTACGCTTTACCGTACAATTGCAAAAACAATAAACGCATGTAAACACTTAATACTTGTATCAAAATACACAATTTTATTTACTTATTAACTTACTTTACTAAAATCTGTTTCAAACACATTTGCAGTTTTCATTTCTTAAATCTTAATTGCAACAAACAAATAATCGCACATATGATTTAAAACAAAAGCTCAAATAATCAATGCACAGCTTCAAAACAACACGCTACAAAATTGAGCTGCATTTTGTGGCTAAACTAAAGCAACATTATGTGCACTGCACAGTGCGCTTTTTTCGATTTTAGAATGACATTTGGGTTTTTTTTTAAATTTTATAAAAAATTATTTCATTCGTCAGATTATAAAACATATATAGGGTGTTTTTTTTAGGGGTTTGTTTTTCGAATTGAAATAAAACACAAGAAAATCGTTTTAATGTCCATCAATTTGGCTTTATTGGAAGGATAATTTTATGCCATTAATGTTTAAATATGATTTCGGGCATGTGGCCGCCGCGGCTGGCTCGAATAAAGCCAATTCTACAGGTACAATTTTCAACCACTTTTTCGAGCATATGGGGCCGTATGTCGGCAATAACGCCACGAATGTTGGCCTCCAAGTCCCCTAACGTTTCTGGTTTGTTGGCGTAGACGAGCGACTTCACATATCCCCAAAGAAAATAATCCAATGGTGTCAAATCACACGATCTTGGTGGCCAATTGACAGGTCCATTCCGTGAAATTATGCGCTCATCGAATGTTTCCTTCAATAAATCGATTGTGACGTGCGCTGTGTGGCATGTAGCGCCGTCTTGTTGGAACCACAACTCATCCACATTCCTGCCATCCAATTCGGGAACAAAATAGTCGGTTATCATGGCTCTATACCGGTCTCCATTAACGGTAACTGACTCTCCAGCATTATTTCGGAAAAAGTATGGCCCAATGACTCCACCAGCCCATAGAGCACATCAAACAGTCAGTTTTTGTGGATGTAATGGCGTCTCAAGGATCTCATGTGGATTCTCTTCCCTCCAAATGCGGAAATTTTGCTTGTTGACGTAGCCATTCAACCAAAAATGAGCCTCATCACTGAACAAAATTTTGCGATGAAAATCAGCATCGAGATCAATCCCATTTTCGGCCCATTTGCAAGCGTTGTTCTTTTGTCAACCTGTTCATGATGAAATGGCAAACCAAACTGAACATAAATGACATTAGAGTTGCCAGATTTGACCACAAAATGCCAGTTTTATCTCTATTCGAAAAACAAACCCCTAAAAAAAGAGCCTTTATTATGAATGTGGTATTGGAAACTTGATGTATTGTATGGTTTTTTTTATAAAATTCGTCAAAGTTGAAACATTTTTAACAAAAATAAGCTCAATAAAACCCAACAAAAGAGGTTTAATTTATTATAAAATACAATAACAAATATTAATAAATAAAAATAGAAAAATCGTAGAAACATGACTGCAAATTTTTAACGAAATGAAAATTTAAGTAAAATTTAGTAGAAAATATCTAAAAAAAAAAAATAAATAACTGGCCATTTCAGCCCTTAAAAGGACTTTGACCTAGCTTCTTATGATCAATTGTGTTATGCGTGTTATTAAGTTTGTACTCAAATGAATGTAGTTTTGGCACAGTAAAATTAACAATAGAAACTCTTAAACTTATCTAACGAAACTCAATCAAAATTTCACCACTTTCACGTTACACCTGTTAAAGCAAAAAATTCTGAAATTGCTGGTGGTAGACAAAGTTCAATTGAATGTATCGAACTTTTTTCGATACTTAAGCATGATGATGTTTTCGCTGTTGCTGTTTACACTTGCAGTTTGCACTATAAGAGAAAAAAGACGCACGTGCAGCAAAGTATTCGCAAATTGGCAAAGTTATATTAATGCTAATATATTATTTTTTTATACTTTTTGGACCATAAGGGGGGCTTTTAACCCTAAAAACCCCCCCTTGTCTACGGGCCTGTTTTGAACACAAAAACTGCCATTCTAAAAAAAATATTTGTTAAGCATTTTCTGTAATTTTTTTATTAAAAACAGAAATAAAACAAATTCATTTGTATATAAAATTGTTGTATATAATATATAAAAAACTTCTGCTATTTTATTCACATTTCAGATCATTTTAAGATAAGTAATTCAAGTATTTTTAATGTTTTTTTTTATATATGTATATTATTATTTGCTTTAGTTATACATATCACTATTACATATTTGTATCATAGTTTTTGATACGTCAAAGCTTGAATAGAAATAAAAAAAATTTTAGGTGTCTACCTATCCGAACACCCGAGTTGATGATGGGGTGAAATTTCACCCGTCCGGCATCAGGTGTGCCGAAATTCTACACAGTGCAAGCAACCCTGTCTAATTTTATTAGTATTATCCAGTCATTTACTTTTCTTATTTTAACTTTTTTTTCGTTAATGGTAAATAATATCTCCACTGTATGGCAACACTGAAGTGTATTTCAAGCCAAAATATGTGGCAACACTAAAATGTGGGCAAAACTAGGGTATGCAACTATTCGACATTATAAAAAAACCGGTATCGAATAGTACAATATTTACAAAACTGGTTTTCGAACTATTCGAAAATTGCGATTTTTAAAAAAATCGGGTCGAATAATAAAAAAAAAACCGAAACACCGAATAATTCGAACCGGTTTTGCATACCCTAGACAAAACTTAAATGTGCGGCAATACTTTCATATGAAATTGGCGCCAAAAAATTGTAATGTATAAAACGTGCAGACAGCATTTAGAATTCGAAGTGACTTTTTACATTTGTAATTTTTGTGTTAAAGTGAGACTATAAACTGATTTGTCGGCACAAGTTTTTAAGCACGTTGGAAATAGCTGATATTATCGAGCAAGAATGGGTTGACAGTGAGAAAGATACCGGTTGATTTGGCAGAGAAGACAACAACGATGTTGTCTGATGCCCAACCATGTGTATATTTTGACTATATTTTGATTATATTTTGATGTGTATATTTGGAAAATGACAAATAGGTGATCAATGACACTGATCAAAATTTACCAAACGAGGTTGCTGAAATAATGGAAGTGGTGAAAATGATGAAAATTCTGTCGCACTGAACATACCTTCACAACATCAGGATAATCAAAGTTTGTCAATATATAGAAAATGTTATTGTAAGAATTCTATTAGCTTTAAAATTTTCAGGCAAGCCAATATCCTTGAAGAGGAAAGCTTCGCGTCTTACACCTAGCAGAGTAGAGACACTTTAACGAATTCTATTCGTATTCAGAAAGAGCCAAAACCATTGACCTCTCCGGGCTTTCAAAAACAAAACTCCGAGGGTAGTGATGAATATCCGCAACCAAAGAGGCGCCGCAGACATTACTCATTCGAGTTAATATTTCCGCGGATAAAATAGCCAGCATGTAAGAAAAGTACGGCACTTTGGAACCGGCACAACTGCTGGAGCTGTTTATTGATGAGAATGTTATTAAATTTAAAGCGGATATGACTAATGTTTATGCCGGTGGAAGAATTCAATTTTTTTCACTAATCCAGCGGAAATAAAAAAAATTCATTGCCGTTATGTTTTTGACTGGCTATAACAGTTTGCCCAACATTCATTCCTATTGGAGTGGCAACACTATGAGCCGCGACCGATTCAAACTGTTGAAATCAAAGTTTCATGTGTGCGATAACAAAAAATTGCATAATAGCGATGAATTCTTTAATAACATTAATATTATTTAATAATACTAGCTTTAAAAACTAATCAATAAAAAACTACAATTATTTGCACCATGAAGAACATAAAATGCTCACAATTGCCTGTCATTTTGGTACACCTAGTGCCGGACGGGTGAAATTTCACCCCCTTCAGGTAAATCATTCATAATACACAGGTGAATACACCGATCGATACAAAAATTTCACAGAATATAAATTGCTCAATAAACTACATGATCCGGAGAAAACTACTGAAAATTCTAACGTGAAATTTCACCCCATCAGGCTGGAATGGGTTAAAAACTGCATTAATAATGGAAAAACTGTATTTTTCTTAGAAAAACTGCCAACCTGCACAGAGTTTAAAAAACTGTCATTTGCAGGCAAAACTGCCATTCTGGCAACACTGCTTGAGTGGATAGTTGCACTCAGTTAATTTCTGCTGCAGTGTTGCCATAAGACCAATATATCGTAGAGATATGAAAATATGTTTTCATATCATATTTATACTCCCAAGCAACGCTGGGAACGGGTATGCTAGTTTTTTATAAAAAGTATAGGTACATTTATAGTTTTTGAGATAATTGCAAATGTCATCCTAAAATTGAAAAAAGCGCACGGTGCGGTGGTCGCTAGTATTTTATATTTGCTTTTAGATTATTGTCCTTTAAAGCAATAAGAAATTTTCGTTACAAAATATTTAATATTTTGACTTGTGTTTTAATACAATCCACTGGTTTATATATAACTTTAGTCACTTTAACTTCCTAAAGGATTTAAAGTTTCAAAAACAACAAAAATTAACTCATCGACTATAAAGTTTGAGGATTGAAAAAAGTTGATGTTATATTTTGTTTTTAATATATAGACAACAAAAGTTGAACACTACATTTTGTAAGCAAGTAAAAGTTTCTTCAAAAATTGAACAACAGCAAAAATTATGAATATTCGTAACATTTTTTCAAGTGAATTTTATATTATTTTTACCATCTGTTCTTGAATATGAATTGAGTGGAACATGTTCTCGTAATTTTTTAAATTTTAAAGGCAACAAAGGAAATATCTATATTTGAGTTAAAAATATAGAGGGTGTATGAACAAGATGTGTAGACTGCAAAGACGAAATATTGAACAGCTGGTCGCTTGACAGTTTTAAAAAAATTATTGTGTTTTATAATCTCCAGGTGTCTATTTTATTAAAAAAAATTTACTCAATTTCGTGATACACCCAACATAACGATTTGCTAAGCATTGCAAGCATTACGTATTTAATTTTAGAATTGCCTTTAGTACTTTAGTAATTTTAGTACCTTTGAGAGAAAATAAACTGTCAAAGTAATGCTTACATGTGTCTCTTTAGTTGCTTTCAACTAATTTCAATCAGATATCCAAGAGCTGAAGCATCCTACAGATACCCGTGCATTCACTTTAATTTTCCCTGATGTCTGACAACCCACTCAAAACAAGTATTATTAGTATTTTTTGGAGTGAAAAGGAACTCCTACCTTGTATCCTTGTATCATTAGCAAACTTCCATTCATTCATGCAATAATTGCCGGTATTTTCCTGTAATTTTTCAATTTGTATCAATTAAGCACTTTATCAATTTAGCGCGCCTTTTATATGTACAATAACAAAAACAACAATAACAAAAAAAAAAATAACATTAAAAGCAACAAATGACATAAGTTATTTTCCACACCATATGGTTCAAAACAAATTAAATATCATGAAATTTTCTCAAGTTTTTCTGTATAACTCTGTCAAGGATATATCTGTGTGTGTGTGTGTTTATATGCCTGTGTGCCTCTTCACCGTCCCAGTGGGCAAAAGCAGGGCTTCGAAGCGCTACTTGCAGGCCATCGTATGGATTTTGAAGACCTTCCGCACTCATATCCAAGCCCATTAACTTTTTTATATGAGACGAGCAAATTTTCTAGGCCTTCCTCTCTCGCGACTCTAAAGAGGCCTGCCAGAAGCTGTTTTTTGAGAATGCATGTTAAAAGACCTTCTTTATGAGGGCTTATAAAAGCACTCTCAAGTTAATTAAAAATAAAAAAAAAATGCAGTAAACTGTTTTTTGTTTTGCAATTTCTATTTTGAAGTGAAACTTTCTTAGGTCACTTTACTTCATTTCGTCACACGATAGAGAAGAAGATATGTTTGATAGTAGAAAGAATGAGAGAAATATATATATTATATATATATGACTGAAAAACTTCTTTGTCACCGCTGAGCGTCGAACCTGCGACCTCAAGATTTCAAAAACAACGCCTTATCTATTGAGCTAAATCCTCCATTCAAGAATCTACTCTACATACCAATTAATCAAATTGCTGTAGATGCCCAGCGGAAAAATAATTTCAGAGTTGTGGACCTCATATTTTTATATACATTTTGTTCACAAATTATCAAACGGTGAAATAGCAGAGCGGTACAACGTTTGACTATAACGCCAGCGGTCCGAGTTCAATTCTCGCATGTGACAAAAAGTAAAATTTTCTCGCTTGTTTTTATTTATGTTTTTTATAGGAGAGCGCTGTGCTCTCCTTGGGCTAACACTTTATGATATGTTTCACTTCTTTTATGTTTTGCGTTGCACAGAAATAAAAAATTTTTGAGCCCCATCCATAGGAAGGGCTTCTAGAAGTGCTCATTGGTACAGCGATATTAGGAGGTATAAAGATGCCAATAGTAGTAGTCTTAGCATGCCTTCTTTTGTAAAGGCCTAGTATAATTGCCCACTGGGGTATTTCTGTGTGCTCGCTGTGTGCAATGTTTTCATTATAAAACGTTCTTTAAATAAACGTGAAGGAAAAAAAGCCACTCACAACGTATACAGCTGCAAACGTGTCGCAAAACGGAACCGGAAGTGAAACTTTGCGTTTGTGTAAGTGGCAATTCGAATAAAGAAGAAGCAATTATTTGTTTTTTCCAGTGCGTGTGTTTGTTTAATTTTCTTCTTCAAATGTGTTGGTCTAGTAAAAACAACATAATTTAATTGGCCACACAAAAGCAGAAATTATAATTTTATGAGTGTTGTTGACATAGTTTGGCGTTTTTTTTTTTCTTTTTTTGTGAGACAGTGAAGGGTCTTAATTCGCTTTTTTTATGTATTAACAAGTTTTATCGCGTAACTCATTCTTTATTCAAATAATTTTGTGACAATCCAAAACCAGCAGTCAGTTTTGCTTGCACACAATTTCCATCGTCAGAGCTGGAACTGAATTATTTTGGATTAAATTATTTATTATTATTACTTGCCTTTCAATTATTTTTGTACTCCTCAAATCTAAGCAAAACTCTGTATTGAAGATATTATTTTTTTACTATTATTGAATTATTAAAACTATGTGTAATATAAAATAACTTTAAATTTTCTTGAAATGAATTAAATTAGATATTAAATGAAACCAAGCACCCTTTGCCAACTTCATCGCATAGTATAAGGTACATATGTATATATATACTAGCGATACCCGGCGCGCGTTGCTGCACCCGGCAAGTATATTGGAAATAATAAGTAAATTCAAAATTTTTATTAGTCCCTTAGTCTGACACCACGCTCATGTTCCACTGCCCGTTACAGTTTCCTAGTGGCAGAACATCACAACATCACTCCCAGGTGGCAATTCCATTATGAGTTTCAATGTCCTGTGATTTTAATTTCCATAGCTATTCTGAATAGAAAATCTGAAATAGAAATACTGAGTTTTATTGTCATGTGACGTTTGTTCCAAAGCTATTCAATATCAAAAATTTGACTTGTGTGGTCGAAGCCATAACCCCTTTTCCTGTGCACGTCCCAGTTCCCTTGTAGAAATACATTCTATATTCTGATTTCAATGTTATGTGACTTCTACTTCCAAAGCTATTCGATAACTAAATTTGAATTGTATCAGCAGTGCCACGCCCACTTATCAAATGGTCACTTAATTTTGCCAGTCAAAGTATACAACTTAATAGTACGTTTTTACCGAGTTAAATTGATATGTGACTTATAGTTCGAGAGTTTTTACCTTAAATTCGGGCACACCCCTCGTCCAACGCCCATCAATTTCCACCAGTAGAACGTGAAAATTTCATTCGGATATCAAATTTCAATGCTGTTTGACCTATAATTCCAAAAATTTTCGCTATCACATATTCGCAGAAGGAAGTTTCCAATTTGGTCTAGTCGTTTTCAAGTTTTAAGCAACCGAACAAACCAAGATAGATAGGTATGCATAAGGGTGGTTTTATCTCATAGGGTAAAAAAAAATGTCTGAATTTTTTTGGGGGCACCCCCCTCAAATGTTTCTTTCTGTCAGATTTTAGGATTATCAAAGTTTGAGCACGATTGAAAGATGTTAACACGTGCCACTGTGGCCTCAAAGTTTTGAAAATCTCGATTTTTTGGCAGTTTGGCGACTTTGCCGACCCATATCTCTAGAACGGTTTAATATATTTGCCCGTGTCATACATCAAATTGAAGGCGATACTGTTTATATTTTATATGCAATAAAAAAAATACGTAAGTAGTACTGAATTCGAGATAATGAAGCCAATGTCCCTAAAAACGTGACTAGGTACCCTTTAGAGCGAAGATGGAACCTATTGTAAAAAACCCATTTTTCTTCCTATATTATACATTTTTGGAATGGTTTTGGAGCTATCTGGATACAGCTGACGGCATCTGCTGACTACTTGGAGAACGTATTGTTTTTGTTGCTCGTATTGCCACGCTTGATTCTCTAGGGGGCGTCCTTCTCTACAGTCCTTCAGATTCTACGTTCATCTCGAGCTCTTTATTCGGCGTTTCATGCCCTTCTAACTCTTCTGTTGTCTCGTCGCCCGTGAGCTCCACCGTCTCTGTGAACAATGAGATGAGACAATAAGTATAAAGTTAATATTGATGGAAATTTCAGCTAGTGATCTAGATCTTATAAACTTTCGCTATAAGGAAAATATTTTTTTTCTAAATGCTTGCCCAAATTTCCCGCTTTAAGTTGTTTGTCCAAGACCTTCCGTTGTTTCTGTAGTAGTCTTTCTTCAGCTTGAGCCAACTTCAGGTCAACTCCGAGCATGGAACCTGGCCTTCCTTTCTGCCTTTGTTTCAACAGAAATCCTTGTCTTCTTCTGAAGTCATCATCGTCAGGGCATCTTGGTGGGCAATATCAAAGAGATCATCCAACTTTAGGGTAAACTCTTTTACAGCATTTCTTGCACTTTCCGTTTTTCTATCCTTGTACTTTTGCATTTTTCTCCAATCATCGTACAGTTTTTCCAGCTTTACTATAACATTTTTCTTTTATTTTGTAGGAATTGGAGCTTTTGTCCAAAAAACGAAAACCTCGTCTACAGTAGTTGTGGCAGAGTCTCTCACATTTAACTTCTCAGTACGCAAATTATAGAACATAGGAGCTAGAACTTGTCGATTGGAGGGCAGCTTACATCCAGCTATCTGGTGAGCTGGGTAGTCAATTAGAAAAATTTTGTATCTACCTCTACTTCTCATGCCAGATGTAGAAGCCATAACTTTTACGAGAAATAAAAATGTTCACTAGAAGAAAGAATAAATGACACTAACTAAAACAAAGAGTACGTGTTTGTAGGTACCAACCTAATTAAAATAAAAATGTCTTTTGTATTTAATATGTAGTGGGTTTTTTAAATTCGATCACAAGTACGTAGAACAAAATACGACTTTCACTGTTCAGCGAATACTTTTCAACTGACCAAGAAACAAAATCATAAAAGCAAGAACCACCTGGCTATTATTTTCTTTTTTTAATAACAGACTCTGAACCCCTGGACTTCTACTTAAAATATAACAATGGTTAGTAGGGTAATCCAATACATTTTTAAGCTAGTTTGGTTTTACCTGTTTGGGGTCGCCAGTGATACAGTATGAGGAAAAAATAGATACATACCTGACATAAAAAAAAAACATTATTGTGGGTCTAAAATTAACGGTATGCCATAGCAAACATATTGAAATGAAATGGGATTCCAAATTACAAGTATATGTCCATAATAAGCAATAATAACACAAATAACGCATCTTCGCTCTCAGCTGTACCTAGACACGTTTTTGCGGACATTGGCTCTATTTTTTCGGTTTCAGTACTAGTTGCGTATTTATTGAATATAAAATGTTAAAAACAGTATGGCCTTTAATTTGATGTATGACACGGGCAAGTAGCTTTAGCCGTTCCAGAGATATGGGTCGCCGAAGTCGCCAAACTGCCAAAAAATCGAGATTTTCAAAACTTTGAGGCCCCAGTGGCACGGGTTAACATCTTCCAATTGTGCTCAAACTTTGGCAATCTTAAAATCTAACAAAATAAAACATTTTAGGGGGGTGCCCCCAAAAAACTCCGACATCGATTTCTTAAAACCACCCTAGTATGCATATATAAGAGAGGGGGAACCCCCAGCATATTTGTATAGCTCTCCCCACATTTGTAGTACTGTTGCCAACAGTGACCATATGAACTACAGTACTAAATTTTAGTCTGATAGGAACCAAGCCGACTGAAATATAAAATTTTCATTTATTTGTGGACGGTAAAAGGAGGAGTGGCAAGAATGTTCACATAAGAACGATGGTACGGCCAATAAGAACACAACAAAGAAAACTCAAGCAAATCGGACGCTCCGTTCTTAAGTTATGGAATTACAAACAGAATTACAATCACGACTTTTTTTTTTATATATAGATATGGTAAAATCTTTAAAATGCCATATCGTCGGAACAAATGGACCAATTTCGTGCAAACTTCCGCAACGTACCCTGAAATTTTCGTTGAAATCGGTCGACTCATTTCCGCAGTAAGTGGTGACATCAAAATGCACACTAATTTTTATATAAATAGATTTCATATTTACAACTATAAACTAATGCGCACATACATACTTTTCCTGCTATAAACAAAATAAGGTATTCTGCTATTCCTGGTTAGCTAATTAGGATTTATTACTTTCATCAAATTAGCATAACCATTATTTTGTCGTAGCCGTGGTACCATCACACATAAAAAAGAGGCACAAAAATGGATCTTGATTAGTGTTTTATCAAAACTTCAACCTTTGTAATGTGAGCTTAGCAACACTGCTATTAAAAGCTTTTTATAAGCTACTTGATAAGAGATGGCAGCACCGCTGCTACTGTTTGGCAGCACTGAGTTTCAGTCGAAAACAACAAAAGCATTTGTCTCATTTCCTCGTTCGTGTTTTCGTATAAAGACGAAGTATCGCTTATTTTGCGAGAGTACTACGCAGTGTCGCCAGATGAAATTATCATCAAAATTCTCTTTTTCTCACACTAAATTCCCACAAATTACCACACTCGCTAAAATACCTCAAAGTACCATAAAATACCTCAAATTACCATAAAATACCACAATACCTCAAATTACCACAAAATACCACAAAATCCCTCAAATTTTCTTTTGAGGTATTTAGAGGTATTGTGGTATTTTGTGGTAATTTGAGGTATTCTATTGTATTTTGAGGCATTTTGGGGTAATTTGAGGTATTTCTTTTCCCACGCGTGGTAAATATCTCACATTTGGTATTTTTTTTTCACACGCGAGTGATTTTTACCACAAAATACCATGGGAATTCCCATGTCCCACAATCGTTAAAATTAACATATTTAATTATTTTTAGCATTTTACTGTAGGGAATTGCATTGAAAAATAAATAGATTCTGTCTTTATTGCAATTAACATTGTTGTTGCTTCATTAGCTCATTTTTCCAATCATGCTTATAAGCAAGGCGTAATCAAAAAGAGCTTTTAAACACACAATAGAAAAGAAAAACAAGCTCTGTATTGCTTAATGCAGCGTTTATGTAAAAAGAGAGAATACTAAAATTATATAACTCCATCTTCGATTGTGGTATTTACCCTCAATTTTGGAAAACATCTGCTATCATTCCAATACATAAACCGAAAAAGCCCCTGGGCGATACTGACAGCTATAGGCCAATATCTCTGCTTCTATGTTTGGGCAAGCTTCTAGAGAAGATACTTTCCAGTAGACTCGTGTGGTTTGCAAGTAAAAATAAATTGATCAGTCACAATCAGGCTGGGTTCAAAAAAGGGCACGGAACAACCGATGCCTTGTTACATCTAGACTATTTCATTACTAATTCTCTGGCAAGCAAAAACTCACATTTCTCTGATGGCAATAGATTTTCAGAAGCCATTTGAGCGAATAGGTGTCCATATTGTTTTAAGACAACTTATAAAATGGAAAGTTGGATCAAAGATCTTCAATTTTATTAGGGGTTTCTTATCCAACAGAAAATGCAGAGTGTTGGTGAATGATTGCTACTCCCCAATTACCTCACTAGACAATGGAACACCCCAGGGCTCACCGCTTTCGGTTATATTGTTCGTTATAGCATTTGATGAAATAAGTTATATCCTAAATAAATATAATAAAGTAGAACACATCTTATATGCTGACGATGTAGTTGTTTTTTCAAAAAATTCTGACACAAATGCTGTAACGAACACATTCACCGACATCCTAACAGAAATATACCACTGGTCTGAAATTTCTGGTGTAAATATATCAATATATCAAAAACCAATACTCTTCATATTTGTCGAAAATTTAATTGCTCTAATCTATATTTAAGATTTAATAATGTAAACATTAACTGTACATACACCTTAATAATCTTAGGTCTAATATTTGATAAGAAATAGACTTTTAAGCCTCCCTGTAAATATGTAAGAGATAGTTTAATTATAAGGCTAAATACCATTAAATATCTTTCATCTAAGCGCAGTCTTGTTCATCCCGTAACTCTCATCAATGTCACTAGGGCACTTGTCTTATCAAAAATCGATTATGGGCTTCCAATCTACGGTCATTGAGCCAAAAGCAATATTGGTCTCCTGTTCGGCCCATATCACAAAGCTGTGCGGAGCTGTCTTAGGGCCTTCCAAACAACACCAACAATAAATATTCTGGCAGAATCTGGCTTACCCTCACTACCTCATAGAGCTGAAGATGTCACCTATCGTCTGTACCCGAAACTATTGCAACCAAAAAATCCAGTTCTTGCAATTGACGTAAAAAAGTGATTGAGTCGAAAGCGGACACGTAAAAAATTGTCAACAATTGCTAGATGTTTAAAGTTTGGTAAGGAACATTTCCTTCCTCTGAAGCAAATACGAAATAGTTTCGGACTCCACCCATCTGGATGCTAAAAGACTCCTCATTGAACACGAATCTTATGGAACACCCAAAAGACAGCACATCCCACTTGATTTATCAGCAGCTATTCCTTAAGGAAGCCCATCAATATAAAGCCTCAGGATGGAACCTTACCTTCCCTGACGGGTCTAAAACTACCAACAATACCTCCTATGCAGTAGTCCGTGAAGATGGCGTTGCTTTAAGATATGGGCTATTGCACAGCTTTTGCTCCATGTTTACAGTAGAAGCTGTCGCCATACTTCAAGCTGAAAATTTTGCAAAAACAGAGAAAGGTAAATTTATAATCTGCACAGACAGCAAGTCTTGTGTCAGTGCAATTAGAGCAACATCCAACTTTTCAAACGCTGTTGCTTCCACTAGAAACATTCTCATCCAAGCTCAAAAAAAAATTAAAATTATGTGGATCCCTTCACATTCTGGAATTCTTGGTAATGAGCTAGCTGATACAACAGCAAAAAATGTTGCCCTCACACCAACACCTACATCAATTTTATTCTCCACAAAAGACGTAAGCAACTTTTTTGCAAAGCTACGATCCGCAAAAAACACAAAATGCTGTAATTCCTGCAATGACCATTATTCTGGTATAAACTCTAACCGTTTACACCGTATTATCCAAGTGCAGCACCAACTTTTACCATCATACCATTCACGCTACTACGGCTAGGACACACAAAGCTTACCCATGAACATCTTTTGAAGGGTTCTAGTCCCAAAAACTGTCCTTTCTGCAATTGTCCAGCATCCATAGACCACTTAATATAAACTTATCTCTAGTTTAAACTTACTCTATTATTATTATCGGCCAGTCGAAAGCCTTAGATGCTAGCACTGCTTAGATTTTGTATTTATATAGTAATTAATTAGTGTATAAATCTTTGAAGTTTCATTAATTAATTAGTGTTCTATGAAGTTTTTTAGATGGTATTTAATCTCAAATTTTAATAACTTTTTAGGGTAGGTTTTAAAAAATAAAGTATGCAATAGCTTAAGTTAAGAATGACGCTTTGAATTAGTAAAAGAATTATTAAAATCGGTTCAGTAGTTCTTTAGTTTAGCGTAAGCCTTAAATATAATAGTATAGACTATTATCGCCTCAAGTTGTTTTTCACATAATGAATTGTTATTAATTTGCATGGAAATTCTTAACGCTTACCTTGACGCTATGAGGAAAATAGTGGTAAAGGACAAAAAAGCGATACTCAATAACAAAAATTTATTTAACATATAATATTCATTAAAAGTAAATAAATGGCTTGGCGTCAAGTGTTATATGAAGCAAGCAGCAGTTTAACTGTTTTTTTTTTTTAGCACTGAGAGAAATTAAGAGAAAGCAACAACAACTACAACAACAACAACAATAATGCTACTCATCTCATTTTAAGTGTTTGATCACTCCCGCATTCTACTCTTGCTTTTGTAAGCTACAGCAGCAATGTTCAACAGAACTTTGTCGCTTTGTAGTTTCTCATTGTCCCATTGGTAAAAAAAGCGTTTTACATTTGCTCAGTTTTACCTATCTTAATGACAACAATGTTCGAATAAAAATTATATTGTGCAAATCTACTCGAAAATACCTATCCATCGATATAAGCATTATGTGAATATGTTGAAGGTAACACAGAAAAAAAGGGAACACAAAATTTTTTGTTTGCGTATTAATACATAGATTTATCGGTTATATATATATATATCGGTTTTTTTTCGAGCGAGCAAACAAAGAAAACGACAGATACATACAGAAGCAGGCAAGAAGCAAACTGAATTCAACGATTATCAACAACGAAAATATGAAAATCTTATTTTCAATCAAATCTAAACTAAACAGAATTTCCAAATTTGGGCTTCGTTAGGACATAATTTAAGATCCTTAGAACAGTTTAGAAAAAGAAATATTAAAATCGATCAACCCATTTCAGAGTTCTACTTTTATAAACATTCAAACAAGTTGTTCCCTTGGAGCTTTGCTATCTTCGCTCGCTCGATCCAATAAATCTTACACCTTTTGTTAAAACAGTCGTTATTATTCGATTTCAAATAATATATTAATATGTAAAGATATTAATATTTATTGAATTGCAAATATAACTGAAATAAAGTTTGTGTTTGAAATTTTGAAGTGGGTTAGGTCACGTATTGACCTCAATCGGTGCTTTTATATTAGTACTACATGGATAACTTATTAATATTAACAAAGAAATTTGAATTGTACTGCATAAAATATCTAAGGGAAAATCAATATGATAAACATGTTCTCAACATAACCCCCTCTTTTGGTCCCAACTACACTTAAGTATTGATCTGAAGCGAAACAAACAGTCTTCTCTGTTTTCTGCTATAACTGTTGGTGTTCAATACAATTGAATCCCGCATCAGCAATAATAATCCTCAAAATCAATAACATAAATCAAAACCAAATCTCATAATTTAATCATCATCAGGGATTAGAAACTAATCCCAACATCAAACAAACAAACAAACAAACAAACAAGCAAAGCGATAGTATAAGATGCAAGAATCAAATCGCGACCAATAAAAAAACAAACATACGGAATATAACGTGGGCTGGTGGTAAAGTTGATATCAACACAAGGACAATTGAAGCAAAGATAATCCGAATCAGGCTAAAATAATAATAAAATCAGTTAGATATTGTCTGACAACGATGACACTTGGCAACAGACAATGAAACTATTGTTAAATATAAATGAAAATAATAAAAAAAAATGAAAGGGAAGGCTTCACCATTCGACCACTATCGAAGGACAAATGAGAATGTTGATCTGAGACAATATTCTTTTTAAGACTAAATAACATCTTTTTGAAATTGATTTTGCTTTGTGCTAAATTTAAAATGGCCCCTTTCGTAGGGCACCAAAAACCTTGAGAATTAACATAGAAATATTTTGATTTTATGAATTTTCCACTTTAGCTCTGGGCAATAAAAAAAAGTAAATTTAAAGCATTTGTGACAATTAAACTTTTTTGCACATGCAAAACGAGAATAAAAACCAAGCAAAATAATGTTAAAGCAAATGTTTACGGTAACGAATATTCTACGCTTTCAAATTTTTGTCTTTAATGAATAATAGCTGCTGTTCGTACATTTGTCACAGCAACTTCTTCGAAATGTTTTTATGGACTTTTGTTTGAATTCATAAAAGTATTCTCTTTGAGAACGAGCATATCTATGGAGATATCCTTCGAGATGCCAGCGAATGCACTAGCGTAGGGAAAACGTACTCGACGCACGTTTTTTAAAATTTAATTAAAAGGCAGTGTACGACGAGCACAAGCTATAAAATTTTCTGTTACAGCAGAAAATCAGTTGCGTTAGCAACATGTGCACAACGCATAAAGTCATCTTTTGGCATTAAGTCAACAAAGGATGTGCTCGTAAAATTTTCAAAAAGATAAATGTTCATGTGCATGGTTAGATAGATAGATAGATGCGTACTGTTCAGTCGTGCAAAAATATAATTTATTTTAATTAGCAGCAAAATAATTAAATCAAATAGAAAAGCCTTTGAAGGTGCAGTCAGGGAGTTTCTGAGAAGAAGAAACGTGCTCAAGGTCAAATGTAAAGAGGAGCAATAATTTTTATCAACTCGAGCTGCAAATTGTGTGTCATATGTAAGGTTTGAATGAATTACTAGCTGTATACGTTGATAAAACTGTGTGCAGCATAATCTTTTTTGATTGAACTCCCACCAGTATCGATAGTCGCGGCAACCAATTGCGACTATCCCGCTCACTTCTGTAAGAACTAGTTACATTTTTGAACCAGTGTAAAGCATAAATAGATCAATTCCATCAACTTTAAATTCTTTCTGTTTGGTGTTGATATTTTGGTGTGACAGCGCAACGTTTTACCACGTAGGTTTCCAAAAAGTTAAAAAAAACATATTTCCGAAATACGTCGGCGTTGCATGGAATTGTTGCTCAATGAGTAAAATCATTATGCTTAGATTAATGACACGACAGCAAAGGCTAATTCTTTGAAATAATGACAAA
This sequence comes from Pherbina coryleti, assembly GCA_943735915.1. Taxonomy (NCBI): domain Eukaryota; kingdom Metazoa; phylum Arthropoda; class Insecta; order Diptera; family Sciomyzidae; genus Pherbina; species Pherbina coryleti. The sequence continues at coordinate 156,514,586 of OX030948.1, forward strand.
AATAACAACAAATTAAAGACGTTATCGGTGCGCGGAGAGAGTTGACTACGCAACGAAACTTTTAATTTGTTACATGGAATTATTACTCACTGAATATATGTAAGTGATACGGTAAAAAGTATTCTATGGCTGTAAAAGCAAACTCTTGGAACCCCCTTTTGACAAAAATAAACAAAAAATGCATGACGTCATGAGGCCGCGGACAAAGCCGTTCCTATATCGAAAAAACCATCAATCATGCAACAGCGTTGCATGCAATTTTTACTCGTTGAGTACATGCGACACGGTAAATGTTGTAAAAATAAATTAAGGTTTTATGTTTGGCATTTCGACATAAATAAAAAATATACTATGACGTTGACAGGTCTCGTAGGTAGTAGCTTATGCAACAAAAGTGCAATATTGTTGCATGGAATCAAAAACAATATTGGTATTCGATAAGTAGAAGTGCAACGAAAAATTTTATTTTTCAGAAGTTGGCTATATTGTTGACACACCCGTAGGTTTTGACGTGACAGCATATTTTAATCCTTGTCCCCATTTTTATCCCTATTTTTCGTTTGATCCCAAACTTGTTCTCATCTTTATCCTTATTATTTTATCCGTCCTTATAATTGTCCTAATTCTTATCAAAACTCTTATCGCTTTTCGAATCCCTTTCCTTATCCTTGTCTCTTGCCCACTTCTCTTTCGAATCTTTGTTTTAAATCCTGACCTGAACGTGTGCAAATTCTTGTTCTATTCCTTGTTCTATTTCTTGTCCTTATCCTTTTCCCTATCTTCTTGTCCCCTTCTCTTCCGAATCTTTATCCTAAATCTTGCCTTTAGCGTGTCCAAATTCTCGTTCCTTGTCCCATTTCTTGCCCTTATACTTTTTCCTATCTTGACCTAACTATTGTTTAATTTGTGTCCAAATCTCTTTATTTTTCCTTGTCCCAATCCTTGGAAAAATCTTTATCCAATATTTGTCTGAATTCCTGGCCTAGTTCTTTTCCAGTTCCATGCCTTAATCTGTTTTCAAATCTTTTTCCTTCTCCTTATCTCCCTGATCCTAACCTTTGTCTAAGGCCCTGCCCTCAACCTTCTTCTAATTCTTGTCTAGCGCTTATCCCAATGCTTCTTAGTATTAGTCCTTATATTAATTTTAATTTAAATTTTATTTTTTTATTGTTTTTTTAGATATTTTTTGCTTTTGCTTTCGCTTTTGCATTTTGTGCATGTAGGCTACTTTATGGAGTTACTTTATAAGACGGAGAGGTCTTATGACGCCATAAATTTCTCTTTTTATTTTTATTATGTTAGCTTTACTGTCGTTACATAAAATTTACCGTTGCATCAATCTTCACGGAGTTATAATTCCATGTAACTTTTTTATTGTTGTAGCATTTTCACATCGTTTCGATGACCTTGCCTTTCAGCCAAGTACTTCTTGGTTGGCTCTCATCAAGGACAAGAACAATATCTCCCACAGCTATAGGTTTTGCCGATAGGTTTGATTGTCTCGTGAGCGTGGGCAATATTTTCTTAACCCTCAAATAGCTGACTGTTCACTAACTCCTATTTCGGCGGACTGGTTTACATTTGTAAACCCATATATAATCCTCATTCGCAGCCTGCGCAGAACGTTATGCGGAACACACGTTCAATCCATTGCAACGCGACAACAGCTGCACGCTTACCGAAGCTTACCGTTATTCGCAGCGTTGCCAGATTTTTTTACAATAAGATTAAAATTAACGTAAAAAAAATTAAAAAAACCAAGAAAAAATTGAATATATTCTTTCAATTCTGAAATATTAAAAAACTGTTATTTGCACTACAAGTCATTAAAAAAAAACTATGAAACTGTTTAAAAAACTGTTGTTTACATTTAAAAATGTAAATATGGCAACGTTGATTATGCGCAACACTGTTATTTCCCCTTCAAGAAGACGCTGCACGCTTACCGTTATGCGCAACACTCGTTCTATTCATCGCAAAGCAACAACTGCTGCACGTTAGCCGTCATGCGCAAAATTGAACAATTGTTTCCGTTTAGAGACCGAGTATCTTTCAAGCAGTACATTCCATCGAAGCCAAAATATGGAACAAAAATGTGGTGGGCTGCCAATGCTGCCACTCATTATCCACGAAGGGGCGACATATACTATGGCCGTCAGCCTGGTCAGCCGATGGCCAGTAATATTGGCACTAATATAGTGCAAGCACTCGTCAAACCATATTGGAGCTCTGGACGAAACATCATAATGGATAAGTTTTTTACTGGATTGGATTTGACTCATCCGTTGGTGGGCAAAAAGTAGAGTCTCGTCGGCACGATGCGCAAGAACAAGCACTGTATTCCCCAAGAAATGCATTGGAATCTGTGTTCGCCTTTCGCCAAGACGTCACATTGGTCTCTTACTGTCCAAAGCCAAAAAAAATGGTTTATGTTTTGTCCTCGATGCATTCCAACAACGCCACTGATGCAAAAACTCGGAAACCAGAAATAATTATGGAATATAACCTTACAAAAGCTGGCGTGGATACCATGGACCAAATGCTGGGCAATTAAACGTGCAAGCGTCGGTGGCCATTAACTATGTTTTTCAACATGGTGGATTTGTCGGCATTGGCCGACATACTTACTGTATTCTGAAACGCATTGGACCAGTCATTTTCGACGCAGCTTCCTTATTGAATTGGCGAACGATTTGACCACTCCGAACATCAGGCGTCGAGCACAGATTAGCCACGTCAATCGTTGGCCTCATGTTGGAAATGCGATGCTGGACATGCTGGGCACCACGAGTCTCCCATGGGATCAGCCACCGCAACAATTACAAGCGAATGCAGGAACAGGTATCAAAGGAAAGTGTATGTTTTGCGAAATAGAGAAAAGACAATGCGTAACCTGAAAAATTTTCTCTTTTTGAGCCAAGAAGGTGTGTGATACACACTGTGTCACGATTACAAAGTGCCCGGAATGCAAATACATTTTTAAAACTTTCCTCTTTCCTCTTAAAGTAAAATATGAATTAAAGAAAATAAAAAACAATGAGTTTTTGCAATTTTATCGTATCTCCATATATTAAACATATGTTTACAAATGTAAACCAGTCAGCCGTTTAGCAGGTAGTCTTGAAAAACAGACAATATAAGGTAAAAAAATTTTTTTCACACTTTTATCTTCTTTTATTCAATTTATAATTGAATTTGTAGTTTCTTAAGAAGTTTCAAGAAATTTAAACAGTTTAAATATAAAAAAAAAAATCTTCAAAGTCGAAAAGTTTACATTTGTAAACTGTCAGGGTTAAGCTTTTTGAGGGTTAAGCCAACGACGCTACAAGGTGGGGAAAAATCAATTCCACTATTGGAACACCCTATAAAGTAAACATTCTTAAAGTAAAGTAATTTGTAAAGTAAACAAACGCAGAATACAAATTGACAAGCCATGAATCGGTTTTCTCTGCAAGAACGCGAAATAATTGTTTCCATTTTTTTTGCGCAACAATTTGTCGATTGTGTTGGCGCAGCGTGAATTTCGTCGCAGATTTCCTGGCCATCCGACACCAACTGGAAAAACACTGCGGCGTTTGGCCACTCGCCTTGAAGAGACTGGGACAACACGAGATCTTCCAAGGGGCTACCCGACCCGGAGCAGCCGTTCTGCTGAGAAGGTTAGGTTAGGTTGAAGTGGCTGAGCCGATAGACGACTCGTACACCTAGGCCAGTACAGGCCCGTTGTGACACCACATAATCCCTTTTTAACTAGAGATTCCCCTCCTCTATAAACCAGTTGGAACGGAGTATGAACTTTAAAATATGCCTAATTTCCAGGCATGAGACTTCGGTAAGTCCACTTAGGAAGGGATGGCCCAAAGTTGCCATTCTCCTTCTAGCTAGTGCCGGACATTCGCAGAGGAAGTGCTGAGTGTTTTCTTCTTCCTCTTCGCACATGCAGCTTCTGCAAAAGTCATTAGATATAGCTCCTAAGCGAAGAGCATACGTTCCGATTAAACAATGACCCGTGAGGATTCCTTTTATTTTAGCCAGGTTTACCCTGTTAAGTTCAAGCAGCGAGTTGGTGCGTTTTAAGTCGTAGGAAGGCCACGTTAGCTTAGCTATCCTACATGTGTCAAGTTGTTCCCAGCGTTCTTGTGCAAGGCTTAAAGTTTTGCTCCTGCACCGGAGTTTGTAGGAGGAAATGGGTATACCAATTAAGTCCTCGTTTAAGAGGGTGTTAGAGGTCGTACCCTTCATTGCCAGTTCGTCAGCCAGTTCATTGCCCTCGATATCCCTGTGTCCGGGTACCCATACGAGGTGGATCCTGAATAACCTGGCCATCTCGTTGAGAGATCTGCGGCATTCAGTGAGAATTTTGGAGTTGTCAATATGTGAGTTTAGCGCCTTGAGCGCAGCTTGACTCTCTGAAAAGATGTGGATACTTTTTCCATTGAGGTCTTTTTGACCTAGAATCTTAGCGGTTTCGTGAATGGCCATCATCTCCGCCTGGTAGACACTGCAGTAGTTTGGGAGTCTGAAGGAAGCTTCAATTCCAAGATCCTGGGAGTAGATACCTCCCCCTACTTGTTCTTGAAGCTTAGATCCGTCAGTAAAGATTTTAATGCCGGTGGTTTTAAGGGGGGTTTTTTCTGAAATATAGTTTTCTTATTCAGGGCCCTCCACCATACCAGTGAGCCATATATAAGTATGGGGCGGACAATTGCCGTATAGATCCAGCGTACTATTTTAGGGGAAAAACCCCATTTTTTCCCAATCGATTTTTTACAGGCAAACAGAGCTATGTTTGCTTTTCTAACACGTTCATTTATGTTGTCAGTCCAGATAAGTTTCTTATCCAGAATAACTCCTAGGTATTTCGTGCTGTCACTAAAGAGCAACCTCGTGCCGTTCAGACGCTGAGGTTCTAAGTTAGGGATTTTATATTTCCTGGTGAAAAGGATGAGATCTGTTTTCTCCGGGTTTACATTCAAACCACAAGAGGACGCCCATCTTGAGAGGGTTGCGAGTGCTCTCTCCATGAGTTGACAGAGAGTTTGAGGAAATTTTCCGTTAAAGACAAGAGCAATGTCATCAGCATATGCAATAACTTTGTAGCCTTCCTCCTCCATGATACGCAACAGTTGGTCAACCGTCACGGACCACAGAAGCGGAGACAAAACACCCCCCTGTGGAGTCCCCCTGCTTACAAATCTACGGATAGAGGATTCCCCCAGTTCTGAGTTTACCACCCTGCCCAAGAGCATCTGGTGGATGAGACTCACGAGAAAATCCTCCACCCCCAGTTCTGACAAGGCAGAGGTGACCGCACAGGGGAGGACGTTATTGAATGCACCTGCTATGTCTAGAAAGGCAGCAAGCGTGTATTATTTGTTCTCAAGTGATTTTTCAATTGTAGACACAAGAGAGTGCAGAGCTGTTTCTGTCTTCTGCTGAGAATATCGCTACTGTTATCCCAGATGTCGCAGAAGAGCCCATAACATCGATCAGACGACGTGCAACGCAATTGCGCATTAGCCGGTGGTTCCCTACGTAGAATTTTGGTGAAAGATTTGAAGATGTTCCCTTAAAAGTGTAGACAGTGCATCAGCTGTTAGCTGTTGACCGCCAACCGCGTGTAACCTACGCTCAAGCCAACCTGAATCTAAACGAAGAGGTGGACTGTTTTTCATCGAAAATTATCAGAGCGATGAGGCTCATTTTCATCTTTTCGGTTACGTGAATAAACAAAATAATCGTTTCTGAGGCACCGAAAGCCCGTGTATCCCCCACGAAGAACCATTACACCCGCTCAAAATTACTGCGTGGTGTGCTGTTTACGCTGAAGGAGTCATCGGGCCATTTTTTTTTTTGAGAACGCCGCGGGCCAAACGACGATTGTGGACGGCGTGTGCTACAGAGCCATGATTACCGAATTGTTTTCTTCCTCAATTGGATGAATCGGGACTGGAGAAGAAGTGGTTCTGACAGGACGGTGCAACGGCGCACACTGCTCGAGCCACAACCGATATTCTGAAGGAAACATTTCTGGGTCGCTTCATCTCTCGTTTTGGTGATTTGCACTGGCCGGCCAGCTCACCCGATTTAACCGCTCCAGACTTCTTTTTATGGGGATTTTTTAAGTCACGGGTGTACGTCAATAGCCTCGGACTCTTCAAGCTCTTAAGGAGAATATTCGCCAAGAATGCGAGAACCTGTCACCCGAAGTTCTGGCAAGAGTGATGGAAAATGCCATAAAACAAGCCCGTCTTGTCAACTCTGGCGGCGGCCACTTGGCCGATATCATTTTCTCAACTTGATGGAATAAATTCTAATAGATTAAATAGAGAACATTGGGTGATTACTTTTGCCCCACCTTGTTCTAGAAAAGTATAAAATATCTACTCTTTCCAAACTTTGTTGTTACTGACAAACATTTATTCAAATCCTTAAACTAGAAAACATCTCAACTTTTACAAATCCTAGAATCGGATATTTGTTTAGAATTTTAAATCTTTTTTTGTTTTTAATAGTAACCGTTAATTTTATCTAATCAATTTTACAAATTATGTTAATTTAGATAAAAGGATATGTATTGTGAAAAGTTCGTGTGCCTTCTAAGGAGTACGTGCTTTATTTTTTATTTTATTCAATTTCTTTTTTGTTTGTTCTTTGGTTAGAATTTGAAAAGGCATCTGCAACAAAAACAAAATTTTGTGAAATTATCATGGCAGCCAAACCGAGAACTTCGCGGAATTTTCACGGTTTTATGTTAGCTTTAAGTTGTTGCTTTTGTGTGGCTTTTCACAACATTTAAATAGCAGTGCAGCATGGTGTGTGTGCGGCATGGGTAGGTATGGGCGTCCGTGTGGTTTTCGCTACCAAAAATTGTAACAACTGTCATAAGCTGAGCTTTCAACACCTGAGTGTTGCTTTTAACAGCTTGCGGCAGCAGGAAAACTTATAGAAGCTTATAATTTAAAAAAAAATCCAAAATCCTTGCATACCGGACATAGTTTGTCAATTGAAAGGATCACAATGAGCACTTTATATTTATTCCTTGATTTTTGAAGCTAACCATATATAGACTTTGCATGACCTTCACATAGTTTGGTGGCGTGAAACTTTATTCAAGCGCTCGCTACCCTGCATTTTTTTCGTCGCAATTTGGGTTGTTATTTTTTGTGGTGTCCCACTTTGTTTGAATAAAAAGGATTTTGTCAAAAAGAATAAAGTTTTTTTTTTCACCATGCGCGCAAATTCATTATGTATGCAATGCATGCGCCAACAAATGATAGGGCACTAGATGAAGGCCATGACAACTTCATTGAAATTTATAGAAGTTTTAAAACAAGCTCTCGCAGTGCAACAAGCACTGAATCTCGCTAACTAACGAAAATATATTCTAGGAAAAATAACACTAGCAACAACAACAACAACAACAACGGCAACAACTTTTTATGCCCCCAACATCATGAAACAAGCCACTAGAACGCAACTTGCGTTCCATGTGCTACTTCCGGTTGTAAACAGTTTAACACTGTTGCTGTTGCTGCTGTTGTTGTTGGTGTTGCTGATTTTTTTTTTTATTGTTTAAGCGGAAAGCACGGCAAGTCAGCTGCAATAGGTGGGTGTTGGCTATTAAGTTTTGTTGATCTAGAACACTTTGTTACGCTTGTGAAAACAAATGGTTCACGGAATTGCTGTCCGTGGTTATTGTTGCTGCTTCTTTTTTCCCCGTTAGTTTTTGCCATATTAACTAAAGCCAACGAGCTCAAACAGTTATGTTTATTTTAAAGCTAGATTTTATTCACAATTCTTTTCCTTGCATATACCGAACAGTGGCGGCTCATGTTAAGTAATAAAATCCTTCAATGATCCTTCAATGATCCTTGCATGAGTTTTCGTAATACATTCACAAGTTTTTCTAATCATTATCCAAATCCTTGTCCTAATACATAAACCTAGTTTAATTTGTTTTTTCTTTTCATATTTCCTTATACTTAGTACTCTCATATGTTTTGGAACACGACTGAATGTGCTCACTGTGAGTGAACTACTGAACACACTCGCTTCGTTTTCATGCGTATTTGACATTTAGCATTTATGCTTCTTTTTCGCAAAAAAAGTTTTCGGCAGAAGTTGTTTATAATCATGGAATGAGGCTCGCTCGAAAATCATGATGTTATATTTGGTCTAAACAAATGCAGCATGGAAAGATGCGATATCTTTCGGACCTTGTGACCACTCGGAGGTACTCGTAATTTTGTATATCGTACTGTTAAGATGTTTGAGGACACTGGTGGAATAATCGACCTGAATAAAGGACATCACGAGCCATCAAGGCGGTGAAGTCTCGAATTAAGCGAAAACCGCTGTGGGAGCATAAAATCTTGTCGCGGGAGATGCATATTTCGGCGCAATCGAATTCACGTATTCTTAAATATGATTTGGCTCCGAGTATACAAAAGACACACCGGGCACCATCTTATAGTAGCGTTAAAGGAACAATGTAAGCTAAAATCGAAAGCGCTTCTTCTAAAGCAGTCGGATAATGCCCACAGACGAATTCGGCTTACTGACGAAAAAATTTTTACCGTAGAGGAATCGTTCAATAAACAGAATGATGTTCTGAAAGTATGTTCTGTCTTCACGACATGCAGCAGAACTCGTTCCGAAAGTTTATAGAGGTCACCACAAAGCTTCTGTGATGGTTTGGTGGGAAGTCTCTTATGATAGAGTCACTAAGCTCCATTTTTGTGAAAAAGGAGTCAAAACTTCGACGAAAGTGTATGAATCCGATGTTTTGAAATGGGTTGTGAAGCCTCTTAACACGACATTATTCCGAAACAAGCCGTGATCCGTGGCTAAATTGACTCAAGAGTTGCTCAAAAACAATATACCGGATTTCATTTCCACGGAGTAGTGGCCAGCGGGTAGTCCAGACCTGAATCCATTGGATTACAAATTGTGGTCCGTATTATAGGGTATGTCTTGCTCTACTCGGCACCCAAATATCGAGTCTCTAAAGTGGGCTCTTGTTCGAGCAGTGGAGAAATATCCTACGCCGAGAAAAGAACTTATGCAAAATTAATAAAAAACCTAGTATAATTTATACGATGGCTTTGGCAGTTTTCAGCCTCTCCGAGAATTTATGTGAGCGTGCTTGCTTATCTTGCTGAATATAGTGTTCAAGTTTTCAACAAAAAACTTTGTTGAACTATCAAAGTTAAATAGATAAATAAATATACGGGGAGAAGTATAAAATATACATCTACTTAGTTACATTACTGTGTATTGTTTTTGTAAAAAATTTTCAAAGACAATTAGGAAATATACATATACTTGGGTAAAATTTTGTATATTGCTGTTGTGCAAAATAAACCAAGCACTTAGATGAAACTTCTAAATAGTTTGAACCAAAAATTTAAATTTGAATTAAGGAAAACCTGTTTTATTTAATGTAAATAGACGTACATTTACAAAGTTTACATCATAGATTTACAATGTAAAAAAATTATGCATTTAGATCGCTTATAAATATGTCAATAGTTGGATATTACTGCTCTAATTTAATGCCAAAAAAATGCACTCACGATGCATTGCACCTTGGCTAAACATCTAGGCTATATAATTTTAATTACAAAAACTAAACGAGAACTATAACAAACCGGGAGTATTCAGCGATAAATTTTGCTCATACCATTTTGATAAAGTGTCAAAGTTTTCGGTGGTTAACCTACACTATTGGTTAAAATGTTATATACTTGGCTTGGGTGAATCAAACATTTTTTTTTATTGGCAGAGTATCGAAGTAGCACATGGTCCAATAAGTCCCGAGCCTAACTACTAGGTGACACTTCTAACGAAATATCGATATAATATTTTAATAGTTGCAACCTTCAAACAATACGTGTAATAATTTCACGACAATCTAACGTTTAGTTCAGAAGTTGCAGTGATTTAACTGACGCTACTGTTATGATATTTTCCAAATAATGGATTCAAAGCAATTCCGTGTGTTGATTGATTTATCACAGTTTTTTTATGGGAAAAAATACCGTCCAAGCTGAGCAATGGCTTCGAAAGTGTTATTCGGACTCTACTCTGACAAAAGCAACCATTTGCCGATGGTATGTTGAGTTTAAACTTGGTCGTACATGCACAAATGATGCTAAACGTTCAGGACGCCCAAATTAGGCAGTTGTTCCACAAAACATAAAAAAAGTTCACAAAATGTTATTGGCCGACCATAAAGTGAAGGTCCCCGAGCTAGCTGAGGCTCTGAAGATATCAAAAGGCAGTGTGGGAACAATATTACAGGAAAATTTGTCAATGAAAATGCTGCTTTCCAAATGGGTGCCGCGTTTTCTCACACCGGACCAAAAACAACAACGTGTCGATGATTCGGAGAGCTGTTTGGCACTGTTTACACAGAATAAACATGAATTATTGCGTCGGTATGTGACAATGGATGAAACATGGAACCACCATTATACACCGGAATCAAAACGGTCGCCAGCTGAGTGGAGAGTAACCGATGAAAGCAGACCAAAGCGAGCAAAAACACAAAAGTCGACTGGAAAGGTTATGGCATCTGTATTTTGAGATGTACATGAAATTTTGTTCATCGGCTATCTCGAAAAGGGAAAAACAATCAACAGCGATTATTATATAGCGTTGTTGGAGCGTTTGAAGAATGAAATCGCGAAAAATCGGCCCCATTTGAAGAAGAAAAAAAAAATTCTTTTTGACCAAGACAATGCACATGTCCACAAATCGATGAAAACGATGGCGAAAATCCACGAATTAGGCTTCGAATTGCTTCTTCATCCACTGTATTCGGCAGATTTTGCCCCCAGCGACTACTGGCTCTTTGCCGGCAAGAGATTTGGCTCAATGAAGAGGTGATGGCTGAAACTGAAGCGTATTTTGAGGCGAAGCATAAATCGTTCTACAAAACCGGTATTGAAAAGTTAGCAAAGCCGTGGAATGAATGTATTGCTCTTGAAAGAACCTATAATGATGAATAAAGAAGAATATTTACAAAAAAAAGACACAGTAGTTTCGACTATGTCGTGACAGAAGACGTAGAATTAGTCAATTCGCTTTTGATGACATCTTTTTTAAAAAATATTTAGCAAAATATTTATTCCATGCACCTCAGCATATGACATTCAAGAGAGTGCCGGAGAGGGTTAATATATATGACCGACCCCCATTACTTTTGTAAAAGCAACATTTTTGCCTTTGACACCTTTTCCCTCCGACCACTCCTTAGGGGGCTTAGGGTATGGCTTTCTCTACTCGACACCCAAATATCGAGTCTCTAAAGAAAAAAAAAGATACAGTAGTTTCGACTATGTCGTAACACAAGAAGTAGAATTATTCAATTCGCTTTTGATGACATCTTTTTTAAAAAATATTAAGCAAAATATTTATTCCATACACCTGAGCATATGACCTTTAAAAGAGTGCCGGATGCATGACCGACCACCATTACTTTTGCAAAATCAAAAGTTTTGCCTTTGACACCTTTTCCCTCCGACCACCCCTTAGGGGGGCTCCCATACAAATTTTATGGTTTTTGTATATTTATTCCATACACCTGAGCATATGACCTTTAAAAGAGTGCCAGAAAGGGTTAATGTATCACTGACCTCCATTACTTTTGCAAAAGCAACATTTTTGCCTTTGACACCTTTTCCCTTCGACCACTTTTGCTAAATATTTTTTTAAAAAGATGTCATCAAAAGCGAATCGAATAATTCTACGTCTTGTGTTACGACATAGTCGAAACTACTGTATCTTTTTTATATGATGTACGTATTATCAGCGATTTATAATTCCATGTAACGAATTTGTACTTTCGTTACTTAAACAGTTCCCATCGCGTTCCGATGATGTCATAATTTTTTTTACATATTTTTGCCATAAGGTAAAAGGATTGACCTTTTCTGAAGTACCATATTTTTCTCATGTACCTATACTCAGTGAGGAATAATTCCATGCAACGCCAAAGCATTTTGGAAAAAGACTTCTCCCAACTTTTTTTGAAACCTGTTCGGTAAAACGTCGCTTTATTACGTCAAAAGAGCATTTTTAATCCAATACGAAAACGCGAATTTTTAAAAATTGAATGTCCACTGCTATTTCGTTGAACACAGATAGACCCATTGGAAAAATTTTAAAGTAGTAAAATATGGAGTTTCCTCATACAAATAATGTTAACTTTCCAAGTTAATTTTAAACGCTTTTTGACACAAAATCACACCCTAAAGAACTTTCAAAATCGATGTTGATGCCATTTTTGAGTTAAAGCTTTGATTTTTGAGAATTTCAAGCGCAAAACATACTCAAAGTGGCATCATTTACAATTTTGTCGCTTTGTGCCCTTTGCATGAATGATGAGTGATGACGAAAATCAGCGGACAGCAATTAAATTGAAAACTGTCAAAATTGCAACCCTCACAATTCTGAATTCTGACACTGACGACGACGACAACGACAACGACAAGGACAAGTTTAACGACATGTTAAAAAAGTGTTCGCTGCGTTTGACGGCGGTTTTCTTTTGAATCATCAAACAAAATCATGATAGGTACTTTGTTATTTTACTGCTGAAATATTAATTGGAGTTGCGGACAAATTTTAAGCATTAATCATTTTGAGACGCTGCACAATTGTCGTGTAACATGGAGAAGAAAAATGACGCTTATCTAGAGAGCCGTCAGCGTCAGCGGGAAAAAACACGCTATTTATAAACATGCTTCGTAGTGGACTAATTAGAAAATTTATACATTTTGTTGACTCTTTAACAGAGGCAAATCTCTGAGATACTTTCAACATAGCTTACTCCTGAATGAATACTAAATAAAGTCCAATGAGCGCCCTAAGCGACACAATTTAAACAACCAAAAATGTATTTCGTTTATGTTTTGGTGATTTTTCTTTTTTTTTTCTTAATTAAGCTCATCTGAATGTTCCAAGGAAATAAATAACCAGTCAACATCAAAGCCCTACTCCATTTAGTTACAATTTTCCCAGCATAGCTCTCCACAGATTTACATATTAAATCATAAATATATGTGTAATTGTGTCTGTGTAAAAAGTTAAGCGACATTTTTACCTTTCCGTAACTCATATCCATAGCAACAACCTCGCCGGAAGTCACCTTGGCCGGAATCCGACATAAAAGAAAAGCAAACAATGCAATGCGGATGTAGATGTTTGTCCCACGGTTGTAATTATGCGGATTGCTGCGTGAAATCTTACCACATATAAACATTGATATGCAAATTCAGGGCGCGCACTTCGACGCATTAAGTTAAAAAAAAAAAAAAAAAAAACACACCTACTCGTATATATTAAAAAACAAACCTTTGTTTGCCTTGCTTTCAACCGGAGAATCAGGAAAGTATTGCGCTAGGTTAAGGACATTATGTATGTATGTAGGTACGTAAATGTAACTAGGTAATGCTTAAGCAATGCTTAACAATGCTCAGATTGTGGTTTATAATATTTATGCTTGTTACTGTTACTGTTGTCATGACTTTGGTTTATGAATACGTAACAAGATTACTTAGGTTTGTACTTAAAACGAGGAAACAAGTTATTGTTAGACCAAAACATGGTCTTGGTCCTTATTAAATTTAAGCTTTGTAGTTGAATCTGTTTTCTGAATATGAAAAAAAAATAATCTTTTTGGCTTCTAAGATTCTTAGAATCCTTCAAGTACAGATCTTTAAGTTCGCATCCCCAACCGTTTCGTTCCATCTGGGACACTTTTGTTCCACGGCATGTTCAAAAAGTTAGAAATACTAGGGTTGCCTTTTAAGTCTTGCACCTAAATGTGAAAATCAGTGGTAATCAGTGAAAATGTGTTTTCTTTTTTTAGACTAAACCAACGCTCAGGGGATTCCCCCTATAAATGCGAAAGCATTGTGTTGATTCGGAAGAAGGATGATAATTAGTTGGAGTGTGGAAAGATAGAGTAGTGTCGGTGAAGATTAGTTTTAAATTTACATAGCTTAAAACTTCCGGGGAACACGCTCGCAGGGAGATTGTTCCACAATTTTATTATACGACCAAAGTCCGAATTATCTCGGTAATGCAAGGCTATTGTCAGGGCAATGGTATAGGGATGGACTTGGTAAACTGCCCGAGTAGACCTGGTAAACACACGAGCTAATGGCGTCAGGTCATGTATCTCCCTTGAACACTTCCCATGATAGTACCTGTACAAAAGGCTTATGCAACCAACATTGCGTCGAAGCCAAAGAGAGTTGAGAGAAGATGAAATGTTTTCATCTCCAATCAGATATATCGCACGTCGTTGAATTCGATCCAGAAGCTCCAAATTAGATATTGGACCTCTTGCGCAGTTGTGCGAATTATATATTTTCTGCCTTATATATCGGCCTTATTATAGCTTTATATTTCGGCCGCGAAGATCAGTTGGAGTGAAGTATTTCTTACACCGTTTTAAAAAACTTAGGCACTTGGCCACTTCTTTCGACACATCGAAAATGTGATCATTCCAACGAAGATCAGTTTTGATCGAAATGCACCATCTGACCATCTGAGACCATCTGACTCCACTAGATTCACCCCAACTCAGAAATTTTTTTTCCCAAGTCATTAAGTAGTCAATCTCCAAAGAGTTCGGACATTTTTTTGAAGGAATATGAATGACAAATTCTACTGTTGTCAGCAAACGAATGAATTGGGTTATGAGTCAACGACAGAAGGTCGTTGATAAAAATCAGAAACAAAGTTGGCGATAGGACTGAACCCTGCGGTACTCCAGTCCGATAGCGTGTTTACTAGACGAAATGCCGTCAACCACGACACGAATCGACCTGTCCTTTAGAAAACACGTGGTCGAACGAGCAAAGTTACAACCAACACCATATGTAATTAGTTTTGACACGAGAGATTTATGTCATATTCGGTCAAATGCCTATGAAATATCCAGAGCAAAAACCCTGTTTTCACCGAAGAAGTGAACACAATGGTTCCATTTTTCCGTGAGGAACGCCATGAGGTCCCCCCAGTAAAGCGAGCCCTACGGAAGCCATATTTCATTCCAGAGTAACTAAGCAATAACTGCATTACAGCGATTACTAGCCACAGTGCGAAGACTTCTAGTATCAGTATTCTTGTTGGAACGCCAATTCTGAACGGCTTCTTCTTTGGACCTGACTGAAATTCTGCAATTAAACTTGGAGCGGTCTTTAATGAGACAGTGGCAAGTCAGGACTGTAAAAGTGGATGACTGTAAAGTGGATGACCCATCAATTCGACGTTCTGATGTGGGAGCTGATATGTGGGAATTCACATTGTCGTGATGGAAAATGATATTCCTTAAGTGGTTTGTACCTAAGACTTCCGACAATCATATGGTTATGTCCTATACAACATTAGCATAACTAGTTCTCCTTTGCTCAAATAGTACATTTGCTACAAAAACAGTTTTTCTGAAAAAATTGGCAACTATTTGTTTGGATGCGCTCCTACCGCGAACAGTCTCTGTCATGTTTTCCTCACTTTTAAAGCCCCCAAACCGTGGACTGCTGCTTTGTTTCGGGCTCATTAGCATAAATCCATGGTTTGTGGTGATGTATTTCAAACAAACTCCGCTGTAGTTTTTCAGCATTTCAATGCACCAATAGAAACGAGCCTTTTTTGAGCAACCGTCAAATTATGTGGTATCCCACGGGAACAATTCTTCCTGACGCCTTAATGTTTATGTGAAATCGAATGTATGTTAGTCCCAAAAACTCTACAAAAACAAATAGGTAACTATGTAAGGACCAGCGTTCTAAGAAAATTTCTCTTGCACCCCTATCAGCATCCAAACAGAACAGGTAGATCCACAGAGACTGCACTATATCAACTGACAAATTTGCTTCAAGAAACCTTAGAAATGAAAGAAATAGCACTATGTGCTTTTCTCGACATAGAAAGTGCCTTTGACCATACTTCGCAGGAAGCTATAAGTAAAGCTCTTACTCACAGAGGGGCAACAACGCCCTTATGATATTTATTGGTAACATGCTCTGTACTAGGATAATACAAACTAGGTAGTACCAGCACTATAGCAGCAGTTACAATAAGGGGATGTCCACTAGGAGAAGTATTATATCCTCTAATGTTGAGCATTATAGTAGATGAACTACTGGAAGAATTGACTAAAAGTGGGTATGCTGTTGACATAGTAATTATATGTAGGGGGAAATTCGAAGAAACCCTATGCGATTGAATTGAAATAGGCCTATAGGTGACAAAAAAATGGTGCAATCAGGTGAGGCTGCACATAAATCCGGCAAAAAGTACCATTTTGCCATTTACAAGGATATATAAACTTGAACATCTTAAGCCTATAAAGCTAGTTGGAATAGAGATAGAATTCCAAAGGGAAGTTAAGTTTTTGGAAGTATTTCTAGATCAAAAACTACCTTAGAAATCAAATTTGATTGAAATATCGAAGAAGGCGGTTAGAACATTCATGATCTGTTGATCCAGCGCAGAAAAAAGCTTGAACTCCGCTCCAAAAATATTGCGACGGATACATACAATATTCGTAAACCCCATGATTGCGTATGGCTCACTTATCTGGGCGGAAAAAAATCAAGCAATATACAGTAGAGTGTCCCTTATTTTGCGATTTTTGGAAATGTTAAGGGGCTGAAAGATTTTTTATGCGTTTTTATTTTCTAAGAACGAAACTAAAAAAAATTTTTTTTTACGACAACGTTTACCCGTGCCAATCGGGCCCGAAAGTTTCGAAAAAGGCCCATATTAGACCATATTTGCACAAATTAAAAAAAAAATCTTTTCTCTGCTTTTTATAAATGTTTTACATTTTTTTGGAACAGATACATAAGAAATATGATATCTACAAAGTTTTTTTTTGGTGGGCGTGGTTACCGCCCCTGCTGCGTCGAAATTTCTCCAGCAGCCTTTTCCCACTTTTTCATGAAATTAGTGCAATTTAGGTATTCATATCAACAATAAATAAATACATTTTTATTATGCTAAAAGTATTGTAACATTTCATTAAATTCACATTATGTACTTACAAAAATTAACAATAAATTAAAAAACTAGTATTTTACCCTGCGGCGGGCGCGCAACAAGCTAATACCTACAAGCAGTATTATTGCGGCTTTTCAACCGAAAACATAGTTTTTTTTCATAAATAAAAAAAATTAAAAACCAAAAATGTATGCCCCCTGAAGGGTTAAATTTTAATAAGAAATACAAATTAATTAGAAGTTTTTTTTTTTAAGAGTATGTATTTATTTTTTTTTGATAGTTCGAGTATATTTTTCGAGTATTTTGGGCCACAATAAGTAGGTTTTGTAGCTGCGCTTCTGATTTTGTAAGCTCCAGAAATTCTTGAGCAAGTTGTACCCTACGCTCCGCAACATCATTTACAACACAAAGATCTTTAAAATAATTTTTTACTCTCTGGTATTCTTCATCTTTTTCCCATTCGTCAGGATCATATTTGAAAAAATTGCATGTCAAACTAAACCTACGAAATAGATTTGTTGTTCGACAAGATGCAAAACAATCTAAATCTTTTTTTGTCCATTCATTTAAGGAATTTGGGTTTGCGATTGGATGATTACATGGAAACTTCTGACCTTGCAATGCTGTCGCCATACTGCGTTTTCTCTCAATAGAAACTGCATCATCGAAAAAAGCGAGTGCTACAAGTTCTTCGCCAAGGTATCAAAGATGCCTACCAAATTTTTGACTTGCAGCAATGGATATTTTTTGTTAATTGTCTTGTATGCGACCAAATCTTTTAAAAAAGACGGATCCTGATTTGGAGCTTTTATGCTATTAGTAGCTTCAAACCAGATTTTGATGTATAGTAGAACTACAAATATACAGACTTGACGGATTCCGATAATAATGAATTGCATAAAAGCTCCAAATAAGGATCTGTCTTTTTTAATTAATTTGTATTTCTTATTATAATTTAACCCTCCAGGGGATATATTTTTGGTTTTTGATATTTTTTATTTATAAAAAAAAAACTATGATTTCGGTTGAAAAGCCGCATTAAGACTGCTTGTAGGTATTAGCTTGTTGCGCGCGCCCGCCGCAGATTAAAATACTAGTTTTTTAATTTATTGTTAATTTTTGTAAGTACATAATGTGAATTTAATGAAATCTAATCATACTTTTAGCACAATAAAAATGTATTTATTTATTGTTGATATTAATACCTAAATTGCACTAATTTCATGAAAAAGTGGGAAAAGGCTGCGGGAGAAATTTCGACGCAGCAGGGGCGGTAACCACGCCCACCAAAAAAAAACTTTGTAGATATCATATTTCTTATGTATCTGTTCCAAAAAAATGTAAAACATTTATAAAAAGCAGAGAAAAGATTTTTTTTTAATATGTGCAAATATGGTCTAATATGGGCCTTTTTCGAAACTTTCGGGCCCGATTGGCACGGGTAAACGTTGTCGTAAAAAAAAATTTTTTTAGTTTCGTTCTTAGAAAATAAAAACGCATAAAAAAATCTTTCAGCCCCTTAACATTTCCAAAAATCGCAAAATAAGGGACACTCTAATATACAGTCATCGCTGCGCTAAACAGCTACAGAGATTGGCCTATATGTGCATCACCGGAATTATGCGAACATGTCCAACAGCATCCAAGGAGGTTCTACTAGAACTAACACCTCTTCACATTTATATTCAATCCCAGGCGAAGAGGGCTATTGTAAAAAAGACTAATGAAGATATCGAGCTAAAGGCGAACTCGGAAAAAGTTTGATATTCTATCCAGCCAACATCCGGAAATACCAATACCAAGGGGTAGTATGCATCACAAAATTTTAGTTACACTAAAACATTCCAAACTGAACTAAGTAGCAAAAAGAAATGAGAAGGTTAATCTGAAACCTATAAGATAAACCAGTACATGATTACATGGTATACTGACGGCTCTCTAACTGAACAAGGGACCGGAGCAGGAGTCTACGGGCTAGGGATCAAATACTTTGAGCTCATGGGCAAAAACAGTAGCACATTCCAAACGGAAATATAAACAATAGCCAGGTGCGTACATTTTGACCTGAGCCTAAATACCGGAACTGAAACATAGCTATCCTTTCCGACAGTTAAGCAGTCATCAAGACACTGAAATATCAACAGGTAACCTCAAAACTGGTGATGGAATGCCATGACTTATTTTATAACTTAGGCTACAAAACCACGGACCCGGTATCGTATGAGTACTGGGACACCAATGTAAAGAAGGGAACGAAATTGCTGACGAACTGGCAAAGAAAGGAGCTTCAACTCCTCTTGTTGGTCCCGAAACATTCTATGGGATGGGCAAAGGAATCCTATCTCTTTCAATAAAGAAGGAGAAAAAAAAAGCAAAGAGGAAACTACTGAGGAAACCTATCAGGGTTAAAGCACTTTAAACTACTCTTAAGAACATACGACCTAAAGAGATTCAAAGAATGCATAAAGCTAACAAAGAATGATCTAAGGAATAATCACAGGACTGCCAACAGGTCACTGTAGGTTGAACTATCACCTTACATAGCTGGGAATTCTTAGTGATGACGCATGTATGTTTTGCATGGAGAACGAAGAATCTGCGATGCACTCAAACGTGACAGAAATTTCTGGGTTAACACATAGTATCAGATAATTCACTAAAATCAAGGTTAGGATATAAACTAACATTTATCTCAGAGAGTGGATTAAGAGAGGCACATGAATCAGTTTCTTCTGACAGATATTAAAAAGATATTGATTTTGGGACTCATATGTCTCAATAGTATATTATTGCAAAACATATACGTCCCAGTAGTATTTTTTGGACTATGCAGCATAATAGTTTTAATCGTTTTTGTAGACTTGAAGTAATGGCTCAATTAAATGACGACTAAATAAGTGCAGCTCCTCTATAAAACAATAAGGATCTAAGCTGATTGTCGATTGGCTTTATTAGTGATAGTATTGATGACTACAATCCAACAGAAGCCAACCAGATGAATCGTCAACCAGATGAAGTGATCTTGACCAGGTCTACGAGCAATTTAGTGTTCATCAAATGAATTCTTCATCCCAAGTAAATCACTGTCATGTAGTCGCCATTATGAAATCGCAGAAAATATTTCGCATCTCACAGCTCCTTATGACATTTTTTTCAAACTTTTTACGCAAAGCTTGTCACAGCATATTCCACAGTGCACAAAAGAGAGGCTCGAAATATTTTTGACATCGAAAGCCAATAGACAACTGAAAACAACTGATGCTGTTGATTTCGATATCATACCTGGATGCCTATTTGTATTGTCCTACAACTATGTGGTGCCGGCTTTGGGATGCTACTGGTCCAAATACAAATCATTGGGGAAAGAAGCCATACAAAAAGCCATATCACGTGATCGCTTTCAGGTAATACTGTAAAAATTTTTATTTGTTCCTGTTGATAAGCCTGCAGATGCAAACTAAATTGATTGCATTGATGACGTCATGAACTGGAGTCGAAGACCAAGTACAAGGGAAGGTCGTCGCTCAAGCAGTACATGCCCTTGAACCCATAAATCGAGGTATAAAAATGTGTCTTAGATGTGACTCACTCAGTGAACAAACCTATGATATGAACATATATTGTGGAAAAAGTGAAACCGCAAAATTACCCAGCATTGGGGAACGAGTTATAATGGACGTCGCGAGCACGATTTTTCACGGGATGTAATGTTCTGCTGTGATAGATTTTTTTACGTCCGTTGATTTAATGAAAAATGTACCTTTTCCAACTTTGGGAATTTGTAAGTCCAAACGGAAAAATCTTCCAAAAATACCAGACATATAAGAATGAGGTGAAGGAATTCTGAAAGTAAACAAGGAAGGTAGTCAAAAAATGGCAAGAGGTGAAAGACATGATGCTACTCAGTGGTTGAAGGAACTTTTTTATCGCACCCTAATGATGTGTGCGGCAAATGCATGAATCCTACATTCGGACTCACACCGAAAAAACAAGCTACACTTGTTGAACTTGCTTAGCCTCTTATTTTAAAGGGTAGAGAAACTACTGAGTTCAAAAGGTCACATAACATGTTAAATATTGGCGTTTATTTACCAATTCAAGGACCTATAAGATGCCGATGTGTCTCATGTGCCCAGCGGAAGAAGAACCAAAAGTCTTTGTAGTGCCTAGTAATATGTCGTTTTGCTAAAATTGTCTTCTCTATCGTTAGGTTGAAAAATTCCCGCGATAGGAAACGCGATCTTGTCTGAAACCTCTTTTTGTATCGAATGGAGAGGTGTGGTCCTTCCCGATTGTAGCTGTACTGCTGGTGTCCCAGTGCCATTCTGCATAGACGGATGAGCTTTGTTCAGCCAAGATACGTACACGCCTAATCGCAATTCAGCACGTGGAAAAGCTGCAATCAACAAGGACACCTGAAGATTTCGCTACTCGACTCTCTCCTGCTTCAAGAAAGCAGTCCTCCAATCGACGACTATTTGCTAGTAATGGACTCACATTTTCCGCTCTATGCGTACGGCTGCTGAAGAGGACATTGACCAGCAGCATCCCCGCCGAAACTAGTGGCACGACCAGGAGTGCCGCGAAACCACTGCAGAGATAGACGCTGCCTACAAAGCCACCCTAAAGTCGGTTGTAACACGTGCTACAAAAGAGCGGTACAAAGGGAAAAGTCCTCCTCTTGGCAAGAGAGACGTATTTTCAGGCCAAAGAAAAGAGAGGTAGAAAAGTGTAAGTGCGAGAAAATTGAGATGCATGGTGGCAAGAATGAGGTCCGAAAATTGTTTGGAAAAATAAGATTCCCGATGGTTTTAAGACCGGGTCTCTTCCTGCAAGGATGAATTCGGGATCCTAGTGACAGATATTCAGAGTAAACTGATGATGTGAAGGGGACACTTCTCTAGGTTTCTGAATTACGACTTTGACAACAAACCCGCCAATAGAAATGATATCCCGGTAACCGCAATTGTGGACAACAGCGTTGAAATTCTTCTGAGCGACTATAATGAAGTCTTGAAAGCTGTAGATCGGCTTAAAAACAACAAAGCCGCAGAAGTCAATGGCTTATCCGCTGAACTCTTCAAGAATTAAGGCGAAGCTTTATTTAAATGGATTCATGAGATTCTATGCAGAATATGGTCAGAACAATGCATTCGAATCGATTGAAACCTCTGTGTTCTCTACCATACCCCCCAATAAGAAAGTCATCCCACCATTTGCGCCAACTTACGTCAGATATTTTGCTTAATATTGCATATAAGGTCTTGTCGAGCGTATTATGTTATGTGAAAGACTGAAGCCCATCGTAAACTAGCTGATTG
This sequence comes from Pherbina coryleti, assembly GCA_943735915.1. Classification (NCBI taxonomy): domain Eukaryota; kingdom Metazoa; phylum Arthropoda; class Insecta; order Diptera; family Sciomyzidae; genus Pherbina; species Pherbina coryleti. The sequence goes on from OX030948.1 coordinate 156,536,929, forward strand.
GACCTTATCAGTTTCGCTTCAGACCCTGCAAATCCACTCATTATTGATCAGATATTTACGCTACGACAAATCGTTGAGAAGACCCTAAAGAAACAAATCGACACGCGCTATCGTTTTGTCGATTACAAAGCCGCCTTCGACAATCCAATAAGGAATCACCTGTACTCCACTATATCTGAAGTTGGTATTCACACAAAGAAGGAGTTTGTAATCGCTAACGAAATATGTAAAAATAAATAAATAAATGGTCATTTCAGCCCTTGAAAGGACTGTGACCTAGCTTCTTATGATAAATTTAGTTGTGTGTGTTATTAAGTTTATACACAATTGACCGAGAAACGGACCTATAGGTTTAACGCCGACTCCGAACGGCGATGAACGAAATGTTCTTATTCTCAAGAAGCTTTACATGGCATTGTTTGATAACTCTCTGAGGTTTGCCATTGTCTGCAGAGAGGTGGCGGCCGTACAGAAAAATTATTTTAATTCAAATAATTTTCTGTCGCTGCTGGGATTCGAACCCGCGTCTTCAGGCTCGTTGGCATAAAACGTAGTTGGCACTTTAACCAACTACGGCACGGATGCCACGGCGTCGTTCAATTTTGATTGAACGAAATATGTATCAATCAAAATACACCAAAGATCAAAGAACAGTCATAACAGTGAAATTGTCCTGACGAATCGAAGTCGAAAAGCGCAAAGTGGGTTTATGAGCCAACAAAGTCATGGTGACAGTTTTTCGAATGTATATATATATACAACGCACCGGCGCACACGTCCACAGTCGCAATGACAAAATTTCTCTACAAATAGGTTCGTAATACATCATAATCTTAAAATTTGGTTTCCTGTGACTTTCATCAATGAGAAAACTTTAAGAAAGAGCACGTGGAATGAGATTTGGCTCCAACGATGAGATCATTGCTGAAACAGATGCCTGCTTTAAAGAATTGCGAAATTATATTATTGGGAAGGGATCAATAAATACGAGAGACGTAGAACGAAGGGTATACAAATTATGTTGAGAAATAAAATAAGTTATTAAAAAATAAATTACATCTAAATTCTTATTTCCTTTTTACGTAGCCCCTGTATATGTCTCACACGATAGATTAAAACAAGAATTTGGATAAGAAGTATGACAATTATTAGAACAAATTTAAGAATAAGAATAACGATGAGGACAAGTTTGGGAACAAAGGAAAGCATAGGGGCAAAAATAAGTACAAGGGTGAAAATATGGTGTCACGTTGGAACCTATGGATGTGTCCACAACTCGTTTTTTATAACTTTTCTTTATTTACGATACGTATATGAAAAATAGGAAAAATAAATTCAGTTTTGAAATCCAGTTTTTATGTAGTACCTAGTCATTTAAACTATTAATTTGATATTATTATCCTCACTCTTAATACTATCATCCCAGAGTAATCTTTTTCCCTACAATTTATGCGAAAATTAATGGCATAACCTTGTCTTGTTTATTTTATTTTTCCGACCTTGAATCATCGAAGTATTCCCACCCAAGTAAAGGTGAATTAATAACAGGCTCAGTTCTCAAAAAAAAAAAAAACATTCGACGTATTTCGGCGAATCCGACAATTATGTCTGTTAATTTGATTTTCGTTGTATTTTTTAGAAATATTCATAAAACTTTTCTAATTTTAAATATGGGGGGAAGGAGCTGGACGAATACAAACTTACGCACAGGAAGCATATTAAAGCCATGACCTAAACAGAACGCGTTCTGGCTGAATGCTAGTGAAAATATACAACAAAATGGCGTATAAATAAAATGGTTTCCTCTCGTTGTGCAGCATTAAAGCTTCTTTCTTGCTTAATGCGTCAATAATGCAGTACGTACGAGTACGTATTTTTAAATGTTGAATTATGCATCAGTGCACACATCCAAACACACCTACACACAAATACACACATACACACACACACTCAAATACAGACACAAACACAAACACATACAAACAACAGCGAGCAGCTGGCAAACCTTATTCAGTCATAGCACCTCCCACCCAGTTGATAGTCCGTATGGTAGCTTAACGCTTGACGTAACACGAGTAAATGAACAAATTGCAGAATACGCAGCAGCGGCGTATCCTGTCCAAGTCCGGCAAGAATAAAGTAAATAATAATAAATAATTTCATATTCATGCCGAAATCAGCCAGGAGTTCGACGGTGTGTTCGACGACGACTCTAAAGCAGCGGCTCGATTTGATCATGGATCAGGTTGGTAGTGAGGAGGTGCTGTTGGAGCGGGTAAAAATAAATGTTGCGGCAACGAAATTAAATTGTTGAGGCCTATGTATGTATGCTGCAGCCGGTGCTGGTTGGGACTGGTTAAACATTGTTTACTCGCTGAAATCGCTTGATTGCTGCTTCTCGTATTCGCACGCAATCAACGATTTGCTCCAGTCAACATTTTCCATTCCTTCTCTTTTTTCCATCTATTTATTGAATATCATTTTATTTTTTCTTATTTATTCAGTCGAAATAATTCAAGCGTTTAATCAAACAACAACAACAACGAAAACAACACCAACAATAATAGTGCCACGAACAGAGCATTGTTCTCTTGTAAAATTTAACTGAATCCGAGTTTAAGCCTGTTTCTGTGAGCATCCTTACAATGCAAACCATGGAACTTATAAATACATACATATGTAGAATAAATGAATCCTTTATGACCCAGTCGTAAAACCTTTTTGAGTGTTAGTTAAACTTTTGGGTGAGTTTTGATTTTATGTTGTTATAAAGGGTGCTTTTTTATAGGTTCTATTTTATGATATAGATTAAATTGTTCTACGGTGGTTAGATCTGGCAACTCAGTAATCGTTTGTGCTTTGTTCGGTTTGGAATTTTATACTGACCTCTTGCCACTTGTGCAAATTTATTTCGAATATCCTGGTTCAGTTCGAGAATGTTTACGTTCATTTTACGGTCAACATATTTATCCATACAAGCGTCTTATTAGATTATTTATTAAACGCTTTCTAACCATGTATACTCCAAATGATAATACGCATCCGTAAAGACTTCGTACAGTGCAGCCCGAAGAAGCTATTTTAGAGCATTACCTAAGTAGAGCGTACTATTGAGAAAGACCCAAATGAGTCGATCATCGCGAGGCCATCACGTGCAGCCTATATATAAATATATGTAGATCTTGAGCTACAACCTTATGAGATCTTTGCTGGTGCAAGGATTAAAGGGAAATTACCGCTTGTCACGTTCCTCAGCAATGCTCAACTTCACAACCTTGCCCTAAGGCAATGAAATATATGTCTTCCTTCCCTTGTCAATAATGAATATAGGGTTCTCCAATAGGGACTTGACAACTTTGAATTAAATTTCTGAACGCCCCCTTTCACTAATCATCGAACTGTCACTGTCAATTTATTCAGTAAACTTAACATTTTCATAATGGTAAAGTACACGAACGAACAACATCTGCAAATTATAAAAATTTATTACCGAAATTCGGAGTCAGTGATTGCAACTATAAGAGTGTTAACTGCAATTTTCTGTCGTAATTCTCGCCCTAGAAGACGGACAATAACAAGTTTAGTGCAAAAATTTGAGTCTACATATTCGTTGTGTGATGTTGCCGTGCCAGTGAGGCAACGGCTTGGTCGAAGTGTCGAAAATATCAATGCCGTTCAGGCGCCCGTAGCAAACGATACAATACAGTCAATTCCACGGCGTTCTCAAGAATTGGGCATCGCCCAGACCACTTTATGGCGAATTTTGTATAAAGATCTTGGTATACACCCATACAAGCTCAAGCTGACTCAAGAATTGAAGCCGATGGACCATTTGAAGCTACGTTCGATCTCCAATTGAGCTCTGGATAAGATGTGCCAAGATGAAGAATTTCATCGAAAAATCATCTTCAGTGACGAAGCTCATTTTTGGATCAATGGCTTTGTCAATAAGCAAAATATGCGTTATTGGTCGGGTGAAAATCCACATGTGCTTCATGGATCACCACTTCATCCACAAAAAGTAACTGTTTGGTGTGGTTTGCATGCCGGCGGCGTCATTGGACCATATTTTTTCGTCGACGATAACGATCGTAACGTAACTGTGAATGTCCATCGTTATCGCGCCATGGTTACTGATTATTTTTGGCCCGAATTGAAAGATATGGACTTGGCTGACATGTGTTTCCAACAGGATGGTGCCGCAAGCCACACAGCATACGTTACAATCGATTTATTGAAGAGTAAGTTTGATGATCGTGTTATCTCAAGAAATGGGCCAGTCGATTGGCCGCCTCGTTCGTGTGATTTAACGCCTCTAAACCATTTTCTTTGGAGCTAAGTCAAGTCATTGGTCTATACCAACAAGCCGACGACTTTGAATGAGCTCAGAGCCAACGTTGAACGCGAAATAGCGGCCGTTTCGGCCGAAATGTGTGGCCGAGTCATCGAAAATTGGGTCCAACGAATCGACCGCTGCATATGTGCCCACGGTGGCCATATGAATGAAGTCAAGTTTCAGTCATAAATGTTTTGATTGTACTCCAAGTCGATAATAAAGTTTTGAAATATCTCTCATGGTTTGTGTTTTATTTAAAAAAAAGTTGTCAAGTCCTTGATGGAAAATCCTTTATGTGAAAGACTGAACCCGCTGAATTTGCCGATCGTAAACCAGCTTGTTTGACCTTATCAGTGTGGCTTCAGACCTGGCGGATCTACTATCGCCCACGTATTTACGCTACGACAAATTTTGGAGAAGATCCTTGATGAACAAATTGACACGCACCATACTTTACTCACTTATAAAGCCGTCTTCGACATTCCAAGAAAGAATCACGTATACTCCACCATTTCTGAATTTGGTATTCCTGCAAAGCTCATCCATCTTTGCAGAATGACGCTTGGGTCTCAACCCTCCATTCGATACTAAATGAGGTTTCAGACAAGGTGATTTCTTATATTGCGACTTTTGCAACTTTATAATGGCGAAGATCATTCTAGCTACTGATCTGAGACTTTGTGTTACGAGGTTTCAGACAGGATGATGCCTTATCGTGCGACTTTTTACTGATTTGTTGCTGATTTGAGATGTAGTGTGGCAATAATTTTACAAGAAAATCATGGCGTTAGTATACGCTCATGATATCTATATCATTGGTCATAATACTCCCGAAGTCAATGCAGCATTCTCTAGATTGGCGAAAGTTTCGTTTCAAATGGGTCTTGCAATGAACGCAGATAGGATGAATTACCTAGTGTCAACAAACAAACAGTACCAGCGTCTTAGAAATAACGTTTACTGTTGACAACACCTCCTTTGAGGTAGTTAAGGATTTCGTTTACCGGGGATCTGGCGTAAACTCCACCAACGATGTCAATATTAAGATAATACGAATGATAACTCTTGCCAACAGTTGTTACTTTGGGCTGAGTAGGTAACTGAGAAACGGAGAAATCGATCGACGAACAAAATACACGTTCTATAAGTTATTGATCATGTGCTTCCAATTGTATGCGCCTTAAACTTGGACGTTAAGCATTTCTGATGAAAATATTTTGGGAGCCTTCGAGAGAAAAAATCTTCTTTAGATCTTCGGTCTAATCTGCATCAATGGCGGGTACCGAATTCGATGGAAGCACGAGCTGTCTTAACTCAACGTCAACATCGACACAATTCAGAGCATCAAAATCGAGCGGCTGCGCTGGCTAGGTCATGTTCAGCGAATGGAAACCGACGCTCTACACATCATCTTTGGAAGAATCAAGTGTTGGATAACCTGACGACGCTTGACGTTTCAAACTGACGTCAACAAGCGCAAAACATAAATAGCTGTTGCAAATTCTTAGACCAAAAGCGGTTGTCAGCGCTAGATAACTAACTAGACAAGATAGCAGTACCCCTATAGTTTTCAACCGACCTCTTATGTTCTTTTTTATTTAAAGGCATAAGATAGCATGATTTCCAGTATGATAGAAAAATACCAAGGTTCATTCAAGCTTATCTATATATTATCTATATATTAATACGCAAACAAAAAAGTTTGTGTTCCCTTTTTTTCTGTGTTACCTTCAACATATTCACATAATACTTATATCGATGGATAGGTATTTTCGAGTAGATTTGCACAATATAATTTTTTCGAATATGTTATCATTAAGATAGGTAAAACTGAGCAAATGTAAAAAGCTTTTTTTACCAATGGGACAATGAGAAACTACAAAGCGACAAAGCTCTGTTGAACATTGCTGCTGTAGCTTACAAAAGCAAGAGTAGAATGCGAGAGTGATCAAACACTTAAAAAGAAATGAGTAGCATTATTGTTGTTGTTGTTGTTGTTGTTGTGGTTGTTGTTGCTTTCTCTTAATTTCTCTCAGTGCTAAAAAAAAAACAGTTAAACTGCTGCTTGCTTCACATAACACTTGACGCCAAGCCATTTATTTACTTTTAATGAATATTAAATATATGTTGAATAAATTTTTGTTATTGACGCTTCCTTTTTTGTCCTTTACCACTATTTTCCTCATAGCGTCAAAGTAAGCATTAAGAATTTCCATGCAAATAAATAACAATTCATTATCTGAAAACCACATGAGTTTCGTATCCTTACAGAATTTCTTATCCGAATTTCGGCCACAGGCTAGTTAAAATTAATATACAACGGTAATGATAATTTAGTGTATGCATTAGAACTAGTAAACTTGAAGGTACAACTTTTGGGCAGGAGACTTTCTTGGATCTTAACACTTAATGGCTCACTGATTATCGTCAAGTCCAGCGTTGCTCTGGTTTTGCACATGATATAAATAAAAAATGTCAAAAGATAAGAAAAATTAAGGAAAAAACACAGAGCGTACCCAATTATTAGGAATGATATGGAAATACTAACTTTTTTCAAGCACTTAAAGAGAAGACGCTAGATCACCACAGAAAATATATTCCAAAATGGCGAATGTTCGTCGAGATTGTCGACTGACGATTAAATTCTGAACGATTACATTCTGAACGCTTGACAACGCTGTCGTTCGACAAATGCGTTTATTCTCTCGTTACATCTCTCTCTCTCTCTCTCTCTCTGTCTCTCTTTCTCTTTCTTAACCAATTTATATCGGCACTCCTGGTGTGAATTTCAAATAAACTTTGTAAAAAGTTTTGAATTCTACTTTTAAAATATCTTGTATTGCGATTTTCAGCCGGGTTCTTTATTATTCTGCAGCTATACATATATATTGTGTCTGTGTTTGTGTTTTTTTTTTGCTATTTTTTTTTGTTAGCTCTTATTTGTATTGGCCTTTAAGTAAGCAAATTTATGGTCGAAATGGTTTAAAAATTATTTAATGAATTATTTATTTGTTATGCTGCCTTACAGTGTGGTCCAAAGAGCAAGGCAAAAAAGGAGAAAAATAAATTTCTATGAACTTTTTTAACTCAACACAAGTTTCAAGATGAAGAGATACTGTCGTAAATTTTTTAACGTTCTGCCAACTACTTTAATTACACATTAATTTGCTCGCTTATTGATAGGTTAATTGTAAGAATTTAATTTCATAATTGACACTTCAGTTAAATACTGGGCCAATTGAAACATTGACCATTTAATAATTATTGCATAGTAACACAAGAGAAGGAGAAATTTCAATTAAATTGTTTGATAATTTTCTTCTTTATGTGAAATCAGGCGAAATTATTGTGAAGTTGTGCAGGTGAAATATTTTTGTTTTCAACTCAAAATAACTTATCACTAGAATAAAACATCCTTTCGTTAAATTTTTACTGAATTTCGCTTATTTTTTAGTATTTACATATTAAGTTATGATCGCTTGATACAGTTGTCGTACAGAAACAACAGGTCAACACATATTAACAACAGCTATACCATCAGTATTTGTACCGGATCTTAAAACTGGTTTAAGTGGCTTACAGAATCTATTTGAATAGGAAAACAATGAAAATAAGCACTAAAAAACATTTCCTCTAATTTAAGAGATATGAGCATAATACATTTAAGATTTTGTTTTCGTTGTAAAATTGGAAATTCGTATCGCACAAATTAAAGGTTGAAAAAACACCTTTACAATGGCTGAGGTCCAAAACGTGCTTATACAAAGCATCAGTGTGAATTTTCTTTGAACAGGTCCTAAGCAGATTCACCAAAACTGCGCCACCAAAGCATGTTTAAAAATAACAATCCAGTTGCGCAATTTAAGTGAATCTACTATGCGAAGAAAAAACCACACTGATGCTTTGTATAAACACGTTTTGGAATACAGCCAATGCTGCAACTTTGACCAATCTACGGCCTCTATTTACGGAGATATGAGCATTTGAAGTTTAGCATTTTGTAAAATTTGAAACTCGTATCGCACAAGGACAATTTAGGTATCAAATTAAAGGTTGAAAAAACACCTTTACAATGCTGCAACTTTGACCCCTCTACGGCCTCTATTTACGGAGATATGAGCATTTGAAGTTTTAGTTTATGCTGCAACTTTGACCCCTCTACGGCCTCTATTTACGGAGATATGAGCATTTGAAGTTTAGCATTTTGTTAAATTTGAAACTCGTATCGCACAAGGACAATTTAGGTATCAAATTAAAGGGTGAAAAAACACCTTTACAATGCTGCAACTTTGAACCCTCTACGGCCTCTATTTACGGAGATATGAGCATTTGAAGTTTTAGTTTATGCTGCAACTTTGACCCCTCTACGGCCTCTATTTACGGAGATATGAGCATTTGAAGTTTAGCATTTTGTAAAATTTGAAACTCGTATCGCACAAGGACAATTTAGGTATCAAATTAAAGGTTGAAAAAACACCTTTACAATGCTGCAACTTTGACCCCTCTACGGCCTCTATTTACGGAGATATGAGCATTTGAAGTTTTAGTTTATGCTGCAACTTTGACCCCTCTACGGCCTCTATTTACGGAGATATGAGCATTTGAAGTTTAGCATTTTGTTAAATTTGAAACTCGTATCGCACAAGGACAATTTAGGTATCAAATTAAAGGTTGAAAAAACACCTTTACAATGCTGCAACTTTGACCCCTCTACGGCCTCTATTTACGGAGATATGAGCATTTGAAGTTTTAGTTTATGCTGCAACTTTGACCCCTCTACGGCCTCTATTTACGGAGATATGAGCATTTGAAGTTTAGCATTTTGTTTTCATTGTAAAATTTGAAACTCGTATCGCACGAGGACAATTTAGGTTTCAAATTAAAGGCTGAAAAAACACCTTTACAATGCTGCAACTTTGACCCCTCTACGGCCTCTATTTACGGAGATATGACCATTTGAAGTTTAGCATTTTGTTTTCATTGTAAAATTTGAAACTCGTATCGCACAAGGACAATTTAGGTATCAAATTAAAGGTTGAAAAAACACCTTTACAATGCTGCAACTTTGACCCCTCTACGGCCTCTATTTACGGAGATATGAGCATTTGAAGTTTAGCATTTTGTTTTCATTGTAAAATTTGAAACTCGTATCGCACGAGGACAATTTAGGTTTCAAATTAAAGGTTGAAAATACACCTTTACAATGCTGCAACTTTGACCCCTCTACGGCCTCTATTTACGGAGATATGACCATTTGAAGTTTAGCATTTTGTTTTCATTGTAAAATTTGAAACTCGTATCGCACAAGGACAATTGAGGTATCAAATTAAAGGTTGAAAAAACACCTTTACAATGCTGCAACTTTGACCCCTCTACGGCCTCTATTTACGGAGATATGAGCATTTGAAGTTTTAGTTTATGCTGCAACTTTGACCCCTCTACGGCCTCTATTTACGGAGATATGAGCATTTGAAGTTTAGCATTTTGTAAAATTTGAAACTCGTATCGCACAAGGACAATTTAGGTATCAAATTAAAGGTTGAAAAAACACCTTTACAATGCTGCAACTTTGACCCCTCTACGGCCTCTATTTACGGAGATATGAGCATTTGAAGTTTTAGCTTATGCTGCAACTTTGACCCCTCTATGGCCTCTATTTACGGAGATATGAGCATTTGAAGTTTAGCATTTTGCTTTCATTGTAAAATTTGAAACTCGTATCGCACAAGGACAATTTAGGTATCAAATTAAAGGGTGAAAAAACACCTTTACAATGCTGCAACTTTGACCCCTCTACGGCCTCTATTTACGGAGATATGAGCATTTGAAGTTTTAGTTTATGCTGCAACTTTGACCCCTCTACGGCCTCTATTTACGGAGATATGAGCATTTGAAGTTTAGCATTTTGTAAAATTTGAAACTCGTATCGCACAAGGACAATTTAGGTATCAAATTAAAGGTTGAAAAAACACCTTTACAATGCTGCAACTTTGACCCCTCTACGGCCTCTATTTACGGAGATATGAGCATTTGAAATTTAGCATTTTGTAAAACTTGAAACTCGTATCGCACAAGGACAATTTAGGTATCAAATTAAAGGTTGAAAAAACACCTTTACAATGCTGCAACTTTGACCCCTCTACGGCCTCTATTTACGGAGATATGAGCATTTGAAGTTTTAGTTTATGCTGCAACTTTGACCCCTCTACGGCCTCTATTTACGGAGATATGAGCATTTGAAATTTAGCATTTTGTAAAACTTGAAACTCGTATCGCACAAGGACAATTTAGGTATCAAATTAAAGGTTGAAAAAACACCTTTACAATGCTGCAACTTTGACCCCTCTACGGCCTCTATTTACGGAGATATGAGCATTTGAAGTTTTAGTTTATGCTGCAACTTTGACCCCTCTACGGCCTCTATTTACGGAGATATGAGCATTTGAAGTTTAGCATTTTGTAAAATTTGAAACTCGTATCGCACAAGGACAATTTAGGTATCAAATTAAAGGTTGAAAAAACACCTTTACAATGCTGCAACTTTGACCCCTCTACGGCCTCTATTTACGGAGATATGAGCATTTGAAGTTTTAGTTTATGCTGCAACTTTGACCCCTCTACGGCCTCTATTTACGGAGATATGAGCATTTGAAGTTTAGCATTTTGTTTTCATTGTAAAATTTGAAACTCGTATCGCACGAGGACAATTTAGGTTTCAAATTAAAGGTTGAAAAAACACCTTTACAATGCTGCAACTTTGACCCCTCTACGGCCTCTATTTACGGAGATATGACCATTTGAAGTTTAGCATTTTGTTTTCATTGTAAAATTTGAAACTCGTATCGCACAAGGACAATTTAGGTATCAAATTAAAGGTTGAAAAAACACCTTTACAATGCTGCAACTTTGACCCCTCTACGGCCTCTATTTACGGAGATATGAGCATTTGAAGTTTTAGTTTATGCTGCAACTTTGACCCCTCTACGGCCTCTATTTACGGAGATATGAGCATTTGAAATTTAGCATTTTGTAAAACTTGAAACTCGTATCGCACAAGGACAATTTAGGTATCAAATTAAAGGTTGAAAAAACACCTTTACAATGCTGCAACTTTGACCCCTCTACGGCCTCTATTTACGGAGATATGAGCATTTGAAGTTTTAGTTTATGCTGCAACTTTGACCCCTCTACGGCCTCTATTTACGGAGATATGAGCATTTGAAGTTTAGCATTTTGTTTTCATTGTAAAATTTGAAACTCGTATCGCACGAGGACAATTTAGGTTTCAAATTAAAGGTTGAAAAAACACCTTTACAATGCTGCAACTTTGACCCCTCTACGGCCTCTATTTACGGAGATATGACCATTTGAAGTTTAGCATTTTGTTTTCATTGTAAAATTTGAAACTCGTATCGCACAAGGACAATTTAGGTATCAAATTAAAGGTTGAAAAAACACCTTTACAATGCTGCAACTTTGACCCCTCTACGGCCTCTATTTACGGAGATATGAGCATTTGAAGTTTTAGTTTATGCTGCAACTTTGACCCCTCTACGGCCTCTATTTACGGAGATATGAGCATTTGAAATTTAGCATTTTGTAAAACTTGAAACTCGTATCGCACAAGGACAATTTAGGTATCAAATTAAAGGTTGAAAAAACACCTTTACAATGCTGCAACTTTGACCCCTCTACGGCCTCTATTTACGGAGATATGAGCATTTGAAGTTTTAGTTTATGCTGCAACTTTGACCCCTCTACGGCCTCTATTTACGGAGATATGAGCATTTGAAATTTAGCATTTTGTAAAACTTGAAACTCGTATCGCACAAGGACAATTTAGGTATCAAATTAAAGGTTGAAAAAACACCTTTACAATGCTGCAACTTTGACCCCTCTACGGCCTCTATTTACGGAGATATGAGCATTTGAAGTTTAGCATTTTGTAAAATTTGAAACTCGTATCGCACAAGGACAATTTAGGTATCAAATTAAAGGTTGAAAAAACACCTTTACAATGCTGCAACTTTGACCCCTCTACGGCCTCTATTTACGGAGATATGAGCATTTGAAGTTTTAGTTTATGCTGCAACTTTGACCCCTCTACGGCCTCTATTTACGGAGATATGAGCATTTGAAATTTAGCATTTTGTAAAACTTGAAACTCGTATCGCACAAGGACAATTTAGGTATCAAATTAAAGGTTGAAAAAACACCTTTACAATGCTGCAACTTTGACCCCTCTACGGCCTCTATTTACGGAGATATGAGCATTTGAAGTTTTAGTTTATGCTGCAACTTTGACCCCTCTACGGCCTCTATTTACGGAGATATGAGCATTTGAAGTTTAGCATTTTGTTAAATTTGAAACTCGTATCGCACAAGGACAATTTAGGTATCAAATTAAAGGGTGAAAAAACACCTTTACAATGCTGCAACTTTGACCCCTCTACGGCCTCTATTTACGGAGATATGAGCATTTGAAGTTTTAGTTTATGCTGCAACTTTGACCCCTCTACGGCCTCTATTTACGGAGATATGAGCATTTGAAGTTTAGCATTTTGTAAAATTTGAAACTCGTATCGCACAAGGACAATTTAGGTATCAAATTAAAGGTTGAAAAAACACCTTTACAATGCTGCAACTTTGACCCCTCTACGGCCTCTATTTACGGAGATATGAGCATTTGAAGTTTTAGTTTATGCTGCAACTTTGACCCCTCTACGGCCTCTATTTACGGAGATATGAGCATTTGAAGTTTAGCATTTTGTTAAATTTGAAACTCGTATCGCACAAGGACAATTTAGGTATCAAATTAAAGGTTGAAAAAACACCTTTACAATGCTGCAACTTTGACCCCTCTACGGCCTCTATTTACGGAGATATGAGCATTTGAAGTTTTAGTTTATGCTGCAACTTTGACCCCTCTACGGCCTCTATTTACGGAGATATGAGCATTTGAAGTTTAGCATTTTGTTTTCATTGTAAAATTTGAAACTCGTATCGCACGAGGACAATTTAGGTTTCAAATTAAAGGCTGAAAAAACACCTTTACAATGCTGCAACTTTGACCCCTCTACGGCCTCTATTTACGGAGATATGACCATTTGAAGTTTAGCATTTTGTTTTCATTGTAAAATTTGAAACTCGTATCGCACAAGGACAATTTAGGTATCAAATTAAAGGTTGAAAAAACACCTTTACAATGCTGCAACTTTGACCCCTCTACGGCCTCTATTTACGGAGATATGAGCATTTGAAGTTTAGCATTTTGTTTTCATTGTAAAATTTGAAACTCGTATCGCACGAGGACAATTTAGGTTTCAAATTAAAGGTTGAAAATACACCTTTACAATGCTGCAACTTTGACCCCTCTACGGCCTCTATTTACGGAGATATGACCATTTGAAGTTTAGCATTTTGTTTTCATTGTAAAATTTGAAACTCGTATCGCACAAGGACAATTGAGGTATCAAATTAAAGGTTGAAAAAACACCTTTACAATGCTGCAACTTTGACCCCTCTACGGCCTCTATTTACGGAGATATGAGCATTTGAAGTTTTAGTTTATGCTGCAACTTTGACCCCTCTACGGCCTCTATTTACGGAGATATGAGCATTTGAAGTTTAGCATTTTGTAAAATTTGAAACTCGTATCGCACAAGGACAATTTAGGTATCAAATTAAAGGTTGAAAAAACACCTTTACAATGCTGCAACTTTGACCCCTCTACGGCCTCTATTTACGGAGATATGAGCATTTGAAGTTTTAGCTTATGCTGCAACTTTGACCCCTCTATGGCCTCTATTTACGGAGATATGAGCATTTGAAGTTTAGCATTTTGCTTTCATTGTAAAATTTGAAACTCGTATCGCACAAGGACAATTTAGGTATCAAATTAAAGGGTGAAAAAACACCTTTACAATGCTGCAACTTTGACCCCTCTACGGCCTCTATTTACGGAGATATGAGCATTTGAAGTTTTAGTTTATGCTGCAACTTTGACCCCTCTACGGCCTCTATTTACGGAGATATGAGCATTTGAAGTTTAGCATATTGTAAAATTTGAAACTCGTATCGCACAAGGACAATTTAGGTATCAAATTAAAGGTTGAAAAAACACCTTTACAATGCTGCAACTTTGACCCCTCTACGGCCTCTATTTACGGAGATATGAGCATTTGAAATTTAGCATTTTGTAAAACTTGAAACTCGTATCGCACAAGGACAATTTAGGTATCAAATTAAAGGTTGAAAAAACACCTTTACAATGCTGCAACTTTGACCCCTCTACGGCCTCTATTTACGGAGATATGAGCATTTGAAGTTTTAGTTTATGCTGCAACTTTGACCCCTCTACGGCCTCTATTTACGGAGATATGAGCATTTGAAATTTAGCATTTTGTAAAACTTGAAACTCGTATCGCACAAGGACAATTTAGGTATCAAATTAAAGGTTGAAAAAACACCTTTACAATGCTGCAACTTTGACCCCTCTACGGCCTCTATTTACGGAGATATGAGCATTTGAAGTTTTAGTTTATGCTGCAACTTTGACCCCTCTACGGCCTCTATTTACGGAGATATGAGCATTTGAAGTTTAGCATTTTGTAAAATTTGAAACTCGTATCGCACAAGGACAATTTAGGTATCAAATTAAAGGTTGAAAAAACACCTTTACAATGCTGCAACTTTGACCCCTCTACGGCCTCTATTTACGGAGATATGAGCATTTGAAGTTTTAGTTTATGCTGCAACTTTGACCCCTCTACGGCCTCTATTTACGGAGATATGAGCATTTGAAGTTTAGCATTTTGTTTTCATTGTAAAATTTGAAACTCGTATCGCACGAGGACAATTTAGGTTTCAAATTAAAGGTTGAAAAAACACCTTTACAATGCTGCAACTTTGACCCCTCTACGGCCTCTATTTACGGAGATATGACCATTTGAAGTTTAGCATTTTGTTTTCATTGTAAAATTTGAAACTCGTATCGCACAAGGACAATTTAGGTATCAAATTAAAGGTTGAAAAAACACCTTTACAATGCTGCAACTTTGACCCCTCTACGGCCTCTATTTACGGAGATATGAGCATTTGAAGTTTTAGTTTATGCTGCAACTTTGACCCCTCTACGGCCTCTATTTACGGAGATATGAGCATTTGAAATTTAGCATTTTGTAAAACTTGAAACTCGTATCGCACAAGGACAATTTAGGTATCAAATTAAAGGTTGAAAAAACACCTTTACAATGCTGCAACTTTGACCCCTCTACGGCCTCTATTTACGGAGATATGAGCATTTGAAGTTTTAGTTTATGCTGCAACTTTGACCCCTCTACGGCCTCTATTTACGGAGATATGAGCATTTGAAGTTTAGCATTTTGTTTTCATTGTAAAATTTGAAACTCGTATCGCACGAGGACAATTTAGGTTTCAAATTAAAGGTTGAAAAAACACCTTTACAATGCTGCAACTTTGACCCCTCTACGGCCTCTATTTACGGAGATATGACCATTTGAAGTTTAGCATTTTGTTTTCATTGTAAAATTTGAAACTCGTATCGCACAAGGACAATTTAGGTATCAAATTAAAGGTTGAAAAAACACCTTTACAATGCTGCAACTTTGACCCCTCTACGGCCTCTATTTACGGAGATATGAGCATTTGAAGTTTTAGTTTATGCTGCAACTTTGACCCCTCTACGGCCTCTATTTACGGAGATATGAGCATTTGAAATTTAGCATTTTGTAAAACTTGAAACTCGTATCGCACAAGGACAATTTAGGTATCAAATTAAAGGTTGAAAAAACACCTTTACAATGCTGCAACTTTGACCCCTCTACGGCCTCTATTTACGGAGATATGAGCATTTGAAGTTTTAGTTTATGCTGCAACTTTGACCCCTCTACGGCCTCTATTTACGGAGATATGAGCATTTGAAATTTAGCATTTTGTAAAACTTGAAACTCGTATCGCACAAGGACAATTTAGGTATCAAATTAAAGGTTGAAAAAACACCTTTACAATGCTGCAACTTTGACCCCTCTACGGCCTCTATTTACGGAGATATGAGCATTTGAAGTTTAGCATTTTGTAAAATTTGAAACTCGTATCGCACAAGGACAATTTAGGTATCAAATTAAAGGTTGAAAAAACACCTTTACAATGCTGCAACTTTGACCCCTCTACGGCCTCTATTTACGGAGATATGAGCATTTGAAGTTTTAGTTTATGCTGCAACTTTGACCCCTCTACGGCCTCTATTTACGGAGATATGAGCATTTGAAATTTAGCATTTTGTAAAACTTGAAACTCGTATCGCACAAGGACAATTTAGGTATCAAATTAAAGGTTGAAAAAACACCTTTACAATGCTGCAACTTTGACCCCTCTACGGCCTCTATTTACGGAGATATGAGCATTTGAAGTTTAGCATTTTGTAAAATTTGAAACTCGTATCGCACAAGGACAATTTAGGTATCAAATTAAAGGTTGAAAAAACACCTTTACAATGCTGCAACTTTGACCCCTCTACGGCCTCTATTTACGGAGATATGAGCATTTGACGTTTTAGTTTATGCTGCAAGTTTGACCCCTCTACGGCCTCTATTTACGGAGATATGAGCATTTGAAGTTTAGCATTTTGTTTTCATTGTAAAATTTGAAACTCGTATCGCACAAGGACAATTTAGGTATCAAATTAAAGGTTGAAAAAACACCTTTACAATGCTGCAACTTTGACCCCTCTACGGCCTCTATTTACGGAGATATGAGCATTTGAAGTTTAGCATTTTGTAAAATTTGAAACTCGTATCGCACAAGGACAATTTAGGTATCAAATTAAAGGTTGAAAAAACACCTTTACAATGCTGCAACTTTGACCCCTCTACGGCCTCTATTTACGGAGATATGAGCATTTGAAGTTTTAGTTTATGCTGCAACTTTGACCCCTCTACGGCCTCTATTTACGGAGATATGAGCATTTGAAATTTAGCATTTTGTAAAACTTGAAACTCGTATCGCACAAGGACAATTTAGGTATCAAATTAAAGGTTGAAAAAACACCTTTACAATGCTGCAACTTTGACCCCTCTACGGCCTCTATTTACGGAGATATGAGCATTTGAAGTTTTAGTTTATGCTGCAACTTTGACCCCTCTACGGCCTCTATTTACGGAGATATGAGCATTTGAAGTTTTAGTTTATGCTGCAACTTTGACCCCTCTACGGCCTCTATTTACGGAGATATGAGCATTTGAAGTTTAGCATTTTGTAATATTTGAAACTCGTATCGCACAAGGACAATTTAGGTATCAAATTAAAGGTTGAAAAAACACCTTTACAATGCTGCAACTTTGACCCCTCTACGGCCTCTATTTACGGAGATATGAGCATTTGAAGTTTTAGTTTATGCTGCAACTTTGACCCCTCTACGGCCTCTATTTACGGAGATATGAGCATTTGAAGTTTAGCATTTTGTTTTTATTGTAAAATTTGAAACTCGTATCGCACAAGGACAATTTAGGTATCAAATTAAAGGTTGAAAAAACACCTTTACAATGCTGCAACTTTGACCCCTCTACGGCCTCTATTTACGGAGATATGAGCATTTGAAGTTTTAGTTTATGCTGCAACTTTGACCCCTCTACGGCCTCTATTTACGGAGATATGAGCATTTGAAATTTAGCATTTTGTAAAACTTGAAACTCGTATCGCACAAGGACAATTTAGGTATCAAATTAAAGGTTGAAAAAACACCTTTACAATGCTGCAACTTTGACCCCTCAACGGCCTCTATTTACGGAGATATGAGCATTTGAAGTTTTAGTTTATGCTGCAAGTTTGACCCCTCTACGGCCTCTATTTACGGAGATATGAGCATTTGAAGTTTAGCATTTTGTTTTCATTGTAAAATTTGAAACTCGTATCGCACAAGGACAATTTAGGTATCAAATTAAAGGTTGAAAAAACACCTTTACAATGCTGCAACTTTGACCCCTCTACGGCCTCTATTTACGGAGATATGAGCATTTGAAGTTTTAGTTTATGCTGCAACTTTGACCCCTCTACGGCCTCTATTTACGGAGATATGAGCATTTGAAGTTTAGCATTTTGTAAAATTTTAAACTCGTATCGCACAAGGACAATTTAGGGGTCAAATTAAAGGTTGAAAAAACACCTTTACAATGCTGCAACTTTGACCCCTCTACGGCCTCTATTTACGGAGATATGAGCATTTGAAGTTTTAGTTTATGCTGCAACTTTGACCCCTCTACGGCCTCTATTTACGGAGATATGAGCATTTGAAGTTTAGCATTTTGTTTTTATTGTAAAATTTGAAACTCGTATCGCACGAGGACAATTTAGGTTTCAAATTAAAGGTTGAAAAAACACCTTTACAATGCTGCAACTTTGACCCCTCTACGGCCTCTATTTACGGAGATATGAGCATTTGAAGTTTTAGTTTATGCTGCAACTTTGACCCCTCTACGGCCTCTATTTACGGAGATATGAGCATTTGAAGTTTTAGTTTATGCTGCAAGTTTGACCCCTCTACGGCCTCTATTTACGGAGATATGAGCATTTGAAGTTTAGCATTTTGTTTTCATTGTAAAATTTGAAACTCGTATCGCACAAGGACAATTTAGGTATCAAATTAAAGGTTGAAAAAACACCTTTACAATGCTGCAACTTTGACCCCTCTACGGCCTCTATTTACGGAGATATGAGCATTTGAAGTTTTAGTTTATGCTGCAACTTTGACCCCTCTACGGCCTCTATTTACGGAGATATGAGCATTTGAAGTTTAGCATTTTGTTTTCATTGTAAAATTTGAAACTCGTATCGCACAAGGACAATTTAGGTATCAAATTAAAGGTTGAAAAAACACCTTTACAATGCTGAAACTTTGACCCCTCTACGGCCTCTATTTACGGAGATATGAGCATTTGAAGTTTAGCATTTTGTAAAATTTGAAACTCGTATCGCACAAGGACAATTTAGGTATCAAATTAAAGGTTGAAAAAACACCTTTACAATGCTGCAACTTTGACCCCTCTACGGCCTCTATTTACGGAGATATGAGCATTTGAAGTTTTAGTTTATGCTGCAACTTTGACCCCTCTACGGCCTCTATTTACGGAGATATGAGCATTTGAAGTTTTAGTTTATGCTGCAACTTTGACCCCTCTACGGCCTCTATTTACGGAGATATGAGCATTTGAAGTTTAGCATTTTGTAAAATTTGAAACTCGTATCGCACAAGGACAATTTAGGTATCAAATTAAAGGTTGAAAAAACACCTTTACAATGCTGCAACTTTGACCCCTCTACGGCCTCTATTTACGGAGATATGAGCATTTGAAGTTTTAGTTTATGCTGCAACTTTGACCCCTCTACGGCCTCTATTTACGGAGATATGAGCATTTGAAGTTTAGCATTTTGTAAAATTTGAAACTCGTATCGCACAAGGACAATTTAGGTATCAAATTAAAGGTTGAAAAAACACCTTTACAATGCTGCAACTTTGACCCCTCTACGGCCTCTATTTACGGAGATATGAGCATTTGAAGTTTTAGTTTATGCTGCAACTTTGACCCCTCTACGGCCTCTATTTACGGAGATATGAGCATTTGAAGTTTAGCATTTTGTTTTTATTGTAAAATTTGAAACTCGTATCGCACGAGGACAATTTAGGTTTCAAATTAAAGGTTGAAAAAACACCTTTACAATGCTGCAACTTTGACCCCTCTACGGCCTCTATTTACGGAGATATGACCATTTGAAGTTTAGCATTTTGTTTTCATTGTAAAATTTGAAACTCGTATCGCACAAGGACAATTGAGGTATCAAATTAAAGGTTGAAAAAACACCTTTACAATGCTGCAACTTTGACCCCTCTACGGCCTCTATTTACGGAGATATGAGCATTTGAAGTTTTAGTTTATGCTGCAACTTTGACCCCTCTACGGCCTCTATTTACGGAGATATGAGCATTTGAAGTTTAGCATTTTGTAAAATTTGAAACTCGTATCGCACAAGGACAATTTAGGTATCAAATTAAAGGTTGAAAAAACACCTTTACAATGCTGCAACTTTGACCCCTCTACGGCCTCTATTTACGGAGATATGAGCATTTGAAGTTTTAGTTTATGCTGCAACTTTGACATCTCTACGGCCTCTATTTACGGAGATATGAGCATTTGAAGTTTAGCATTTTGTTTTCATTGTAAAATTTGAAACTCGTATCGCACGAGGACAATTTAGGTATCAAATTAAAGGTTGAAAAAACACCTTTACAATGCTGCAACTTTGACCCCTCTACGGCCTCTATTTACGGAGATATGAGCATTTGAAGTTTTAGTTTATGCTGCAACTTTGACCCCTCTACGGCCTCTATTTACGGAGATATGAGCATTTGAAGTTTAGCATTTTGTAAAATTTGAAACTCGTATCGCACAAGGACAATTTAGGTATCAAATTAAAGGTTGAAAAAACACCTTTACAATGCTGCAACTTTGACCCCTCTACGGCCTCTATTTACGGAGATATGAGCATTTGACGTTTTAGTTTATGCTGCAAGTTTGACCCCTCTACGGCCTCTATTTACGGAGATATGAGCATTTGAAGTTTAGCATTTTGTTTTCATTGTAAAATTTGAAACTCGTATCGCACAAGGACAATTTAGGTATCAAATTAAAGGTTGAAAAAACACCTTTACAATGCTGCAACTTTGACCCCTCTACGGCCTCTATTTACGGAGATATGAGCATTTGAAGTTTTAGTTTATGCTGCAACTTTGACCCCTCTACGGCCTCTATTTACGGAGATATGAGCATTTGAAGTTTAGCATTTTGTAAAATTTGAAACTCGTATCGCACAAGGACAATTTAGGTATCAAATTAAAGGTTGAAAAAACACCTTTACAATGCTGCAACTTTGACCCCTCTACGGCCTCTATTTACGGAGATATGAGCATTTGAAGTTTTAGTTTATGCTGCAACTTTGACCCCTCTACGGCCTCTATTTACGGAGATATGAGCATTTGAAGTTTAGCATTTTGTTTTTATTGTAAAATTTGAAACTCGTATCGCACAAGGACAATTTAGGTATCAAATTAAAGGTTGAAAAAACACCTTTACAATGCTGCAACTTTGACCCCTCTACGGCCTCTATTTACGGAGATATGAGCATTTGAAGTTTTAGTTTATGCTGCAACTTTGACCCCTCTACGGCCTCTATTTACGGAGATATGAGCATTTGAAATTTAGCATTTTGTAAAACTTGAAACTCGTATCGCACAAGGACAATTTAGGTATCAAATTAAAGGTTGAAAAAACACCTTTACAATGCTGCAACTTTGACCCCTCTACGGCCTCTATTTACGGAGATATGAGCATTTGAAGTTTTAGTTTATGCTGCAAGTTTGACCCCTCTACGGCCTCTATTTACGGAGATATGAGCATTTGAAGTTTAGCATTTTGTTTTCATTGTAAAATTTGAAACTCGTATCGCACAAGGACAATTTAGGTATCAAATTAAAGGTTGAAAAAACACCTTTACAATGCTGCAACTTTGACCCCTCTACGGCCTCTATTTACGGAGATATGAGCATTTGAAGTTTTAGTTTATGCTGCAACTTTGACCCCTCTACGGCCTCTATTTACGGAGATATGAGCATTTGAAGTTTAGCATTTTGTAAAATTTTAAACTCGTATCGCACAAGGACAATTTAGGTATCAAATTAAAGGTTGAAAAAACACCTTTACAATGCTGCAACTTTGACCCCTCTACGGCCTCTATTTACGGAGATATGAGCATTTGAAGTTTTAGTTTATGCTGCAACTTTGACCCCTCTACGGCCTCTATTTACGGAGATATGAGCATTTGAAGTTTAGCATTTTGTTTTTATTGTAAAATTTGAAACTCGTATCGCACGAGGACAATTTAGGTTTCAAATTAAAGGTTGAAAAAACACCTTTACAATGCTGCAACTTTGACCCCTCTACGGCCTCTATTTACGGAGATATGAGCATTTGAAGTTTTAGTTTATGCTGCAACTTTGACCCCTCTACGGCCTCTATTTACGGAGATATGAGCATTTGAAGTTTTAGTTTATGCTGCAAGTTTGACCCCTCTACGGCCTCTATTTACGGAGATATGAGCATTTGAAGTTTAGCATTTTGTTTTCATTGTAAAATTTGAAACTCGTATCGCACAAGGACAATTTAGGTATCAAATTAAAGGTTGAAAAAACACCTTTACAATGCTGCAACTTTGACCCCTCTACGGCCTCTATTTACGGAGATATGAGCATTTGAAGTTTTAGTTTATGCTGCAACTTTGACCCCTCTACGGCCTCTATTTACGGAGATATGAGCATTTGAAGTTTAGCATTTTGTAAAATTTGAAACTCGTATCGCACAAGGACAATTTAGGTATCAAATTAAAGGTTGAAAAAACACCTTTACAATGCTGCAACTTTGACCCCTCTACGGCCTCTATTTACGGAGATATGAGCATTTGAAGTTTTAGTTTATGCTGCAACTTTGACCCCTCTACGGCCTCTATTTACGGAGATATGAGCATTTGAAGTTTAGCATTTTGTTTTCATTGTAAAATTTGAAACTCGTATCGCACAAGGACAATTTAGGTATCAAATTAAAGGTTGAAAAAACACCTTTACAATGCTGAAACTTTGACCCCTCTACGGCCTCTATTTACGGAGATATGAGCATTTGAAGTTTAGCATTTTGTAAAATTTGAAACTCGTATCGCACAAGGACAATTTAGGTATCAAATTAAAGGTTGAAAAAACACCTTTACAATGCTGCAACTTTGACCCCTCTACGGCCTCTATTTACGGAGATATGAGCATTTGAAGTTTTAGTTTATGCTGCAACTTTGACCCCTCTACGGCCTCTATTTACGGAGATATGAGCATTTGAAGTTTTAGTTTATGCTGCAACTTTGACCCCTCTACGGCCTCTATTTACGGAGATATGAGCATTTGAAGTTTAGCATTTTGTAAAATTTGAAACTCGTATCGCACAAGGACAATTTAGGTATCAAATTAAAGGTTGAAAAAACACCTTTACAATGCTGCAACTTTGACCCCTCTACGGCCTCTATTTACGGAGATATGAGCATTTGAAGTTTTAGTTTATGCTGCAACTTTGACCCCTCTACGGCCTCTATTTACGGAGATATGAGCATTTGAAGTTTAGCATTTTGTTTTCATTGTAAAATTTGAAACTCGTATCGCACGAGGACAATTTAGGTTTCAAATTAAAGGTTGAAAAAACACCTTTACAATGCTGCAACTTTGACCCCTCTACGGCCTCTATTTACGGAGATATGACCATTTGAAGTTTAGCATTTTGTTTTCATTGTAAAATTTGAAACTCGTATCGCACAAGGACAATTGAGGTATCAAATTAAAGGTTGAAAAAACACCTTTACAATGCTGCAACTTTGACCCCTCTACGGCCTCTATTTACGGAGATATGAGCATTTGAAGTTTTAGTTTATGCTGCAACTTTGACCCCTCTACGGCCTCTATTTACGGAGATATGAGCATTTGAAGTTTAGCATTTTGTTTTCATTGTAAAATTTGAAACTCGTATCGCACAAGGACAATTGAGGTATCAAATTAAAGGTTGAAAAAACACCTTTACAATGCTGCAACTTTGACCCCTCTACGGCCTCTATTTACGGAGATATGAGCATTTGAAGTTTTAGTTTATGCTGCAACTTTGACCCCTCTACGGCCTCTATTTACGGAGATATGAGCATTTGAAGTTTAGCATTTTGTAAAATTTGAAACTCGTATCGCACAAGAACAATTTAGGTATCAAATTAAAGGTTGAAAAAACACCTTTACAATGCTGAAACTTTGACCCCTCTACGGCCTCTATTTACAGAGATATGAGCATTTGAAGTTTAGCATTTTGTTTTCATTGTAAAATTTGAAACTCGTATCGCACAAGGACAATTTAGGTATCAAATTAAAGGTTGAAAAAACACCTTTACAATGCTGCAACTTTGACCCCTCTACGGCCTCTATTTACGGAGATATGAGCATTTGAAGTTTTAGTTTATGCTGCAACTTTGACCCCTCTACGGCCTCTATTTACGGAGATATGAGCATTTGAAGTTTAGCATTTTGTAAAATTTGAAACTCGTATCGCACAAGGACAATTTAGGTATCAAATTAAAGGTTGAAAAAACACCTTTACAATGCTGCAACTTTGACCCCTCTACGGCCTCTATTTACGGAGATATGAGCATTTGACGTTTTAGTTTATGCTGCAAGTTTGACCCCTCTACGGCCTCTATTTACGGAGATATGAGCATTTGAAGTTTAGCATTTTGTTTTCATTGTAAAATTTGAAACTCGTATCGCACAAGGACAATTTAGGTATCAAATTAAAGGTTGAAAAAACACCTTTACAATGCTGCAACTTTGACCCCTCTACGGCCTCTATTTACGGAGATATGAGCATTTGAAGTTTTAGTTTATGCTGCAACTTTGACCCCTCTACGGCCTCTATTTACGGAGATATGAGCATTTGAAGTTTAGCATTTTGTAAAATTTGAAACTCGTATCGCACAAGGACAATTTAGGTATCAAATTAAAGGTTGAAAAAACACCTTTACAATGCTGCAACTTTGACCCCTCTACGGCCTCTATTTACGGAGATATGAGCATTTGAAGTTTTAGTTTATGCTGCAACTTTGACCCCTCTACGGCCTCTATTTACGGAGATATGAGCATTTGAAATTTAGCATTTTGTAAAACTTGAAACTCGTATCGCACAAGGACAATTTAGGTATCAAATTAAAGGTTGAAAAAACACCTTTACAATGCTGCAACTTTGACCCCTCTACGGCCTCTATTTACGGAGATATGAGCATTTGAAGTTTTAGTTTATGCTGCAAGTTTGACCCCTCTACGGCCTCTATTTACGGAGATATGAGCATTTGAAGTTTAGCATTTTGTTTTCATTGTAAAATTTGAAACTCGTATCGCACAAGGACAATTTAGGTATCAAATTAAAGGTTGAAAAAACACCTTTACAATGCTGCAACTTTGACCCCTCTACGGCCTCTATTTACGGAGATATGAGCATTTGAAGTTTTAGTTTATGCTGCAACTTTGACCCCTCTACGGCCTCTATTTACGGAGATATGAGCATTTGAAATTTAGCATTTTGTAAAACTTGAAACTCGTATCGCACAAGGACAATTTAGGTATCAAATTAAAGGTTGAAAAAACACCTTTACAATGCTGCAACTTTGACCCCTCTACGGCCTCTATTTACGGAGATATGAGCATTTGAAGTTTTAGTTTATGCTGCAAGTTTGACCCCTCTACGGCCTCTATTTACGGAGATATGAGCATTTGAAGTTTAGCATTTTGTTTTCATTGTAAAATTTGAAACTCGCATCGCACAAGGACAATTTAGGTATCAAATTAAAGGTTGAAAAAACACATTTACAATGCTGCAACTTTGACCCCTCTACGGCCTCTATTTACGGAGATATGAGCATTTGAAGTTTTAGTTTATGCTGCAACTTTGACCCCTCTACGGCCTCTATTTACGGAGATATGAGCATTTGAAGTTTAGCATTTTGTAAAATTTTAAACTCGTATCGCACAAGGACAATTTAGGTATCAAATTAAAGGTTGAAAAAACACCTTTACAATGCTGCAACTTTGACCCCTCTACGGCCTCTATTTACGGAGATATGAGCATTTGAAGTTTTAGTTTATGCTGCAACTTTGACCCCTCTACGGCCTCTATTTACGGAGATATGAGCATTTGAAGTTTAGCATTTTGTTTTTATTGTAAAATTTGAAACTCGTATCGCACGAGGACAATTTAGGTTTCAAATTAAAGGTTGAAAAAACACCTTTACAATGCTGCAACTTTGACCCCTCTACGGCCTCTATTTACGGAGATATGAGCATTTGAAGTTTAGCATTTTGTAAAATTTGAAACTCGTATCGCACAAGGACAATTTAGGTATCAAATTAAAGGTTGAAAAAACACCTTTACAATGCTGCAACTTTGACCCCTCTACGGCCTCTATTTACGGAGATATGAGCATTTGAAGTTTTAGTTTATGCTGCAACTTTGACCCCTCTACGGCCTCTATTTACGGAGATATGAGCATTTGAAGTTTTAGTTTATGCTGCAACTTTGACCCCTCTACGGCCTCTATTTACGGAGATATGAGCATTTAAAGTTTAGCATTTTGTTTTCATTGTAAAATTTGAAGTTTTAGTTTATGCTGCAACTTTGACCCCTCTACGGCCTCTATTTACGGAGATATGAGCATTTGAAATTTAGCATTTTGTAAAACTTGAAACTCGTATCGCACAAGGACAATTTAGGTATCAAATTAAAGGTTGAAAAAACACCTTTACAATGCTGCAACTTTGACCCCTCTACGGCCTCTATTTACGGAGATATGAGCATTTGAAGTTTTAGTTTATGCTGCAACTTTGACCCCTCTACGGCCTCTATTTACGGAGATATGAGCATTTGAAATTTAGCATTTTGTAAAACTTGAAACTCGTATCGCACAAGGACAATTTAGGTATCAAATTAAAGGTTGAAAAAACACCTTTACAATGCTGCAACTTTGACCCCTCTACGGCCTCTATTTACGGAGATATGAGCATTTGAAGTTTTAGTTTGTGCTGCAAGTTTGACCCCTCTACGGCCTCTATTTACGGAGATATGAGCATTTGAAGTTTAGCATTTTGTTTTCATTGTAAAATTTGAAACTCGTATCGCACAAGGACAATTTAGGTATCAAATTAAAGGTTGAAAAAACACCTTTACAATGCTGCAACTTTGACCCCTCTACGGCCTCTATTTACGGAGATATGAGCATTTGAAGTTTTAGTTTATGCTGCAACTTTGACCCCTCTACGGCCTCTATTTACGGAGATATGAGCATTTGAAGTTTAGCATTTTGTTTTCATTGTAAAATTTGAAACTCGTATCGCACGAGGACAATTTAGGTTTCAAATTAAAGGTTGAAAAAACACCTTTACAATGCTGCAACTTTGACCCCTCTACGGCCTCTATTTACGGAGATATGAGCAT